>OY757141.1:19403410-19583293 GCA_963583835.1 Drosophila immigrans
ATTTAAATTTTCAGAAGTTGGGCGGGTTTTTCAAATTTGAATTTGAATAATATACGTTACGTTGAATAATATTATTATATTTGAATTTGAATAATTTATATTTGAATAATATTATTATTATTATTGAATTCCGTCGTTAATATTAACGTATATTATTCAAATTCAAATTTGAAAAACCCGCCCAACTTCTGAAAATTTAAATTTTTGGAAAATCATCTACTTGCTACTCGATTATGTTCGCCTGGTACTGCAGCAGCTCCAATTTGATTTGGGAAGGAATTTCGTCGTTAATATTAACGTATTTTATTCAAATTCAAATTTGAAAAACCCGCCCAACTTCTGAAAATTTGAATTTTTGGCTAATCTACTTGCTACTCGATTATGTTCGCCTGGTACTTCAGCAGCTCCAAGTGGGTTTTCTGAAGGAATTTCGTCGTTATTATTAACGTATTTTATTCAAATTCAAATTTGAAAAACCCGCCCAACTTCTGAAAATTTAAATTTTTGGAAAATCTACTTGCTACTCGATTATGTTCGCCTGGTACTTCAGCAGCTCCAAGTGGGTTTTCTGAAGGAATTTCGTCGTTATTATTAACGTATTTTATTCAAATTCAAATTTGAAAAACCCGCCCAACTTCTGAAAATTTGAATTTTTGGCTAATCCACTTGCTGCTCGATTATGTTCGCCTGGTACTTCAGCAGATCGACGTTGGTTTTTGGAAGGAATTTCGTCGTTAATATTAACGTATTTTATTCAAATTTATATTTGAAAAACCCGCCCAACTTCTGAAAATTTAAATTTTTGGCTAATCTACTTGCTACTCGATTATGTTCGCCTGGTACTTCAGAAAATCCAAGTTTGATTTGGGAAGGAATTTTGTCGTTAATATTAACGTATATTATTCAAATTCAAATTTGAAAATCCCGCCCAACTTCTGAAAATTTAAATTTTTGGCAAATCTACTTGCTACTCGATTATGTTCGCCTGGTACTTCAGCAGATCGACTTTGGTCTTGGGAAGGAATTTCGTCGTTAATATTAACGTATATTATTCAAATTCAAATTTGAAAAACCCGCCCAACTTCTGAAAATTTAAATTTTTGGCAAATCTACTTGCTACTCGATTATGTTCGCCTGGTACTTCAGAAGATCCAAGTTTGATTTGGGAAAGAATTTCGTCGTTAATATTAACGTATATTATTCAAATTCAAATTTGAAAAACCCGCCCAACTTCTGAAAATTTAAAATTTTTGGCTAATCCACTTCTGCTCGATTATGTTCGCCTGGTACTGCAGCAGCTCCAAGTTTGTTTTGGGAAGGAATTTCGTCGTTAATATTAACGTGTTTTATTCAAATTCAAATTTGAAAAACCCGCCCAACTTCTGAAAATTTGAATTTTTGGCTAATCTACTTGCTACTCGATTATGTTCGCCTGGTACTTTAGCAGCTATAAGTGGGTTTTGGGAAAGAATTTCGTCGTTAATATTAACGTATATTATTCAAATTCAAATTTGAAAAACCCGCCCAACTTCTGAAAATTTAAATTTTTGGAAAATCTACTTGCTACTCGATTATGTTCGCCTGGTACTTCAGCAGCTCCAAGTGGGTTTTCTGAAGGAATTTCGTCGTTATTATTAACGTATTTTATTCAAATTCAAATTTGAAAAACCCGCCCAACTTCTGAAAATTTAAATTTTTGGAAAATCTACTTGCTACTCGATTATGTTCGCCTGGTACTGCAGCAGCTCCAAGTTTGATTTGGGAAAGAATTTCGTCGTTAATATTAACGTAGTTTATTCAAATTCAAATTTGAAAAACCCGCCCAACTTCTGAAAATTTAAATTTTTGGCTAATCCACTTGCTGCTCGATTATGTTCGCCTGGTACTTCAGCAGATCGACGTTGGTTTTCTGAAAGAATTTCGTCGTTATTATTAACGTATATTATTCAAATTCAAATTTGAAAAACCCGCCCAACTTCTGAAAATTTAAATTTTTGGCTAATCCACTTGCTGCTCGATTATGTTCGCCTGGTACTGCAGCAGCTCCAAGTTTGATTTGGGAAGGAATTTCGTCGTTAATATTAACGTATTTTATTCAAATTCAAATTTGAAAAACCCGCCCAACTTCTGAAAATTTGAATTTTTGGCTAATCTACTTGCTACTCGATTATGTTCGCCTGGTACTTTAGCAGCTATAAGTGGGTTTTGGGAAAGAATTTCGTCGTTAATATTAACGTATATTATTCAAATTCAAATTTGAAAAACCCGCCCAACTTCTGAAAATTTAAATTTTTGGAAAATCTACTTGCTACTCGATTATGTTCGCCTGGTACTTCAGCAGCTCCAAGTGGGTTTTCTGAAGGAATTTCGTCGTTATTATTAACGTATTTTATTCAAATTCAAATTTGAAAAACCCGCCCAACTTCTGAAAATTTAAATTTTTGGAAAATCTACTTGCTACTCGATTATGTTCGCCTGGTACTGCAGCAGCTCCAAGTTTGATTTGGGAAAGAATTTCGTCGTTAATATTAACGTAGTTTATTCAAATTCAAATTTGAAAAACCCGCCCAACTTCTGAAAATTTAAATTTTTGGCAAATCTACTTGCTACTCGATTATGTTCGCCTGGTACTTCAGAAGATCCAAGTTTGATTTGGGAAAGAATTTCGTCGTTAATATTAACGTATATTATTCAAATTCAAATTTGAAAAACCCGCCCAACTTCTGAAAATTTAAATTTTTGGCTAATCCACTTGCTGCTCGATTATGTTCGCCTGGTACTGCAGCAGCTCCAAGTTTGATTTGGGAAAGAATTTCGTCGTTAATATTAACGTAGTTTATTCAAATTCAAATTTGAAAAACCCGCCCAACTTCTGAAAATTTAAATTTTTGGCAAATCTACTTGCTACTCGATTATGTTCGCCTGGTACTTCAGAAGATCCAAGTTTGATTTGGGAAAGAATTTCGTCGTTAATATTAACGTATATTATTCAAATTCAAATTTGAAAAACCCGCCCAACTTCTGAAAATTTAAATTTTTGGCTAATCCACTTGCTGCTCGATTATGTTCGCCTGGTACTGCAGCAGCTCCAAGTTTGTTTTGGGAAGGAATTTCGTCGTTAATATTAACGTGTTTTATTCAAATTCAAATTTGAAAAACCCGCCCAACTTCTGAAAATTTAAATTTTTGGCTAATCCACTTGCTACTCGATTATGTTCGCGTGGTACTTCAGCAGATCGACTTTGGTCTTGGGAAGGAATTTCGTCGTTAATATTAACGTATATTATTCAAATTCAAATTTGAAAAAAACCGCCAATCTTCCGAAAATTTAAATTTTTTGCTAATCTACTTGCTACAAGATTATTTTCTCCTGGTACTTCACCAGATCGATGTTGGTTTTGGGAAGGAATTTCGTCGTTAATATTAACGCATATTATTCAAATTCAAATTTGAAAAAACCGCCCAACTTCTGAAAATTTAAATTTGTGGCTAATCTACTTGCTACTCGATTATGTTCGCGTGGTACTTCAGCAGATCGACTTTGGTCTTGGGAAGGAATTTCGTCGTTATTATTAACGTATATTATTAAAATTAAAATTTGAAAAAACCGCCAATCTTCTGAAAATTTCAATTTTTGGCAAATCTACTTGCTACTCGATTATGTTCGCCTGGTACTTCAAGTTTATTTCAAAAGTTGGATGCCATGCCCCCTTCGCCCCCTGCGGGTATCTTACGGTCGAGCACTCTCGACTGTAGCTTTCTTACTTGTTAGAATTATAATTTCTTTTGAATAATTATTTGTTCACTAGAATTGTTAAAACTTCTATGTGGTTTACAATAAAATGTTCTATTGTGTATAAAACTTCTACAACCATCAGATTTAAACTACTATTAATAAAATATACTTCTTACAATGCTTTTCATCATTTCAAGAATGGTATTAATTATTTTTTGGTATGAGCCTTAATGAGCTTTTAAATAGTATCTTTTTAGCATTATAATTTCTTTTTAATAATTATTTGATCACTAGCATTGTCAAACAATAAAAGTTTCTGCCCTAAAGAAAACATTCACAACCATCAGATTTAAACTACTATCAATAACACTTTCGTGTCGAGTAACTGCAGCTTAAAGCTTTAATGCACTTTGAAAGCTGTTGAGGAAGAATTCAGGTCGTTTATCAAGCTTAAAAGTTTCACTTTGTTCGACATGTGTTGTAGATTCAAATTAAGCCAAGTTCTAAGTGCCACTTTGAAGCTATTGTGTGTGCAACATACACAAGCACAAGAGGCAGCGAGAGAGCAAGAGGCGAGAAGGGGCGTGAGCTAATGCTTAGCAAATTTATATTTTGTTTCAATTTTCAATTGTTTGCTATAAATGCCGCACAATAGCTGTTGTTATCTGGCATTTTTGTTGCCGCTCCTCTCGCTGCTGTTGTTGTTATCTCTTGGCCACAAAGTGTCTAATGCTATTACCCGCCGCACTTTTGCTGTGGATCTGTGAGCCGAGTCCATTGTGCTGTGCGGCAAAGTCTTGTGGCCTCCATTATGCTGCTCGCATATTGTCTGCCACAAAACGTGGCAAGAATGGAGTTGTGCCCAACTTGGACGGGGGCCAGTGAAAGATGAAAACGATATAAAGCGAATTGTTGATGTCGACCAAACTTTTGCTAACGAACTGGACAATTTAAAGAAGGATTGAAGTGGAGCGACAACTTGCCACTTACCTGGGTGCGTCGTTTATCAAAGCCAATTTGCCAAAATCATCGCCAGTCTTCAGAGTGGCAACGGTCCCTTTGCCATGTATCACAACATCCACGGAGCCTTTGAGTAATATGTACCAGGAGCGTCCCTCGTCGCCTTGATTGAATACTGTGATAACAAGAAAATGCGATTGAAAAGGATGCTTTTTAATAGCAACGAAATTAGCTGAAATTGCAGCTAATTGAACAAGTTTTGCGATTGCAACAAAACTCACATATGGTGCCGGCTTGGGCGTGGGCTTCGAATACAATTATCGAGGATAATTCGCGCTTGATGCTGGTCGACAGATGCGAGAGGGCTGCGATATGCACGAGTTCCTCAAATACCAGTTCCAGTTCCTCGGGTGTGCGTTCATGCGAACTGTGCGAAAAGAAGCCAAGGCGAGTGAGTCGAGATTGATTAAAGGCAAATAATAGCAATTGTAGTTGACTAATTGCAGCGCAAATCAATCATACGCAGCGTTGTACTTACGGCTTGCGCAATATCATGCGCAGTGTGGCATCGGGGCCACGTTGGAAGAGTGCACTCAATGCCTCACGTATGTGCTCATTAGCCGCACTGAGATCCTCAGCTTGTGGTATGCCGGCTGCTGGTGCGCCGCCTTCCTCATCCAAGCGAAATCGATACAGAAAGCATTTATCCTTGAACGGCTGCTCCTTGTTGACTGCGAAAGGCGAAATAATGAAGCAAATGCGTTAACAGCTGTAAAATAGTGGCACGTTAATTGGCCAAAGACATGGCTATGGCCATGCTCCACCCACCATGCGTCAGTACACCTTCCTCGAGGAGAGCCTGCCACATGCCCGCCGCCTGGGCGCGAGTGTGCACAATGGGCGCTAGGTTGACCAGCCAATCGACTAGCTCTGTGCCGGGAGCACACTTGCGTATTAACTTGCCCGAAACCTGCAACCACAATACAAGTATGTTGGCGGGTGAGCTGAACGATGACTCAATAAGTCAGTTAGTCGGGTCGGAACGTCACTCACCTTGCGATCCTTCAAACAGCTTGAGTTATCGACTACCAATAATGTTCGCAGCGCCCAGCCCATGCGGTTCATAGCAGGACTCGGCGTCTAGTCCAAATGAAGAGATAAATGTATTGGAAAATGTGTTGGGGAAAAGCAAATGGAAAACTTTGCTGCTTACACAACTTTCAAGAACTTGCCGCTTGCAACTATTGAACTTTTCTCTAAACCAACTTTCATTTGTTAAGAATTTCACTTTCACTTTACAGCTACTTTAATGCTCGCAACTAAAATTGTCTTACGATATTTGCGCAAGTTTCAAAATGAATAATAAAAATAGAGAAATCTTTTGATGCAATGTCGACTATTGAGTTATTTTTTACAATTTTAATCAATTCCATTTAATGTTGTTAAGAATTTCACTTTTACTTTACATCAACTTTAATGCTCGCAACTAAAATTGTCTTAAGCTATTTGCGCAAGTTTATAAATAAATAATAAATACTGAAAAATCGTTTGATGCATTGCCAACTGTTGAGTTATTTTTTACTTTTTTAAACATGCAGACTTTAATTTGCCTTTATTTTATTTATTCAATCCACCGTTGTTAAGAATTTCACTTTTACTTGTCATCAACTTTAATGCTTGCAACTAAAATTGTCTTAAGATATTTGTACAAGTTTTAAAATAAAAAAAATAAATATTTAAAATTTTAAATTCGTCTTTATTTTTTTTATTCAATTCACAGTTGTTAAAAATTTTATTTTTACTCTAGATCAACTTTAATGGAAAAAAACTAAAAGGGTTTTGAATATTTCAAGTACAAACAAAAATTGAAAATCTACATTTTCAACTATCCAACTTTATGTTAACCAATTTAAATTATAGCTCCTTTAAATTTGTCATTATTTTAATTATTCAATTTCGACTATTTAATGTATTTTCAACTATTGAGCTTTTTATTAACAATCTTAATTATGCAGATTTTAGTTTGGTTTAATTTTATTTATCCCATTTAGTGTTTTTAAATAATAATAATAGTATAATAACCTAACCACAGTTAATTGGATAAATAAAATGATGGCATCTTTTAATCAGCATATGTTAATTAAAATTGTAAATAATCAGTTTCAATGTTAACTGGGTAACTTTATAAAAATATTTGAAAAATGTGCATAAATAAAAGATAAATAGCTAATTATTAGTGAATTTAAGCCCACAAAATATGCATCAATTGTGTTATTAATTATTTAATTGCTAATATCATTTTCAATAGAAACTGATGGAAAATTTATGATGGGTTTTGAAGCTTTAAATACTTTCTATGCCCATAATACTCTAAATGCCTTAATTGACTTAACTGCTTTCGAAAGTTGCCTTATCAAATTAAAATTAAATTTTGTGTCTCACAATTAATTCATAGGTGAAGATGCTGAACTTAATAGGCTTAAAGATTGAAACCTTGGGCACATTAATTTGCATTATTTCTCTGTTGAATATAATGGTATAGATTTAATTGTTCGACTTTCTGACCGGCAGCCAATTAACTGATTTGGCCAGTTCAAGTAAAGCAACTGAGGCGCGTCTATTGTTGCCTTGAATATGTTTGTGTTGTGTGTAATTTATAGCAGACAAACACAGACAGTCTGTGTGTGTGTGTGTGTGTGTGTGTGTTTACTTACCTCGGTTATGGGCAGCGCTGGATTGGGATGATCCGGGCTCAGAGGGCGTTTTGTTGGGGATGTGGCTGCTGCGGGCTGTACGCCAGGGCCAAAACCTAATAATGTGCACAATAATTAATAATAAAAACAGCAATAATTGCGTTGGGGTTCGATGGGTTGTTCAATAGCTGTTTAAATATGTTTTTGTATGCTGCATTTAAAAGTGAATTAAATTGCGCGCCTGCGGGTAGGCAACACTTTTTTCGCATTCCTCTTTTCATAATTAACATTTAATGAGCTTTTAATCGCGCGTGCGTTTGTTTGGGCTGCGCTGGCGTTAATTATAAACAAATATTATGGACATACCGTTCTTCAATTTGCAATTGGTGATAATGTCATTCATCAACTCCTTGTTTTTCTGCAAATAGAACGAGAGAGACAGAGACGGAGACAGAGTTTAACAAGGGCAGCAGCATTTGTGTTGTTGTCGTCAGTATTTATAGTGGTGTGTTTGTTGTTGTGGTTCTTTTATCGATAACTCATTGCATTGCTCATCTGGCACCTACGTTGCTCATTTCAAACGCCGTCGACTGAGGTCGCTGCTGACGCTGCCCGCGACGCCGCAGCTTGACAACAGCGGAAGTGGCGCCATCTATTGTTGTTGTCGTTACTCCTTCCTCTTCGGCAACTGCACTTGTTGTTGTTGTTGTTGCTTGCAGCTTGTCGCTGTCGCTGTGACGTCGATAGCGCAACAAAACGCACAAGGCCGCCTCATCGCTGGCCACAAATTGGCCAGAACGACGCTGTTCCCGCGACATTTATTTTCGGCTCGCACTTTCACTTAGCATTTAATTTCCCCCGCATTCCTCTCGTTTTTGTTTTTGTTTTTTCTTTTCTTATTTTTGTTTGCAGGTAATTGCTTCGCGTGAGCTTCCTGATAAGCCAACGACACTTGAGCACTTGGAGCGCAGTTGAGAAGCGTTTTGGCACTGCATGTGCTCATTGTTCGGCGTGCTGTTTTCTTTTGCTATGCTCCCGCTTGAGCGCCTTATCAGGCACTTGCTAGGGTTGCCACCCTCACTTGCCGCCTTGCACGCTATTAATAGCTGCCGCATTTGTTGTGTCATTTTCATAAATAATCAAGGCAAGCTGCAAGCTTGACAATGAATAGAAATTGTAGCGGGTAAGTTCAAGGGCTGCCGATCAAGGCGGTGGCGTCGAGGGGGACGAGGGGGGGGCAACCCGCATGCCACGCTACTTCGGTGACGCCTGGTAACACTTGGCGGGCAGCTGATAAGCACAGCGAGCGTTGGCGTCTACGCTAATTAAACTCATTTCACTTATCAAAACGCACAGCGGGAACAAAAGTAGTCGAAGAGGGCGCCGCACAATCGTCGTTAGATATGATGAGTCCATGATGAGCAATTCATAGAGCGAGACAGAGTGCGAGAGAGACAGAGAGCGATAGCTGTGGGAGTGAATAAACACTACGAAGCGGCTTCGCCATCGCCTAGAAAACAATAGCTTCGATAATAATACTCGTGCAGTCAGAGCTCTGCCAATTCTCGCTATTCACTTCAGTTGAGGCCAAAGGCTAAAGGCAAGTCGGCTTAATTGACAACCAATTATGCTTTATCCCTTTATTTGAGTGCAGCGAGTGTATTGCCATTTAATGCCATTGATAAACATGACTCGAAGAATCGGCTAATTGATGGCAGAAATTAATAAAGTTGCTTCTCAAGCAAAAAATAATATTACGAGCCAATTTGTGTACGAGCGAATTAAACTGAAATTTTAATTCACCTGCATAATGAAAGTTTGTACGAAGTGAAATTGAGCTTAAATTTAATACAAATTGCAAAGCTAAAATTCAGCATTAAAAATTCATAATTCAAATTAAATAAACTAATCATTATATTAAATTAAGCAGACACAAAAAATGTCCCAAGCCCAAAACAGCTTGTTGTTGTTATTTTTTGTAACATAAATAAATCAACATTGTTTTAATAAGAGTATTAGAGGCACTAGTAAATATTATATTCAACAAAAAATTATTGATTAATTCTTCCTGCAATATTAGCATTATTAGCAATTTTGTAATTTACATAATTACAATTAACACATTAATGTTTCTTAACAAGCTTCAGCCATATCACAACAATTGCTGCAATTATGCTGTTAACTTTATTGGTTAACTATTTCTAATTATAATTTAATATGCAACAATCGCAGTTGATTAGTTATGTCAATTGCTGCTTAACAAACTAAATCGAGCATGATTTGTAACGCTCAATTACTCGACTAAATGCCATACTATTGTATGTAATTAATAAAAATTATTTCAGCGAAATTAACTAGCTTGGTCAATGGATTAATGGTTAGCTAAATAAATGATTGATTTTCACATATTGAAATATATTTTTTTAATTTGAATGGCCGAATAAAAATTATAAAGGGAGATTCATATTTTAAATTAAAAATATTGAAAAATGCAATTGAATTGAAAATTCAAATTGAAAAAAATATATTTTAAAGAGTTCTATCTGATATTTGACTGTCAGTTTAACTAAAAAATTTGCATACAATATAAAAAGTCTGATGTTATCTATATGAAGCAATAATCAAAAATACAAAAAAGATTTATTACACATTAAACTGCATATTGCTATTTGCATATAGTTTTATGCAATTATTTCGGATATGAAAATAAACATATGTGTAATTATCGATATTAATATGTACTGCAAGTTCACATTTATGTAAATAAAATGATATTATATGATGTTTGTTCGCAGTTTGAAGAACTGGAGTAATTACTTAAGAGATATTTCATGGCATATTTGATGCAGCTAATAAAACGGTAAACATTACTTAAGTTATTGCATAGTTTGCATATATGTAGTTGAACCTTGCATTTGGAATTACTCTCTTAACTGGGCCGGTAATTACAGGCATTACACAAGTAATGCCAGGTAATTGCACTTCTAAGAATGTCTCGCATTTTATTTCCCTACCTCACACACGGCATACACTTAATTTATCTGTGTATTTGTGTCCGTGTTCTCGTTCTCGTTCTAAGTTGCAGTTATACTCACATATGCAACTTGCTTTTGTGCATAAATAAATAACCGCAATGTCCATGGACACGCAACGAGTTGAGAGTGTGTGTGTGTGTGTGTTGTTGTGTGGCAGTTGCATGTTGTGCAGCTGGGCGAACCGAATGCCGTTGCGCTTTTCTATTATTTATGGAGTGCGCATTACGTATACCACATGTGAACCATGGCAGCCAGTGAGCAATTGTTGGACGGTCTCTCGCTTTCGGCCAATGCATTCGAGGATTATGAAATGTGCCGAGACATGAAATTAAATGCAAATATTTACAAATCGATTGGCTTTGAATTTATGCACATACCTTGCCCCACTCAAGCGTAATTTGCAACATTCTGCCAGCCAAATAATTGAGTTACAAATGAACACGAGCAATTTCGGCATTTCAATTGCCATCGCAACTGCAGCCGCATTCTGTGCTGCCACAAATGCCGACTCTAATTTCCGCAGACAACCAAAGAGCCACTTGCCACTTGCCACCTGCCACCTGCCATTTGCCACTTGCCACTTGCCAGCTGCGACCAGGTGATAAACTGTCAGTTAGTGTTTGAATGTGTATGTGAAAATGAAATAATTGCGCTTGCCACGCTTTTCAAATGCTATTTAACTATTTGCAACTGTTGTAGGGTTAGACCACTATCGGTTGCCACTGCATTGTTGCATGCACCATTGGCAATGTGTGTGACTGTTAATTAAGGGAAAAGGAAGATAGACATCTGCAATCAGCACTGAACTATCGATCTGAGTTTGCCTAATTTGCAGCAATTTGATTATTAAATGCATTTGAATTTAATTGAAAATTTAATTTCACAATTAGTTGCAATATAATGATTGTCCTAGAAATATTTAATTGATATATGTATGTGTTTTAAATAACATGCATTTATTCTAATTTGAAAATATTGCAATTGTAATTTGCAAATTTATTTACAACTATTAAAATTGTTGTGGTTCTCTAATTTATAAGAAATTTAATTACAGCCAGAATGTAGTTTACGCATGGAGTAACATGAACATGTATTATTTGTTGTTTTTATTTATTACATTATTTATTGATTGACGCCTGTTCAATTAAAGTTAATTATTAGAAATTTTCTTCTTTTTACTAAATAATATAGACTCGTTTTAATAAATGATTATATAAATATTAAAAAAAAAATTTGACATTTTATTACTAACTGAATTAACACCGAGATAATATTCGTTAAAAAAACATTCTATACACTAAGTGATCAAGCTCAGTTGCAATTTGTGGTTTGCCACAGAGCCACAGAAGTCAGTCCGTAAATCGATTAAATCCGTTCAGTTTGCGTCCTGTTCTTCCCCCCACTTCTGTCTCCTTTTTCCTTTTCTCTGTCAGCGTTTTCTTTACACATCTTTTCATCATTTTTTCTCTTTCACCTTACACAGCTTGAACATAAATTGTGCAATTTCCAGGTACTTAAAAGGCACAACAAATACACACACACACTTCTGCATGCACTTATACATGCCCACACACACACAGATACACACACTCACATAGATACACACACTGTCAAGGAGCAGCAGAGCGTGTGAATTTTGCAGTGACAACTGTTCGCGTTATATATTATCAATTTGAACAGATTTGATCGCATTTGCGCGCACTACTCGACGGTCGTTGCAACTGTTGCACTGTTGCAGTGGCAACATTTTATGTGGCAGACGCTTAACTCTCCTGCAATGTTGCACATTGCGTATACGTAATGTATGTTTGCACTGCGTGCTGCAGCTACTTTGTTATCGTTGGCCATCAAGCATTTTGCACAGTGGCAGATGGCAAATAGCAAGTGGCATGGTGGCAAGTGGCAAGGGGCAACTACTGACTTCCACTGTGGAGGTTTGCCAATGTTGCCCCAATTTGAGGTTTCTAACGTTAAAGGTAAATATGTTTCCCCCTTGCCATCTATCTGTGAGTGGAAGTCTGTGTGTAGTTTATACCTTTTGTGCGTGTTCGCATTCAATGTGGCAGCATTCGTTGCCCCCCAGGGGCAGGGACGCCAGTCAATGCCACAAAAAGAATCTTCTATAAACTGGCAACTATGTTGTGTATTTGTGTGGTTGTGTTTTGGGGTTTGCCTATCAAACATTTGGTATTTTGTCATTCGGATTGAAAACTTTGTTGCCAAATTCTGTGGCTTTCTTTCTTATGTTGGCCTAATGCAAATATAATGGCTTTTGATTGAAACTGATTGGGCTCTCGAATTGAAAGTCGGTTGAGTCCGAGAGAACCCTTCGCATTCAATTCAATTAGCTTACAATAATCTTCGACTAACAATGTTTCTAATTAAGTTGATGTATCGATTGCTCCACTCGATATTACCATTTGTGCATTAGTCGAACAACAATCGATTAGCCTCAGTTGAATTCAATATGCGTAATGCTTTTTGCCCAATAAATAATAACCAAATGTGTCGGCCAACAAGTCGACAGTTCCATTTACTTATGCCTGTATCCTGTCGAGTCGTTTCTACTTCATTGGCTCAGCTGGGGAAAGGAGCGTGTTATGTCGGTGGCCTGGCGGTCGCATCATTAATTGTTAATTGAAATTTTAATTAAATATTTTGACAATGACGCAAATACCGCAAATGTTTGGTAAAGTCAGGAAGACAAGCAACAAGCTCCTTCCATCCTTCCATCCTTCCTCCTGCAGCTGCTCATCGCCATAAATGTCTGTGTGTGTGTGTTTGCTGCTTTTAATGAGCGCTCGACGAATGCTTAAGGAAAGCGTCTTTCGCCTTTCGTCGCCTTAGTCGCAATGACACTGGATTTAAATGGCACTTAAGCGATGGCTTTGCTTTCATAAATGCGCTTACACTCAGCAGTTAAGCTTGTGCATAGCTTTTATGAGCGCAAAGTAGAAATTGTGAAAGCTTAAATAAGACTGCTTTATGGACTACAAGCTACTGTTAAGATTCTGAATTTTAATGAGCTTTCTAAGCAGATTTGTTTGAATTTGTAGTGCTTAAAATGCAGTCGTGTTGCAGGAGCTCTTCAGCTAAAATTCGTCGGCGTTAGCTTATTAATCACAATTAAAATTAAAAACTAATTTTAATTCAAAATTAATTTAATCGAAAAACGGACTGCTTTGCAGACTATAAGCTGCCAATACGATTTATAATTTTAAATAGCTTTCTAAGTAGCTTCGAAAAAATTTATAGAGCTTATAGAGCAGCTAAATTCGAAAAGATTAATATTTAATTTGTATATTACAAATTAAAGATTGCTTTAGGGTTTTTTTTGCATTAAATGCTTAAGTGTTAAAACCAAAAGTATCTGGTAATTTTAATCTGCTCGAAAAATCATATTTTTAAAAAAAATAAATGAATGATAAATAATTTGTTCGCTGCATTTTTTCGTCTCTTCCATTGATATATTTAATTGTTTTCATCCTTTAACCTAATATGTGGTAAAAACCCTTCCAATACGAGGTAACTTATAATTTTGCTATGAACTCATTGTAATTGTATCTGCAATTTGTAATGCGAGCTTTAATGCGCTTGCAAAGGTGCTCGGGAAAGCTTTTCAGCCTCACGCTTTTACCGCGTTAATGAACGTGTTGAATCATTAAGCTGGTGTCATTTGCGACAGCGCACACGACACTTCAGTTGTTGTGGAATTAAATGTGTGTATAATATGTGCATATTACGTATACGCGGGGTGTGCTCGTACTTACCTCCCAGATGAGTCGAAAGTCCTGCTGTTCGACGCGCAGCAGCTCGCAGGTCGTCTTCGTTACCACGGTGCTGTCGCGTGGCAGGTCGTGTAGTATTGATTCGCCAAATGTGGCGCCCACGCCAAGATTACACAAAGTGACGGAGCTCTGCAAGAGAAAGCAACAAGAAAAGAGATTGTGGAATAAGCAAAAGTGAGTGAGAAACGAGGCGACTGGCAGACAGCAAGGTAAAGCGATAGGGGCATAAGCTAAAAGCTGCTCAACTTTAGTTGTAGCTAAAAGATTAAACAGTTTGTGGTAGAGACACACAGATACACACACACCCACACACACAGAAACAATCAGATAGCAGACTTTGCCTGGCTGCTGTTTACATTTTACAGAGTGTCCTTTGGCTGTGTTTGCTAATTGCTCAATGTGCCACAATTTGATGCAAACATTTGCTTACATGCTGTAATCGCTCCATTGCACTCACACTCACACTCACACAGAGACGATTTTTCAATCATTTCCGCAACGGAAGTTGCTCAGCTCTCTAAATCCGGATCGCAATGACAACGAAAATAGGAGCAACAAATAATAAACAGAGGACTGACCGAAAAATGCAATTCGGTTGACAGTTACAACTCCAAATGCGAAAACAATTCTCTGAGCATCGTGTAACCGCATTTTGGAAATGACATTTCATTTCATTGCACTCAACGAGCCTGCATTTTTCATTGCTGTGTTTACGTCAAATACCCTGTAATTAGTGCATATGGTGTGGAGTGTGCCATGGTCACTAAGCATAATTTTTAGATTTTTTGATATTGAACAGATTTTTCTTGAATTAAGAATACACTATCAGGATTAAGGTATTTTCAATTTAACTTAAATATATTATAAAAGGCAGCAACGCAGCTGACCAATTTTTGTACAGCCAAAATACTTAAATTTAATTTATTACAAAATTTAGTGGCATAATAATTAACATTTTTTTAATTAATAAAATGCTATTGATCAAAAATTGAAGAATCATAATACTAATTTGCAAATGAGTCAAAGTAAATAATATAATAATTTATGATACAAAAATAATTAACATAGTTTATTACAAACATTTAATACTTTTCAAAAAAGAAAGTAACTAATTTGTGAATGTATTCCAAATATTCACTTATTATTTTTTGCAGAATATTATAATTATTATGTTGTTATCTTTCAAGTGTAAAAACAATTCTTATTATATTATTAGTTATTAAAATAATATAATGCTTTTGCTTTACTAATTTGTGCATTTTTGCAAGTGATAATTTAAAATACGAAACAATTTATTTTCAGCTCACATCTTTGAAGAGTAATTTCCACTATTGGTAAGTCAGCTAAGCTTACTTAAACTCGGCAGGGTATAATCTAGTCGTGCTCTGCTAATTGGCCATTATAAAACACATTTCTAAGTTCTAAGTTTGCATCTGTGGTTCGTTTTGTTTGCTTGCTGTTGCCTCAGTTGTTGTTGTTGCTGTTGTTTGTTTTCATTTCCCAGAAGAGAAGTTCTTTGCAGCACCCGAGGGCCCAGCCTCATTTCTGTTGGCTTAAGTCGGGCTCTGTGTTTGCTGCTCTCTCTCTGTCTATCTTTCTCTGATTCGCTCTGTCCCTGACTGGGTTTTGGACCTCAGACTGAGTCTAAGTTGGAGATGGAGACGAAGTCTTAGTCTGAATCTTGGTTAGAGGGTCTGAGAGGTAGCGCATGTAATTGGCTTAACAAGACTTAAACACGACCGCAAAATTGCTAAACTCGCATTAGTTGGCGGCGTGTGTGTGTGTGTGTGTGTGTGTGTCTTGTGTGTGTGTGTGCGTGTTGTTGTGCTTGAGTTTTCTTTACAGTTATTACACATGCAGCAGGTCGGAGGTAAATGCCACAGTCACAACAACAACAACAACAACATCAACAAAGGCATCAAAGACTTGGGATCCGCTATAAAACATAATTTAATCATTCATGCGACGTGTAATTACATTTGTTGTAGTTGTTGTTGTTGTTGATGTTGCTTTAGTTGTTGTTGTTATTGTTGCTGGTCAAGTGCTGAGTTGAATTTTACGCGTTCCACTTAGAAATTTCATTTACTTCCATTTGATTTATGGCGACTTTTGTTTTTGACAAGCCAAAAGTATTTTCCACTTTTGCCTTTTGCTGTTCTTTTCTCTCCTTCTCTCCATCTCTCCGTCTCTTTCGCCCCTATTTCCGTCCGAAATTTTGATTGCTTTCTAATTTGTTGGCACAGTTTGGCCTTAAGTGCGGTATTTTGACCAAATATTTAGATAATTTTCATGGCGTTTATTCATTCATTGAATCGACCCCCACACATAAACATAAACATCGAACTGGAAATTACTTGGAAAACATTTTAATTGCAATTTTTAGCGGCTTTTGGTGGAAACACAAAAACTAAATGTGGGACACTCATTCATTGAAATCGTCTGGGTTCTGTTTGAATCGCCTGCTCAAGCACCTTTATAATGAGTGTGGCAAATAAATATTTGTTTAGCTTAACTGCAAAAAGAATTAAGGCAAATAATCAGTTGGTAATTGCCCAACATTGAATACCATTAACTTTGCTTTTATCTTCTCAATTTTCCGCAATTATCCAGAATAGCTGAAAAGTATTTGATTTTCTCAAATTTTTTTTAATTACTGCCATTTATAGTTTTATGGAAAGTTTTTTTTATTGCCATTCGACCTCATAATATTCAGGTATCTCTTTTTCTATTGACTGTTTTGCCAATTTGTTGCAATGTTTTGCAGTTTATGCTGCTTTGTTTCTCAGTTTTTCCAATTCCACTGATAGCTGCCACAAGCAAAAATGGAGAATCCATTTCAATCTCTCTTTCCACTGCGAATTGATGTTTGGGATTCTTTGTTATGGACGCAGGTATTGTGCGCAATTTAATTGAAAACTGTCTGAAAAGGAAGAGCACATCAGACGCCTTGAGGCATTTTCCTTTTTCCCGAAGTTTATTTAAAACTTCGATTAGGGAATAGCCAGCTAAAGTACTGAGTTTGCTTATGTGAACTTTTATGGACTTTTAAATAAACTTAAAAACTTGCAAGAGGTCTATAAGTGTAATCAACTGCTATAAAAATAGAAAATTTGAATTTGTATTTAATGGAAAATTAATATTAAAGCTAGGCCACTAGATAGTATATCCAAATTAGTGCATCTATTATTTATATTGCTGAATTAGTTTAAGGCAGCAGCATAGATGATTCTGTTGTTTATGAATCGAACAACTTTTTAATGTATTCATTTTCGTTACTCTAAAGGGCAGAGACAAAAGTTGGAATATTTATCTCTGCCCATTTAGAGCCGTGATAAGAGTTGGCTTCAGGTATTCGAGACGCGCCATTCACCAGACTTTGGCTTAATGAATACGCAGCATAATCTTCAAATGAATGACATATGCAAAGCACTCGTTAAATGGATGCATAATTATGCGGCAGCAACCGCGTGTTTGTTGCACAATCGAAAACGAAACGAAACTTATCGCAACGTGGCAGATATTTGCATATTTTAATAATCGCAAATGCTTTCTATCTGCTAACAAGACTCAAGACTCGACACTATTCATATTCGTATTCATATTCATATTCACCAACTTATATATGTAGCCATGTGTGTTTGGGTTTATCTTTGGCAAGCACGTACATTTCATTCGCTTCGTTTTTTACTGGTAATGCAATGTTTTACCTTTGCATAATGTCGCGTCGATTGCTCCACATTATACGTACAACTGCGGCGAAATAGCATTTCTCTTTTCCACTCACTTGCACTCTCTTTTTCTCTGTCTCTTTCTTTTACTGTTGCTTCTCTTTGTTTATTTATGATTTCTATGATTTTACACTCTTTTTATTCTTCAGTTTTGACACTTGTAAAATGCTGTAATCATTTGCAAATTCCAATAAAAACCACTGAAAAAGCAATATGCCAATTGTTGTTGGTCTGTTTTGTTGTTGCTGTTGTTGTTGTTTTGGGTGTTGCATTTATTTTTGAATGAAAATCGCGAAACGTGCGCCTTCTGTTTATGGCTCGAAAATAAAGCAATAAAATGCTCGTTGCTCGTTGTAAAATGCTTGCAAAAGGGTCGTATTGTTTTATTGCTTATTGTGTAACACCTTCAAAACACGACATTCTCTATTCATGTAGGACAAATCGATTCATATGCGTCGAGTTTACTGGGGACAAGCTGTTCAGATCTAGGGGATTGTCTAAATACATATTGTACTTGAACAGTTGGTTCATTACAATTATCAAAAAATCTACTTTATAATTCAGCTTCAGAAGATGTTTCCCACATATTCAAAAGATAACAAAAACAATAATTATTGTTATGCCATAAGTTTGTTGCTGCAGCAGATATCTTGATAAATCTCTTTTAATTGAAGCTGAATGTAATTGAATTTAATTACGTTTGTGTGAATCATACACCTGTTATTGGAATAAAGGGTGTAAATTTGAAATTAAGTGAACAGCACATTATCTGATGAACCTTGCAGATTGACAGTCAATAAATTATTTGCAGCACAAATTTAATTAAAACTGGTCAACAACTTACAACAAACACTACAAGCTTTGTATAGGTATTGATATAATTTTAGTTGGATAAATTTGAAGCATTTTTTATATCTCGATTGGAATAAATTTTAATGAAATAATTAATTTCGTTTATCTTTTTTCACTTGTTGAATAAATTTGGAGTATTTTTTAAATCTCATTTGAAGTGAATAATAATTAATTTGATTAAATCATATATTTTAGATTGAATCAATTTTAAAAAGAAATGAACAATTTCATTTATATATGAATATTTGATTAATATTTGCTCTTGTTGGATATTTTTAAAGTATTTTTTATATCTATAGTTGAAGTAAATTTTGAAGAAATAATAAATTTGCCTAAACTTTCTTGTTGGAAAAATTTCAGATATTTTTATATCTCAGTTGAAATGATTTAAAAAAGATTAGCCAAGTTAAACTAGCCACTTTTGCACTGCCAAACAATTAGGCTGTATAAACAATTGTGTAATTTATATTGCGCTCTTCAGATCAAATTAATTGATTAAAATTGCAATCACGATTGTCCAGCTTCCTGTCCGAATTCGATTGAAGTCGCAGCACTAACATATATAACCGCTTTGGGCGAGTGGGGCGAGGTATTAAATCTGTGGCAAGCTGTGGCAGTTGTAGCCGTATTTGTAGCTCTAGTCCGCTTGTTTCGTGTGTGTTTGCGATTGTTTTGTTTTCGGTCAAGTGATAAATGAGCAGGTCAAGCGTGCGCGGCGCCACAGACACATTTTTATGGCGACAACAGCAACAACAGTTGTAGCAACATCAGCAACAAGAGCAACGCGTATTTAGCTATTTGCATGCCACACATTGTGGTCGTGTAAGTTGTGTTATTAACATGTGCGCGTCTGTTATTATTTCAATTATTATCGCTGCTATTATTACTATTAATATTATTATTGGCGTTCATTAGCCGCGGTTCATTTAGCGCGTACCACTTTCGATTTGCGGCCATAAATACGGGTCGAGAGCGTTATGCATGTGGCATAATTGGCAGCTAAAAAGCACGGACTGGAAATGCTCTTAAAGTCCGTCGCTGGCTGACTTCTCGTTGTTTGGTTGTGCAACCGCGCGGCGTCGCGTTTAAAGCTCAACTGAAGTCTGAAATTTGCCGCCGATGCCGACGTCGTCACACGGCAGACTTTAAATTAGCAACAACGGGCGACATAACACCAACAGTCTCTCTCTGTATTCGTCTGTATTCGTCTGTGTGTTTGTGCAAGTCTTTGTGCAACGCGGCTGGAAGTTGCTGAAGTGTGGCAGCAACAATGGCTGGCAGCAACAACTCTGGGCTGCGAGCAATGTCGCAAATTGGAGCAGCAACAGCGGCGGTGGCAGCCTCAATCAGGCATGCAAAATACGCATATCTCATATCTTGAATGGTCAGCGAATCTGTTGCAACAACGCGCTGAGCCAACAACAAAAAGAAGTAGCTACAGCTCGACTCTGCAATGCCCGGCAATTATTTTTACGTGCTCGTCAAAACGATATGCACAAGTAAGTTTTATTAATATTATTTTTGTATTTGAATTTGTATTTATACTTATTGAATTATATTAACTTTATAGTTGAAATATTAAATAATGAATAATCGTCATACAAAAATGTTTCTTCTCTGCTTTTCAGACTGATTGATAATATGAATATTTTAGCTTGTTACTTTATTTTGCCTCTTATACTGCTCAACAATATTAATACGTTCACAATTAACTCAGTTAAATTTACAAAAAATTAAATGTATCTCGGCTCAATAATATAAATATGTTCAAGGTTTCAAGTCCCATTTTTTCTTCATTATTTTTTGTAATAATATATAATGTAGATAATTTACAAAAGAGTTAAAATTAGTTTATTAATTTTGAAACATAGGCTTTACATGAAATTAGCATGAAGAGGGACAATAAATCACTATATGCATTATATTAATATTTTATATTGTTGCAGCTGCTTTCTTCTGCCTGTTACAGACACTAAATTATTATACCCTTCCACCCATTGACTGTCGGGTGTACTAAAAAAGTCGCAAACAAAATTGTCAGCAAAGTTTCAGCTCTGTTTGCTTTACAACTTGCAACTTGCAGCTTGCAGCGTGCAGGTTGCAAGTTGCAGCTTTCACTGCCTTTTTGCTGACACAGCAACTGCAATTAATACCATGCCTCCCCAATGCCTGACTTCCCCCCCCCCTGCCTCTCTGCTCTCCCTCCCTGCTCTGCCAGCCTCATTCACTGCCTGATGTCCAGTTGTTGGCATTGCAGCGCTTGAAGAATTTCCTACGCACATGTGAGCAGCACTTCCGTCTCTGGCAGCAGCTGTTGCAGTTGCTGTTGTGGCAATAGAAATTGCAATTCGAGTGCTGTCATTGTTTGCACCCAGGGACGGGAACAGAGGCTGGGGCAGGGGGCGTGGCCTGAGCCTTGAGGCAACTCTGGTCTCCAGTGGGAAATTGAATGGCTGAAGATGAGTAGATTTAGCTAAAAATATTGCATTCAAACTGTTTGGCAAATTTGCATCAAATGCATGGCTAATTAGTGAATTTAATTATGCAATTACTAGCGGGTAATTCCCCTTTGATTTGCGCAGTCTTCCCCCAATTAGCCAGCACTTCTTGCAATTTGATGAAGGTCTTGCCAATGTTAAGGTTGAACAACCTGCCCAAGTCAATCCAAGCTGCCTCTTTTGTGCACGATTTTAGCTGCCATTTTCCTGCTCTTATTTGATTCACTTCTCATTTCTCTCGCCTCGTCTCGTTTCCCATTTCGCTTTTTTTTATTCACTTGTGCTTTATGAGTTCAACACATTTGTTGTGAGATTTCGTAATTAATTTTGTGCTCGTTGGCTTGGCTTTGGCTTTGGGTTGGCTTGGCTTGGTGGGCTTTCTGAATGCGAATCGAGTTTAAAGCCAAGTCAATGACTGGCGCGGCTCGCCGATGAATGAGTAAGCTTAAAACATTTCGTGTATTCACAAGAAATGAGTGTGAGTGCGCTCAATTGATTTGCATTAAAATTACTTAAATTGTTTCGCTGGCTATTTAATTCAACAAAGGGAATCAAAGACCGCCAGTGAAGTGTGCACCACAGTCTTGATTTTCTTGGCCTTTTAGCCCTTTGGCTTTTGGCTGAGGTCATGCTACGTTTTTGTTTCAACAACTTTCGACTTTATTTGTTAATACTTCTAGAGGCGATTTAACACTTTAATGTTACAAGTTAAAGAAATCTGAGGTGATAATAGCGCCATCTATCGCCCGTTTGCCTGTGCAGTTCTCGATGAAGTGCACTGTACTTTAACAACTGTTAAGTTTAACATTGGTCTGCTAATAACATTTCTCGCACGAAACTTTACATTTTTAGGTTTTATTTGCAGTTAACACAAAGAAATATAATTTTTAATACTTTAAAAGATTTACTAAAAACCAGAAAAATTGAAATTTTCCCCATAAAACAACTTCCTTTTCATATTAATAATTACATAATGTTAGTATTCATTGAAATATCCTACTGGAATTGCTAGAGCATCTGCAAGTTGACAATATTATTTACGATTGTTAATTCGGTTTTTTTTGTGTGTTGATTTAATTGTTTAATTATGTGCATTCATTTGTCGGCCAATAATATTTCAGTTTATTTATAATGAATATATTAATTAGTTAATTTGTGGCTTTTCGACTCTTTTATTTTTATTTTTTTGCAATTATTTAATAATTAGCATAACTCAAATTAAGTTTGTGCGAGTGACAAACACAAAAAAAATAATAAAAGCGGAAGAACAACAACAAATATGGAAACCGCAAAATGCATGAGATTATTTTTAATGACATTTTCAGTTGCGCCGTTAGATAGGAAGATAGAATTTTCCATGCTTTCGGCCTGAGGGGAAAACTTTAAATGCAGTTTTCAGTTTGCTGCACATGCCTCATTTTCCACGAGCTGCATTTTTCATGCGGCAGGTTCGCATGTTGCATGCTGTGACGACATCAGATAAAAGAAGCTTTTTCATGTTGTCGCGCATAATTAAAATCTGCAAACTCAGCTCTAATATGCAGATACTTTTACAGAAAATGGCAGAATGTTGTTTTTACATACATATATTTAATTTACGCACTGACTTTAATATGCGTTGAGAAAAGCAAACTTCACATGGAATAAATAAAAGCCAAAGCGATGCACATGTCGACAGAAGAATACTTTTATTTGGGGCAGATGAAAATAGAAAATTCTCGTCGTTTTTCCGGATGCACTTTAAGCTCAGCCAGTGCCAATTCGAATGTAAATAACCAAAATAGTTGAAGCGTGAATCGCTCCACAGATAAACTGACAATGCAAAAGAATCCATACATTTTTTTAGTTCGTATGTTTGGCTAAAGTTTTCGCCCTCAACTGTGAAGATGGCAAAAAAACTGTGAAAATATCAATTTAAGCGGAAAAGCAGAGAAAAGCATACTTTCGGTTAGGGAAATGCCGAAAATAGTTATCAAAGTTTCCAGCTGGTTTGTATTGCAGATAAGTTTTAAAGTCTACTACAGTATGTAAGCTGTATTTGTTTATAATTATAGTTTGTGTTTTTGAACTGCTATCAGCAAAATGCCAGTGTAAATAATTGATAAGGAGACGAAATTGGAAGCCCAATAATTTTGTTATTGAGATAGTCTATGAGAGAAGCTATTATTAAAATGTTTGCTTCCATACTATTAATTGCTTATCGGTTTAGTAAAGAATTTTCCACACTCTGATGTCATTCATAAAAGTCGCACTACGAATATTTACTATGCAGAAATAATCCCTAATAAAGACACGGTTTATATCATTTTTAACTTATCAACAATTGTTCGCGAGTACATTTGAGTGTAAAGAACTTTTGATAAGCTTTATCAAATAAACTTGAACGTAAACTCATGCTTAGAGCACTTTTGTTTGAATCGATTAAAATCTTGAGGCGGTTTCATGCTTAGAATACTTTATACTGAATAATCAAATAATATTTTTATATTCAGCAGGTGTCTGAGAAACGGCGCCATGTATTCTGAAATTGAAGCTATTAATTGTATCAATTAAGCATCGAAAAGAGACAAGAAGAGCGAATGAATATTTAATAGACACAGAAACACAGAAGTAACAATATTTAAATACAAATCAACTCCATATCTAGAAAATAAATTTGTGAAATTCTATAATATTCAACGCCAAATAAAACAAAATTGAACATTAAACTTATATAACTGATACATTTAGTCCCCAATTTGACTTCCAGTAGCCAGATAATCAAATGTGATATTTCAAGTACACACTTGCAATTTCTGATTAGATATGACAGTATTTAATATTATGGTGTCTGCCAAATAAGATTAAGTAACAAAACAAACAAAAATACTTTTGATTATAATAATTTACTAAAAATACGCATTCACAGTTTTAATTCACGATCATTCCTGTTGTCACTCTGTTTCACTGTCACAGCATTGAATATTTAATTTTATTCTAATTATTTCTGATCACACCAAAATATTAATAATAACAATAAGTTATCAGATGCCTTAATTATACATTATAATTTGGTTGTATTTTATGCCAAACCAGAGTAAATAACAAAATATAAAAGAGTTTCTGATCACACAAAAATATAAACTTTACAAAATATACATTATAAAATATGTTTATGCTTAGTGATCTTAATTCTTCATTATAATTTGTGGGTAACTTTCTCGAATATTATATTTTGTGCCAGAGAAAATATTTCTGATCACCCAAAAATAATAAATAAATAAAATACGCATTATGTTCAGTTGCCTTATTTATGCATTTTTATTTCTGATTAAAAAATTTCATATTTTTTTTCGCCAAATAACATTTCGCAACAAAACAAAGGAAAATTTTGCTGTACCAAAATACACACAAAAATATAATTGTTATAAAATTCGCATTATAAAATAAGTTTATGTTTAGTGGCTTTATTTATTCATTAAAATAATGAATATTATATTTTACGCCAAATCAAATTTAGCAATAAAAGAAATAAAAATGTTGGTGAGCCCAGAAAACAAAATTTAGAACACATTTTTGATCACACAATATATATGAGTTTATTAAAATACGCATTACACAGTAACACAGCATTTCTATAGATTTATGTTCAGTTGCCTTATTTATTCATTACAATTACCCTGTTTTATAATATATACACATATGTGGAGGCAGCAAGCATACATTTATATGTATGTACATATCATCAATGTAAACAAGTAGCTTACTGCTCACACACCAATAACAATATACAATTATATACGCCTCAGCAGATCTGACATCAATGTAAACAACAACTCAGCTCAACTGAGCCAAAAACAATGACGTAATTATCATATCAACATTGAAAAAATAAGATTGCTAAACTCGTTCCACACGCACATTGATGCCGCCAATTGTGCCCAAAACAAATGGCAACGGATCGTACTTGAGGGGAATATCTGTTTGGTCGCACACTGAGAACTTAAAGCTCTGGATCAACTGGGCCAGGCCAATACGCGTCTGCATCTGGCCAAAACGCATTCCCACACAGTTCCTGGGCCCATCTCCAAAAGGCAACCACTCGACAGAGTCGCGGGAAGCGATTTGTTCGGGCGAGAAGCGTTCCGGATCGAACTTCATGGGTTCGGGATAGAAATCTTCATCGCGATGAATGGCACAGGCGGGAACGATCACCTGAGTGCCCGCCTCGATCACGTACTTGGGGTGGCCGGGCACAACATAATCCTTGAGAGCCTTACGCTCCAAGAAGGGCACAATCGTGTAAAGTCGCAGGGTTTCTATTGGGGATAATGCAAGTTGAATACTCCACATACTAAATATCTTTTGCCTTCTTTACCTGAGATGACCTGATCCAAGTAGCGCATATCCTTGATGCACTCGTAGGTTATTTTGCCATTGTGCTTCTGCAGCACAGCGTTGACTTCCTCCCTGAGCTTGTCCTGTATATCCTGATGCTGAGCCAGCTCATAAATGCAGTAGCTCATGGTCGAGGAGGAGGTCTCAAAGCCAGCCAGATAGAAGACAAAGACCTGGGCTGCCAGCTCGCCAATGTCCAATCCCGTGACCACATCCCCATTATCCAGGGTGAAGGTGCCCTTCTGCTTCAACTCGATCAGCATCTCCATGAAGTCGTTGCGCTTGATCTTCTCCTTCTCCCTGTAGGCGATGGTCTCGTTCACCAGCCCCATGAAGAACTCATGGACATCGTCGGGCAGCATGCGCATTCGCAGCTTCTTGGCCAGGTTGGGGAAACTGAAGTGGAAGGCGGTGAGGATGGGGCCGTGGCGCATGTCCGTGATAGCCTTCTTGGCCATGGTGCGGAAGTCGGTGACGGGAGTCCGGAGAGTGTTGCACTCGATGCCAAAGGCGCAGGTGCCGATGACGTCGGTGGTGAAGCGAGCCATCAACTCCTTGATCTCAATGATGGCGCCGCCTTTCTTGGCGGGCACCTGCTCGAACATCACCTTCATGAACTCGTCGGACACCTTGATGACCGTGGGGAACATGAACTTCATCTTGCCGGATGTGAAAGTGGGCGAAAGCTTCTGTCGCATCTCCTTCCAGCGTCTGCCGTCCAGGTTGAAGAGGTGACCCGTCAAGGGATCATCGCGCACATTGTGGAACTGGCCGCGATCGGCAAAGTTGGTGAAGTCCTTAATGAGGACATTCTTGGCCAGCTTGATGTCCATGATGAAGGCGCTGCGCCTCTGCAGGAAGTTGAAGCCCACGAACGGATGGCCGGTCTTGCGGTACTTGTTGTAGTAGTCGTAGACGAGATCGTGGATGACACGATTCTTGCGGAATCCCACCAGATTGCCGTAGAAGGGATGGGGCACGTCTTGGGGAATGCCCCGATTCTTCCAGTATGTGGTGTTGCGATATAGCAAGTAGGCGAGTAGCGCCGATATCGTGATCAGCAAATAGATGATGAACAGCATTTTGGTAACTGCTTGGCGCAACTTTCCAATTCAAACTGAATGTTCGCTGGTCAAACAACTTGTGTTTTATGCTCTCCGATCCACACAACACGTTGTGAGATTTGTGTTTAGCAAAAATCAGAGTGACTTGCCAAATCAGCCTGCCCCATTGAGCCTCGTTGATAACGACGCAATTGTGTTTAGTGTTTTTTGTGCGAGAGCGTTGATCGCCGTATTGCAGCGTAGTCCGATGAGTTTGTATTTGATAACAGCCATCATGCTTAGCAAACATTTAGTTGCAAAAAAGCCAAGCACGCGGTTGCTGCTCGTTTTCTATTTCTCGCACTCTTATCGAAGAGAAATCCCCGGCAAATCTCTCTTAAATTGGCAGAAAATAAATAACATGTTTGCAAATAGAATTGAATTGGCGCCAAATGTTTCTTAAAAATCGTAAAAATAGTTATCAATACTATCCGAAGCTTGCCACAAACAAATTTAAATCCTCACCAAATATTTTTAAAATATAAAGAAAAAATCAGAAAAATTCGTAATGTGGCAATATAAAAAATCTTTAAAATAATTATTAGCACAACGAATATCATTAAAATGATTATCAAAATAATTTAAGAATATACCGTCAAAACACTCATTAATATTTGCGATGTTAAATAAATTTTGATCATTAGAATAATAAATCAGAAGAGGAAATTGAGCCGTCTCAAATTCGACAAATCTGTTCAAAAGTTTACTTGACGTGATGTCAATTAATTAAAATCAAGCTGTTAACTTTTCCCCCAGTTTCCATTAAAATTATGTTTATAATTGTAGCTCTTATATATTATTTTTAACATTTTTCAAATGCGCTCCACACGCAAATTGATGCCATAAACAGTTCCCAAAACAAATGACCTCGGATCATAAGTGAGCGGCATTTCAGTCTTATCACACACCGAGAACTTGAAGTTCTTAATCAACTGGGCCAGGCCAATACGCGTCTGCATCTGGCCAAAACGCATTCCCAAACAGTTCCTGGGACCATCTCCAAAAGGCAACCACTCGATGGAGTCTCGGGCTGCAACTTGCTCGGCTGAGAAGCGTTCGGGATCAAACTTCTCAGGTTCCGGATAGAGATCTTCATCCCGGTGATAGGCTGTGGCAGGTATGATAACCTGAATGCCTTTCTCTATAACCAGCTGTGGATGACCAGGCACAATGTAATTGTCGAGGGCTTTGCGCTCAATGTGCGGCGCTATCGTATAGAGTCGAAGGGTTTCTAAGAACAGAAAACTGGCATTGAGAATCCAACAGCATTGCAAACTATGTAGATCGTCTCACCCGATATGATCTGATCCAAGTAGCGCATGTCTCTGATGCACTCGTATGTCAGTTTATCATTGTGTTTCTCAAACACTCTATTAATGTCTCCTCTCAGCTTATCCTGAATATCCTGATGCTGAGCCAGCTCATATAAACTATAGCTAATGGCAGAAGAGGACGTCTCATAGCCAGCCACGTAGAAGGCAAATGCTTGTGCAGCCAGCTCTCCAATTTCCAATCCTTTCACTACTTCGCCATTCTCCAGAGTATCACTTCCTCTCTTCCTAATTTCGATCAGCATTTGCATGAAATCATTGCGCTTGATCTTCTCCTTCTCCCTGTATGCGATTGTCTCGTTCACCAACCGCATGAAGAACTCATGGACATCGTCATGCATCTTACGGAACCTCAGCTTGCGAGCCAAGTTCGGGAAGCTGAATAGCAAAAACGTTACCAATTTGCCATTGCGCTGCACAGTGAAGGATCTTTGTGCCACGGTGCGAAACTCAGTCTCGGGATTGCGAAGCGTGTTGCACTCAATGCCAAAGGCACAGCATCCGATGACGTCAGTGGTAAAGCGACCCATCAGTTCTTTGATCTCGATGATAGCCCCTCGAGTTGTAGCGGGAACTTGTTCAAACATCACCTTGACGAATTCCTCAGATACTTTGATGACCGTGGGAAACATGAACTTCATCTTGCCGGAAGTGAAAGTGGGCGAAAGTCTCTGTCGCATTTCCTTCCAGCGTTTGCCGTCCAAGTTGAAGAGATGCCCCGACAGCGGATCGTCACGTTCATTATGGAAGATGCCACGATCGGTAAAATTACTGAAATCTGTAATCAGAATACTTTTGGCCAACTTTGTGTCGATGACGAAGGCACAGCGTTTGTGCAAGAGGTGAAATCCGACAAAAGGGAAACCGGATTTGCGGAACTTGTTGTAGTATTCCTGGTGAATATGGTGCAAGACGCGATCCTTCTTAAATCCCTTAATGTTGCCGTAGAAGGGATGTGGAGTTTCTTGAGGAATGCCGCGATTCCTCCAATAGTTGAGGTTGCGATACAAAATGTATGCGACTGGTGCAGGCATTGCGAACAGTAGATATAATATTAGTCCCCACATGTAACAGCTTCGAATAAACTCTGAAGAGATACTGACTAGAGTCAGGCTATATTATGGGTGTTTTATATAATTTTGCTGTGCACTCAGCCTGGTGTCAGTTTTTAAACGCCACACGCGTTGGGTGTTTAACCCATATACACTCATAATTTACACAGGCTTTATTCACACTGCCTTATATTTGTTAAAAACAATAACTTTTGCATTGGACTAAGTGCCAGTTAAGAGTGAATTGAAAATTTGAACTCACATTTTGCTCTACATCAAAAAGCTTAAATTAAAAGGTAAACAAATTGTAACGACGAATTTAATTAATCGTTACTTGTAATATCTCTATTATACATATATACTTCAGATTAGATTTTAGTTTCATGTAAAAGTAAACTTCATAGAAATAACGTATCAATTCCAAAGAGACATTTAAGTTGAGTAACAATTAAGCTTGGCTTGACCTAACATTTGTTTCCTGAAAATTAAAATAGAATTGCCTGATAAACATAATAGATGTAATTTTTAGGGGAACTTTAGCAGTTTAAGTCGCTGAGGACTAATAATTTTGTTAATTTTTTATATTATTTATTTAAACAATTTTATCTGAAAAAGCTTTAAAAATATCAAATGCTTATTTTTTGAATATATAGCTAATTTGTTAAAACTTGCAAAGAAACCAAAGAAGCAGGTTTATTAAAGTGTCTAAGGTTTTTGTTAGCAATTGTTGCAGGATTATATCGTTATTAATTGATTTTATCCCAATTATAAAAATAGACAAAATAATTTCATAAAATAAGATACACAAAATAATAATAATAGACGCAATGGTTACTGAAAAAATTATGAAAAGGACGAAAATAAATGAAACAATTTCAAAGTCAAAAATCAGGTGCAGAACTTATCTAAATGATTTTGTTCACAATTTGAAATATGTAAAACAAAAAATAAACAAAATATTGTTTTGTATATTATCGGAATCTAAAATTTATTGGTAAATTTAGGTAAGTTATATGTATATTTTTTGGTATATCACATGTGTTTGTATTCTCTCAACTGTAATCGATCCACTCTGAAATAGCTTGTATCAATAAAAGAGCTTGGCTTCAATTGGCCAAAACAAGTCTCTTAAATAATATGCTTGAAACAATTATGACTTCGTGAAGCTCATTAATTTTAATAAAATAATTTCCTTCCCAATAATCTTCATAATTATAACCCTTACATATTATTTTTGACATTGGTCATAACATATTTCAGAATCAAACACGTTCGACACGCAAATTGATGCCATAAACAGTGCCCAAGACAAATGACCTCGGATCATAAGTGAGCGGCATTTCAGTCTTATCACACACCGAGAACTTGAAGTTCTTAATCAACTGGGCCAGGCCAATACGCGTCTGCATCTGGCCAAAACGCATTCCCACACAGTTCCTGGGACCATCGCCGAAGGGCAACCACTCGACAGAGTCGCGGGCAGCGACTTTTTCAGGTGAAAAGCGTTCGGGATCGAATTTCTCAGGTTCTGGATAGAGATCTTCATCTCTATGGTAGGCAGTGGCAGGTATGATCATCTGGGTGCCCTTCTCTATGACCAGCTTCGGGTGACCAGGCACAACATAATCGTTGAGGGCTTTGCGCTCGAGATGCGGCACAATCGTGTATAGGCGAAGGGTTTCTAAGAACGGAAAACTCTCGTTGAGAATCCATCAGTCAAAAGTGGTTCGTTTGTCTTACCCGATATGATCTGGTCCAAGTAGCGAATGTCTTTGACACACTCGTAGGTAAGTTTGTTGTTGTGTTTCTCCAATGCAATATTAACCTCTTTTCTCAGCTTATCCTGAATATCCTGGTGCTGAGCCAGCTCGTAGAGACTGTAGCTCATGGTAGATGAGGATGTCTCAAAGCCAGCCAGATAGAAGACATAGACTTGGGCAGCCAGCTCTCCAATGTCCAATCCTTTTATTACTTCGCCGTTCTCCATTGTGTAACTTCCCTTCTGCTTCATTTCGATCAGCATCTCCATGAAGTCGTTGCGCTTGATCTTCTCCTTCTCCCTGTAGGCGATAGTCTCGTTCACCAATCGCATGAAGAACTCATGGATGTCATCGGGCACCTTTCGCACTCTCAGCTTGCGGGCCAAGTTCGGGAAGCTGAAGAGCAAGAATGTTACCAATTTGCCATTCCGTTGCTCGGTCAGGGATCTTTGGGCCATGGTGCGGAAATCGGTCTCTGGAGTGCGCAGAGTATTGCACTCGATGCCAAAGGCACAGCATCCAATGACATCTGTGGTGAAGCGAGCCATCAACTCCTTGATCTCAATGATTGCGCCTCCAGTTTTAGCTGGAACTTGTTCAAACATCACCTTGACGAATTCCTCAGATACATTGATGACCGTGGGGAACATGAACTTCATCTTGCCGGAAGTGAAAGTGGGCGAAAGCTTCTGACGCATTTCCTTCCAGCGTTTGCCGTCCAGGTTGAAGAGATGCGCTGACAGCGGATCGTCACGTCCATTGTGGAAGAGACCTCGATCGCTAAAGTTGGTAAAATCCTTGATGAGAACGTTCTTGGCCAACTTTGTGTCGATGACGTAGGCACAGCGTTTGTGCAAGAGGTGGAAACCAACGAAAGGGAAGCCGGATTTGCGGAACTTGTTGTAGTATTCCTGGTGAATATTGTGCAGGACGCGATCCTTTTTGAATCCCTTAATGTTGCCGTAGAAGGGATGCGGAGTTTCTTGGGGAATGCCGCGATTCCTCCAATAGTTGAGGTTGCGATACAGAATGTATGCGACAAGCGCGGGAATCGCGAACAGTAAATAAATTAATGCCCACATTTAACAGCTTCGAATGAACTTTGAAGAGATACTGAGTAGAGTCAGGGAGTGTTGAGGGCGTTTTATATAAATTTGTTTGCCACTCAGCGTGATTCAACAGAAACGTAGTTTATTGTTCGAGACATTTACTCTGTCCAGAATGTAAACATTAATAGCAGAGTTGAAAAAAACAAAGTTGATAACAACTAATAGTCGAATGCAGTAGTCATGCTTCGACTCAGCATAAACTCTGCTTGCAATCGCTCTCTGACGTTAGTCCGAGTGATTCACAATCACGCATCCCAGACTCTCGTCTGTCTATCTTCAGCTAAAGTCAACGTGCATTGTGTTTTCTTAGTCTACTTTTGCCCTAGACAAACGATGAAATAATTCAAGATTGATTGACTTTGAGATACCCTCAAACTTCTTAATTTTTTACAAACAGCTGGGTGTGTCATCTAAAATTGAAAATTCATTTTTTTCCAAGTACAGATAACATAAATCGTGATAAAGATACTTATTTGAATTTCATTTTCTTTATAAAATGGCGATGATAAATAAAAAATATTTTCCCAAAATTATATTTATGCTCAATTGTATTCAGAGTTGATTTGGGTTCATTCGAATGATATATTAAAACATTTGTATTGTATAATTTACAATTGCATGAAATTATAAATTATTGTTTGAATATATTTTCATTTCTTAGTCTACTCTCGCACCAAACAACCGATGAAATTAGTTAGGAATGATGGACTACGCGATACCCTCAACGTCGCTGTCACTCAACTTAACACTTTTACAAAAAGGTGGGTGTGTCATCCACTATTGAAAATTCACTTTTTTACAAATACAGATAACAGAAATCGTGATTAAATCACTTCGATTATTGTGTTCATATAAATAGAATTCTATATTCTTCATAAAATTACGATGCTTATGCAGATAAATAAAAATATTTTTATTGCTCATTGTTGATTTTGGATTTCTTTTGATTTGTATTTTTTGCAGATATGATAAACTAAAACATGAGTAAACTTAACACTTTTCTCAAAAGGTGAGTGTTTCATCCAATATTATTTTCCCTAAATTATATTTGTTCTAATTTGGCGTAGCATGGTTGATTTGGATTTATTCGATTTCCATACATTGCAGATATTATATATTAAAACATTTTTAAACAATTGCATAAAATAAGTATTTATAACATATTGTTTAAAATTGAATTTATGTGTATACACAAATATACACATATATACAAATCATATTTTTTGTTTGCGTTGGCAAAAACATATTTACAAAATTCTAATTATTTTCTTCCACAATTCTACATATTTATACTTTTATTAGTTTAATTTCAATTCACTGAATGTGTTTATAATAATTTGTTTTATTTCAATTAAATACTTTCATAATAAATATAAAAATATAAATATCTCTATAATGAATTTTAAACATTTAAGTAATCATTAATGGCACACTCTTATTGTCACTTAAACTCGTTCGGCACGCACAAAGATGCCTCCGATTGTGCCCAAGACAATCGACATGGGATTGTGAACCAGTGGAATATCTGTCTTATCGCACACCGAGAACTTGAAGTTCTTTATCAGCTGGGCCAGGCCAATACGAGTCTGCATCTGGCCAAAACGCATTCCCACACAGTTCCTGGGACCATCTCCAAAGGGCAACCACTCGACAGAGTCACGGGCCGCCTTTTCTTCGGCTGAAAAGCGGTCGGGATCGAACCTCTCTGGGTCTGGGTAGAGATCTTCATCTCTGTGGAATGCGGCTGCAGGAATTAAGGCCGTTACTCCCTTGGGTATAACATAGTTGGGATGCCCAGGAACAACATAATCATTCAGAGTCTTACGCTCCAAGAAGGGGACGATCGTGTAAAGTCGCAGGGTTTCTGTAGAGTTAAATAAGGTATGTTGATAATCTATCTCTCTTCAAATTGCAGTTTGTCTTACCAGATATAACCTGGTCCAAGTAACGCATTGCCTTCAAGCTTTCGTAAGTCAGTTTTTCCTCATGCTGCTGTAACACACTGTTAATCTCTTCTCTCAGTTTATCCTGAATATCCGTGTGCTGAGCGAGCTCGTATAATGCGTAGCTCATGGTAGAAGAGGATGTCTCAAAGCCAGCCACATAGAACACAAATACTTGAGCAGCCAGCTCTCCAATATCCAATCCTTTCACTACTTCTCCATTCTCTAGGGTGTAACCTCCCTTCTGCTTCATTTCGATCAGCATCTCCATGAAATCGTTGCGCTTGATCTTCTCCTTCTCCCTGTAGGCGATTGTCTCGTTCACCAAGTTCATGAAGAAGTCATGAACGTCATCGGGTGTCAATCGCATTCTCAGTTTATTCGCTAACTTTGGGAAACTAAATTGGAAGGCTGTCAAGATGGCTCCATGACGAAGATCGGTGAACACTTTGCTTCCCATCTTACGGAAGTCGGTATCTGGATTACGAAGAGTATTGCACTCGATGCCAAAGGCGCAGGTGCCGATGACGTCGGTGGTGAAGCGAGCCATCAACTCCTTGATCTCAATTATGGCTCCTCCAGACTTGGCTGGAACTTCTTCGTGCATAACCTTCATGAACTCCTCGGACACTTTGACGACTATGGGGAACATGAACTTCATCTTGCCAGAGGTGAAAGTAGGCGACAGTCTCTGTCGCATTTCCTTCCAACGCTTGCCATCCAGATTGAAGAGGTGACCCGTCAAGGGGTCGTCTCGTTCATTGTGGAACTGTCCGCGATCAGCAAAGTTGCTAAAGTCCTTGATCAGCACATTCTTGGCTAGTTTAATGTCCATGATGAGGGCACCTTTCTTGAACAGAAAACCAAATCCCACAAATGGATGTCCAGTTTTGCGGAACTTGTTGTAATACTCTTGGACAATGTTGTGTACAATGCGATCCTTGCGGAATCCAATCATGTTGCCATAGAATGGATGTGGCGGATCCTGAGGAATTCCCCGATTCCGCCAATAAGTTGTATTGCTATATATGAAATACGCAATTAACACGGATATTGCGATCACTAAGTATATGAGGAAGATCATTTTGATTTTGATATTTTGAACAGCTCTGTCTGAGGTTGCGGCTAGCACTGAAAGTTGTCATGTCCGATGTTCATTATAAAACCTTTCGTTACCACTCAGCATGACACAGCAGTTTTATTGCGCAGTTTTGATCCGGTGAGAGAGATTTATTTTTGTACCTGGCTGTGTAACTTGCAAAGTTTAGACTGATAACACGTATGAGCGAACTAAATAGTGGGCGATTTCTTTGATTACGTAGAGCTCTCTCACAAACGTGTCTCACTCTCTGGACAACCGGTTAAAGTCGGGGAACTCGTATACACCGCAAAAACAAAATGTTCTCAATTCAAACAATTAAAAAAGCTCCCGTCAAGCGCGTACTATGAGAGACCTGTTCACACTTGTTTGTGGTTTCTGTCGATTCAATTGCGAATCGACAAAATCCCACTCGAAAATATTGCTATGTGAGAGTGAGTATGTGATAGATATGATCAATGAAGGCTTGCTTAATCAATCACTCGCATTCAATCGTTGCGTTCTATAAGTATTTCATATATGACATGCTTCAAATTTTATTAACCTATTAAAAATTCTTAAATAAACTCGTTCGATTTCAACAAACCTAATAGACCCAATGCACTTTTTTCATAGGTTATAATGTTGAAAAGGTATTCTCAACTAAATGAAATATAATAGACAACTGATCACTTAAAGGCTTATCTCTTGATTGGAATTATATAAATCACAGAAGTACCTTAGTTGATTTAATATTGCTGAGCGACAATTGCTGTAACTTTTAATCAACACTAAAAAATTAAATAATTAATTTTCATCAACAATGCCTTCAATTGTTACCAAGATCATCGACATATTTTTATTTATATCAGAAAGATCCTCGTTTATTCTGTTAGTGGTTTCGTTGGGAATACAAATAAGAGTTTTCATGACCAGTGCATTTTTTTCAGCTTTGCATTCTGCATAAGACGGTTACTTTTTAATTCGTTGAGAGAGTTCTTTTTGATAATTCCGATAGACTAAACTAAAATTTGTTTGGATAACATAGAGCTTTAAAAAAAAAATATCTCTGAATCTAAATAAAACTCTCTCTCCTTCAAAATCATGAAAAAGATTAGTAAGGAATTCAAAATAAAATTTATTCTGAGAGAAAGTTATAGCTGAAAACAAGAATATATTTAAGAATTTTTTCTTGATTTTATAAATTATTTTCTCTGTATGGTTAATTTAATAGCTCTAAACCAAGACTGTTTCAGCTCAAAATAAAACAAATGAAATGTTAAAAATTGGTGTGGCACACATGCTTAATGACAATTTAATTAATTTAATTGTAGGTTCACATTCAATTTCAATTTCTTACAAGAGCTTAAATTCGCTCAGCTCGCACAAAGATGCCTCCGATTGTGCCCAAGACAAACGACATTGGATTAAAGACAAGCGGCATTTCAGTCTTATCGCACACCGAGAACTTGAAGTTCTTAATCAACTGGGCCAGGCCAATACGAGTCTGCATCTGGCCAAAACGCATTCCCACACAGTTCCTGGGACCATCTCCAAAGGGCAACCACTCGACAGAGTCACGGGCCGCCTTTTCTTCGGCTGAGAAACGATCGGGATCGAACCTCTCTGGGTCTGGATAGAGATCTTCATCTCTGTGGAAAGCGCCTGCAGGTATCAAAGCAATTACTCCCTTGGGTATAACATAGTTGGGATGACCGGGAACAACATAATCATTCAGAGTCTTACGCTCCAAGAAGGACAAAATCGTGTAGAGTCGCAGAGTTTCTATAGAGGTAGTTATGTTAGATTCTATAACTCTTCAAAGTGCTGTATATCTTACCAGATATGACCTGGTCCAAGTAGTGCATTGCTTTGATACTATCATAAGTTAGTTTTCCCTCATGCTGCTGCAACACACTGTTAATCTCTTCTCTCAGTTTATCCTGAATATCCGTGTGCTGAGCGAGTTCATACAAAGCGTAGCTCATGGTAGAAGAGGATGTCTCAAAGCCAGCCACATAGAAGACAAATACTTGAGCAGCCAGCTCTCCAATGTCCAATCCTTTCACTACTTCTCCATTCTCTAGGGTGTAACCTCCCTTCTGCTTGATTTCGATCAGCATCTCCATGAAATCGTTGCGCTTGATCTTCTCCTTTTCTCTGTAGGCGATTGTCTCGTTCACCAAGTTCATGAAGAAGTCATGAACATCATCGGGTGTCAATCGCATTCTCAATTTATTAGCCAGTTTTGGGAAACTAAATTGGAATGCTGTCAAGATGGCTCCATGACGAAGATCGGTGAACACCTTGCTTCCCATCTTACGGAAGTCGGTATCTGGATTACGAAGAGTATTGCACTCGATGCCAAAGGCGCAGGTGCCGATGACGTCGGTGGTGAAGCGAGCCATCAACTCCTTGATCTCAATTATGGCTCCTCCAGACTTGGCTGGAACTTCTTCGTGCATAACCTTCATGAACTCCTCGGACACTTTGATGACCGTGGGGAACATGAACTTCATCTTGCCAGAGGTGAAAGTAGGCGACAATCTCTGTCTCATCTCCCTCCAGCGTTTTCCGTCCAGGTTAAATAGGTGACCCGTCAAGGGATCATCGCGTACGTTGTGGAACTGGCAAAGTTGGTAAAGTCCTTAATGAGGACATTCTTGGCCAACTTGATGTCCATAATGAAGGCAGTTCGCTTGTTCAAAAAGTTGAATCCCACAAACGGATGCCCAGTCTTGCGGAATTTGTTATAATATTCTTGGAGAATATCGTTCACTACGCGATTCTTGCGGAATCCAATCATGTTGCCATAGAATGGATGTGGCGGATCCTGAGGAATTCCTCGATTCCGCCAATAAGTTGTATTACTATATATGAAATACGCAATTAACGCGGATATTGCGATCACCAAGTATATGAGGAAGATCATTTTGATTTTGATATTCTGAACAGCTTTGACTGAGGTTGCGGCTAGCACTGAAAGTTGTCATGACCGATATTTGTTTTTAAAGCATTCGTTGCCATTCAGCATGAGACAGCTATTTTACTACGTAGTTTTGATAAGTTCTATTCTCTCGAAATGGGTAGCGAGTATTTCATAGTCAGTAGCTTTTTTACATGTTTACGCTTTCAAACATTTGAAAACACTTACAGCTAAGCAGGCAACAGGGGTTCGAGTCGCGCTCCAGACAATTTTTTTGAGTTTTTTTAACGGATATAATAGTTGAAAACACTTTTATAAATTGCCTATTAATAAAAATGTTTAAATTTAAAAAATAAAATGTACCCAAAGTATGCTGCAAATCTCGCAATTGCTAAAGCGAAATGTAATACCTTATGAGAGCTTTATTCATATTAGAACGCCTTCCATTTTTTTTTTTTACATTTAACAACTTTTTAAATATTTATAAAATATTTTTGTGGCCTACAAAAATGGGTAGCGGGTATTTTCCAGTCGAGCACACTCGACTGTGGCTTTAATACTTGTTTTTGTACCTTGCTGTGTAACTTGCAAAGTTTAGTCTGATAACATTTATGAGCGAACTAAATTTTGACGATTTCTTTGATTACGTATGGCTCTCTCAAAAACCTGTCGCACTCTCTGGACAAACGGTTAAAGTCGGGGAACTCGAATACAGATTAAAAACAAAAGCAAGAAATGTTCTCAATTCAAACAAATAAAAAAGCTACCACCGTCAAGCGCATACTCTCTGAGATCTGTTCACCATTGTTTGTGGTTTCTGCCGATTCAATTGTAAATCAACTAAATCCCACTCAAAAATTTTGTTATGTGACTAATATAATCAACTTTGCTTTCCATATTTAATGAATCTGGTGGCTATGAAATTTAGGCAATCAATAAAAACAATCCTTATATAAATAATTGTCAGGTTTTTCTTGATATTTTTCAGATTTATTAAATATGTAAATAAGTTAAATAGAACAGACAACTTTTTATTGCAATTTTAGAATTATATATGTCTTTTAATTGATTTAATATTGCTGATCCACAATTGCTGTAGCTTTTAATCAACACCAAAAATTAAATCATTTGTTTGGGGTCAAATTTTCATCATAAAAGCATTTAATTGTGATCAAGATAATCGACTTCGGATTATATTTTTTTTTTGATTAGATCCTTATTTATTTTATGAGCAGTGTCATTGGGAATACAACTGAGAGTTGTCATGACAAAAATGAATTTATTTCAACTTTGCATTCAGCATGAGACGGTTACTTTTGAATAGAAAGAAAGAGATTTTTACCTGAAGAGTTTTTGTTGATAACACCGATAGACTTTCAACTATGGTCGATTGCTTAGATAACGAAGAACTTCGATAAAGCCGATCTTAAATCAAATTATATTCTCTCTCACTCTCATAAGTTAAGAATTAATTTGTATTTCTATTTTAGAACTTTCTTCACAGTTAAAGTTATTTATGGTAGACGTTAACAAGCACAATGTAAATCATCCTTGAAAATATATTGATAAGATCGGATAAAAACCATGAAACTTATCGAGCAGTTAATTAAAAAAAAACTTTGTTATTTCACATGTGATGATAATTTTTTATTTACACTTATTTTTTCAGCTACATTATTGGGTCAATTATAAATGTACCAAAATGTTCCTAAATTTTCTTAAATTAATCCATAATTTTGTTCCCCATTAAATACTATATCTGAATCAAAACCATACACCTAATTTTTGGTTCACATTCACTTTCAATTTCTCACTGGAAGCTTAAATTCGCTCAGCACGCACAAAGATGCCTCCGATTGTGCCCAAGACAAACGACATTGGATTATACACAAGCGGCATTTCAGTCTTATCGCACACCGAGAACTTGAAGTTCTTTATCAGCTGGGCCAGGCCAATACGAGTCTGCATCTGGCCAAAACGCATTCCCACACAGTTCCTGGGACCGTCGCCGAAGGGCAACCACTCGATGGAGTCTCGGGCTGCAACTTGTTCGGCTGAGAAGCGTTCGGGATCGAACTTCTCGGGGTCGGGATAGAAATCTTCATCTCTGTGGAAAGCAGCTGCTGGCAGGATCACCGTTGTGCCCTTTTCTATGACATATTTGGGATGGCCGGGAACAACATAATCTTTCAGAGATTTGCGCTCCAGGAACGGCACAATCGTGTAGAGTCGCAGAGTTTCTGTAGATGTAAATGCATGTTGAGAATCCATCACACTCAAAATGTGCGATTGGTCTTACCTGATATGACCTGATCCAAGTAGTGCATTGCTTTTATACTCTCATAAGTCAGTTTGTCGTCGTGTTTCTCCAACACACTATTAATATCTTCTCTCAGCTTGTCTTGGATATCCGTGTGCTGAGCCAGCTCATAGAGACAGTAGCTCATGGTAGATGAGGACGTCTCAAAGCCAGCCAGATAGAAGACAAAGACCTGAGCTGCCAGCTCTCCGATCTCCAATCCCTTGACCACTTCGCCATTTTCCAAAGTGTAGCTTCCCTTCTGCTTCATCTCGATCAACATCTCCATGAAGTCGTTGCGCTTGATCTTTTCCTTCTCCCGATATGCCATTGTCTCCTCGACTAGTCGCATAAAGAACTCATGAACATCGTCGGGTATGAAGCGCATCCTCAGCTTACTTGCCAAATTAGGGAAACTGAATTGGAAGGCTGTCAAGATGGCTCCATGACGAAGATCGGTGAACACCTTGCTTCCCATCTTACGGAAGTCGGTATCTGGATTACGAAGAGTATTGCACTCTATGCCAAAGGCGCAGGTGCCGATGACGTCGGTGGTAAAGCGAGCCATCAACTCCTTGATCTCAATTATGGCTCCTCCAGACTTGGCTGGAACTTCTTCGTGCATAACCTTCATGAATTCCTCGGACACTTTGATGACGGTGGGGAACATGAACTTCATCTTGCCAGAGGTGAAAGTAGGCGACAATCTCTGTCTCATCTCCCTCCAGCGTTTGCCATCCAGGTTAAACAGATGACCCGTCAAGGGATCATCGCGTACGTTGTGGAACTGTCCGCGATCGGCAAAGTTGGTGAAGTCCTTAATCAAAACATTCTTGGCCAACTTAATGTCCATGATGAAGGCAGCTCGCTTGTGGAGGAAGTTGAATCCCACAAACGGATGCCCAGTTTTGCGGAATTTGTTATAATATTCCTCGAGAATATCGTGAACTACGCGACTCTTGCGGAATCCAATCATGTTGCCATAGAATGGATGTGGCGGATCCTGAGGAATTCCCCGATTCCGCCAATACGTTGTATTGCGATGTAGAATATACGCAGCAAGCGCGGATATTGCGATCACTAAATATACGAGGAAGATCATTTTGATTTAGATGTTGTGAACAGCTTCGTCTGAGGTTGTGGCTAGCACTGAAAGTTGTCGTGACCGACGGGTATTATAAAAGCTTTCGTTGCCATTCAGCATGATAAAGCAACTTGTTGGGGAGAGGCATTTGTTGTTGTGTTTTGCTGTGTAACATGCCAAGTTTAGATTGATAACAATTACGAGTGGCCAAATAGAAGGCGATTGCCGAGATAACGTGAAACTCTCGCAAAAACCTGTCCCACTCTCTCAACAACCGGTTAAAGTCAGGAAACTGGTGTACGGAGGAAAAATTAAATGTACCCCTCAAATTATAAAAATATTCTCAAATTAAGAAAATCACATATCCAAATTAAACCAACAACATAATGGCTGAAATCAAGCATATAATTATTTAAGAACTTGAGATTTTAATAAGTTGAATTTTGTAATAACATATCCAAAGGAAATCAAGCACGTAATTATTTACGTTGTAGAAACAAAGTTTCTGGATAAACTTTTATTTTCAATCAATAACAACATTGAATTTAATCATTAATATTTTAATTCCTCTAGCATTTGTCAAGTAAACAGAATATTTCTGACGAAAAGTTTACAAAACTAGGCTAACTTATTTAATATTTCGAATTATAATGTTATAATTATATTGAAATAATATTAAAATTATAAACAATGAATAAAGTAGCTCAATTTTTGTAAGTGCCATAAGAAATGTTTGTTTGCTTTAAAATATAAGTTTTATGGGTACTAAATGCATATCTCAAGAATGTTAACTTTGTAAACATAGATGGAAAATTAATATTTTAATATATCTGATATTTGCGTAGGGAACATAACAGTTTTAAGTTTTAATTCAATTATAATATTTGAAATCAAAACAATGAATAATGAGCCAGATTTATTTTGTAAATTCTTTAACAAATTCAGCAACGCACAATAGCACATTGTACTATTTTTTATTGCTTCAATTTATAAATCACTTATTAAAGATAGAATTTTTTTCTCAAGAATGTTAATTTCGAAAGCATTTGTTTTTCGCTGTGTTTAAACAGGTATCGGGTAATTTGCCAAATCGCGTCACTCTCAGAACATTATCAAGACTGAGCTGAGCTCTCTCAATGATTGATGTGTTTTACGAGTGTTTAAAAAGGCAACTGAGAGTGAGAGAAGTGCACTCTGAGCATTCACTTGATACTCGAAAGTGGGCGCAATTATTGTATCTGTCGCTGCAAATGCGGCTGTGACAGTTTCAGATTGTTTCCTTTGCTCAGCCCCGAATCCTTTGCTGCCTCTGCATTTGTTAAGCCGGTGTCCTTGTGCCCACGGCTGACAGTCGAAGGGACAGGAACAGGACTTAAATGAATACACTCGTATGGAGTTCAGTTGACGTTTATTTAATTGTGTGAGAGATTTTCATTGCGAGAAGAGCGTGCGAAAAGCGCTCAATTATAAATGACCTTTAAGGGCGCAGCTCGGTTTACTCACTTGGCCATTTGAGATCAGACTGCAATACAAAACCCGTCTTTAATCTGACCTTGAGCTCGCCCCAGTTCCTATCCAAATACGTGCCAGTCGTGTGAACTTCTAGCCCTGGCTAACAAAGAGCCAAAGAAAAAAAAAATACTTATTACAAGACAACAAAAAAGTAACGCAGCCAAGCAGAAGAAGGTGACATTCTTATCCATAATGAATGCATGAGTACTTAAAACAAAGGGAATGCATTCATTCACTCATCTCCTCAAGATACAAAAAAGTGCTGAAAAAATAGCTAAAGTAGACGCTGCAGCGACCTCACTTATGCGCTAAATAAAAATGCAAATCTAAATGCGACACAAGAGCGACTCTGAATAACTATATGCCGGGAGGATAAATGCGGGCAAAAACCAAGTGGGAACAAAGCAAAAACCTCGAGAATGTCGTCAAGAAAAGTAAAACTCTTGAACGCCAGCTAGAAGATACCCTGTAATATTACTGCATATATTTTATTTAAAAATAAATCACCGGGAAAAATATATATTCAAAGAATTTAAGTGAAGAAATTTTTCTATTTGCATTTTTAAGCACAGATTTAGATTAGCTATAAGATAACTTTCAAAATATCCAACCGGTTTAAAGTAAATAAAAGAAATGGGAATTAGATAAAGTAAATAAGCAATTATTACATGATTATTTGCTTAACTGTCTGGTTTACTTTGTTTAGACTTAATAGACAAGTTAACTATAATTTCCTTAGTCAACATTTTTAAGCCAAAATAAAATATGATGCGACTTTCTTAACGATGCACTTTAAACTTCAGGTAGCAAATCGAAACTTAAATTTGTTTTAAATTTAAATACATGAATTTAGAATATTTTAACAAATATTTTTTTGATGTTATAAGTGAATTAATTTCATTAAATCCCTCCCTGTATTTATGTAAATACTTCAATTTTCTGGATATAATTAATTAATTCTACTTCCTCTCACAAAACAAATAATCATGAAACGATCAAACCGAGATGTGAAGGACGATTTTTTAACAATGCTACACGACTTCGTAATCAGCTCCCGTATGGGTTAAAGTCGATTTAAAATACACAGCAATTTTCTCATAAAATAAAATTATATTTTATATAGGAAATGTTTATAAAACATTCTTAAATTGAATTAACATAAAATTATGAAATATTGATAAGAGTATTGCAATTATTTTAATAATTTAAATACAACTTTGTCTAATATAATTAATGAAATATTGATAAGAGTATTGCAATTATTTTAATAATTTAAATACAACTTTGTTTAATATAATTTATGAAATATTGATGAGAGCATCGTAATTATTTCAATAATTTAAATACAACTTTGACTGCAACATGGCAACTGATGAAGCTGAGTCCCTGATGCATCACTCCTTGCTTCACAGGGTATTAAGCATAAGGTTCTGCAATTGCAGCTGCAACTGCAGCGTTGAGCGCGACGTTCAGCTGATTTGATGTTGCGGTGTTTTGTTGTTGACTTAGCATCAGCAGCAGCAGCAGCAGCAGCCGCCGCTGCCAAGGTGCCAGCGAAACACACACACAAACAAATGCTCCCCTCAGGCCATCGGGCTGCAGAGTCTTGAGCTGAGCTGAGCAGCGTTGCTAATTACGCAAGCGCAGGCTCCAGCATCGCATTTGGATTCATGCAAACAGTCGGCTAATTGTTTGGACTGCAAGTGGGGAGATGAAAAAGCAAGCGGGCGAGAGGGGGGGGGGGGAACAGACAACAGCCAGCAAAGACCGTAGGAGGTGTTAAGCCCGCTGCGAAGACAGCTCTTTTAAATGCAAATGCCAGAAAAAGGGTCTCATCAGAGCTCAAGGTGTGTGTGTGCTGTCTCTCCACGTAGTTGTCTCTCTATCTGTCTGACTGTCTGACTGTTTGTCTCTCTGTTTGTGCCTGGCATAAATTAGTTTTGTTTGTGTCTGGCAGCTACCCCCGAGCAGCACAGCAGCAACACTTTAAACAAATTGTGAACTGTGAGCTGTGAATGGGGAGCAGTAGAGAAGCATTTCCTGTACTCCTCATCCGCGTCTTGCATTTATGTTGACAAAACATCAAGACGCTGCCACACACACATTATGTAAATGTGAAAAGCGAAATCACAATAAGAAATCCGCATCATGTAAGATGTAAGGCGAAGTGATTACCCATTTCGACTTCGAATACGTGTCCCAAAAGCAAAAGGCTCAAGGGCAGGCCATACCTTTTATGAGTATATAAATACAACACACACACCCAACACACACACCCATACACTCACACCATCAAACACTGCAGCTGAGCATAGGAAATAAGGGTAAGAAGCAGAGGCGAAATCCAAAGCCAAGTCAAGTCAAGTCGAGCAATTGTTGTTCAAATTGGATGGCGTTGGCTGCGCCAATAATAATAATAAAAAAAAAGTATAAATATATATGTGCATGCTCATGCTTATGTTCATGTACACGACTTTTGCGTGTGCGTTATTTTTGTGTATATATATATTTTGTGGGATTTTGTCAATTGCATGCGCCGAAGAAGGCAAAATTGAAGCTGCCTTCCTTCCGGTTTCCGTTGCAGACAAGCCCAAGTTTCCCATGAACGACGTATCGATGATAAAATCGCAGTCACAACCAAATGACACTTGACATGTAATTAAATATATATGTATATATATTTTGGCAGCACCTTAAAGTATTAACACTTCTAAGCACACACCTGCACAAGTGCAAGGTAATGCTGAGCAAAACAAATGATTAAAGCTTGATAAATGTGAACTTACGAAGCTTTTGAAAGCTTGCGATTATTGAGTAACTAAATTATTTAGTAGCATTGCAACTTCTCAGTAGTCTTACGCTGAAGTCATGTTGCTTAGGCATTATAAATTAAATCTAAATATATGAGTGTTCTTGCTGACATTTGACAATTGAATTTCGCAACGAATAATTAACTGCCAGGGGGCTGTGATTTAAAGTTGTCAGGATATGAAATGAATGTGACATCAGCTTCAGCATCAGCTTCAGCTTCAGCTGTGTGACAAGTTCATCGCACAAAATGCTGATTGACATGTGCGTTCGTTCTTCCGACTGTTTGACATGGCAGGAAAACCTCGATGGCGCGTGCTCGATGTCACAACTAAAATACATATAGATATAGTACATATAGTCGTTCCATGTTTGGGGGCGGGGCGAACTTCAATTGGCTGCGTCAATGCGGCGGCTACTTGATATTGATTTCGATGCTGTCATTTTGCTACAATTTGCACAATTTGTGTGCGAACAATAAAAATGTTTGCATGCATTCAAGTACGAGACCGAGCATATCACATAGTAGTATTGTAGTATTGTTATTATTTATGGAATCGCTTCCTCTATGCGTGAACCAATGATGGATTCATTGAGCCACAACACTTGTACATGCAATAAAAATCAACTGAATGACCGACTGACTGGCTGATTGACTGACTGATTGACTGACTGCCTCTGTTGTTCAGGGTCTCCGGCAAATTGCTCAGTCGACCCAGTGGACTTGTTTAAGCGAGATCGAGACCACAACAGAGACAGAGACAGACAGCGACAGCGACCGGACATTTGCTTGACAAATGATGATTTATGTTGTCGCTTGTCTCACTTGCCGCATGTCGCTTGACACTGAGTGACGCTTCTGCTTGCAACCATAACGCAATCTGAACTTTTTACGATGCTACACAAAAACCAGAGCAAGAGCAAATTACTGGGTTATTGGGTGATAAAATTTTCGATTTTAAATTTGTCGCTGAAGAAAAGTGAAAGCTGCCTGCTGGCCGATAAAAAAACAAAAAGCAACTGCGGGTTGATTGAAGAACACACAGGGAAAGTCGGAAACCGGAAAAGTGCTTTGTGAAGCACACAAAATGCAGAAATAAATTCTGGAGAAAAAAGAGAGCTAACCCTTAAGACTTAAACAAATAGTTACAAAAGCCATTTCAAATGAATTATTAGCTTGTGTGAGGAAGCAACAAAAAGGTTAAATCTGTTGCTCAGATTATCTCTGACAGATGCTGTAGATACTCTATAAAAAACTGTTTTTATATGAGACTTTTTATAAAAGAAAATTTAAATTATTGTTTTATTATTTATGTTTAGTAAAAAAAATATTTTAAATGAGGTAAATAAATTACTTTTTTTTTATATTTTTATTGTTGATAAATAAATACATAATAAATTACTTTTATTTTTTAGAGACAAATTTTGATTTTTCGAATATTTGTATTTAATTATTGATGAAAGCCTGTCGGCAAATAACAATACACAATTCTAATTAGGCTGATGTTTATACAAATAACCAAACATGGTTGACTTTCGATTTATAATTCAAATATTTATGCTGCATTAGTCAGCGTATCCATTGTCAGTGTATTAACGAGGATAACGACCAAAATGGCGGCAAAATCAACATAATATTTATTATTTGGGCTTGGGTATTGTGGTATTATTCCTCGTCCGTAATTCTCACTAGGCACACAACATTCCCCGTCTATCCCCTGAAACTCTCTTCGATCCCCCGCAATCTCTCTTAATGCCTCGCAGTTGTTGCTGTTGCTATTGCTGTGTTAGCCGTTTGCATAACTCAACGCGTTTATTTTCGTTAACTGAAATTTTATTAGGCCACGTTGTGCCGCATCGCATCGCATCGCAGGCGAGCATAAACATGTGCGCCGCATAGGCATATAAAAACCCAAACATATTTCAACGGGCCAAACACACACACACACATGCACAGCACACGTACCAGCATATGTGTATGTGTGAGTGTGTGTGTGTGTGGGCATCCTTGGACCTGTTGAAAATCGATATGTTTTGACTGTGTCCAACACACAGGGGAGAAGAGGAAGAAAAAAGCAGCATGCAAATTGAAATTACTTTAAATTATTAAGCCGCCAGCTAAAGTGAAAACATCTTCCTAAAGTGCAAATATCAATCTCTGAATTTAAACTTTATTTTAAAGAAGTGGTCTTCAATTGTTAGACTTTGATTTGACAAATGAAATTTAAGCCTAAAATTGATTTTATTTGGGTAATAAAATACCCTAGAAAATTCAACAAAAATCGTTTTGAAACGGCAATTTTAAAATAATTTAAAAAATTGCAAAATTTCTTTAATTTTTAAAGAAGAAAATCTGAGAATTGAAATTACTTTAAATTATGATGCCTCTTGTTAAGCTCAAATATCAATCTCTGAATTTAAACTTAATTTAAAAGTAGTGCTTTTCAATTACTAGACTTTGATTTAACATTTGAGATTTTAACCAAAAATTGATTTTGTTGAGCTATTAAAATACACTAGAAAATAAAATAAAACCTTATTTTGAACAGAGTAATTTTCAATTGATTTACTAAATAAAATGTAAGCCAAAAATAGATTTTATTATGCGATTAAAAAATCCTGCAAAACAAATCAAATATATTCGTAAGCAAGCAATTTGAATTTCATTATAAAAATTGCTAACTTGGCCGAGTTCCAATATTGTTGACGACATTCAAGGATGTAAAGTTGAAAAATGGAAATAAGTTTAATTTATTAACCCCTAACTAAAGTGCAAATATCATTCTGTGAATTCAAACTTTATTCAAAAGAAGTGCTTTTTAATTGTTATGTGACAAATGAAATTTAAATGATTGCTAACTTGGCCAAGTTCCAATATTGTTGGTGACATTTAAGCCATAATTAAAAGAAGTGCTTTGCTCAACCTTGACTTGCCAAATTAAAATTGAACAAAAACTAGCTGCTGCACTAGAACATTTGCCTGTAAAGTGTAATTCATCGTTCGATATGATTCGTTTGACTTGCCACAGGGTATCTAAATATATATAACGAATTGCTGCCGCTTGATTTATTGTCTCTTCTGCTACTTTTGCAGTAACAATTGTGCAATTGATTTTGCGTTTGTCTTTTATGTTTCGGGGGGCAAAACCTTTTGAAGTTGTCGCTGCCAAAGTGGCTCTCCGCCAACTCTGCGCCACTCGAGCTCTCCAGCTCACCAGCTCTCTTCAGTTGCCGACTCTTTAGTCAATCTCTTTCGCTGTTTTTCTGGCTTGGCCCCAAATGCAAATGGGGCGCTTCAGACGCTGGGGAAAACAAACTTTTGCCTGGCAAATAACAAATATTGTTTAAATCAATTCAGCACATGCAACGCAACGCAAATTCAATTTTATTTCATTCCCAGCTCCCTCGTTCATTGTACAAATATTGATTTTTTCTGTGCAAAACTTTTATTTTTTTTTTTTCCATCCAACCATTTCGAAAAATTTGCTTTTCTAATTTACAGTAAGCAAAAAGTTAGATCTGTTTGCGGATTTTCTAAAATTTCCATCGAACAAAACAAGAATGGAACACAACAAGCTTGGCGAGTGACAAGCGTGGCACTGAACTTGACAAATGTTGGGGGCAAGGTTGCCGAAAACCGGCCTCAAATATTGCCTTATATGAGTTTCGACATTCAACGCCTCCATTTGTCGTGTCATGTTGCATATTAATACTCATTTGTTAACTGTAGCAGAGGGTCGCTTGATTCAAACTTTTAGTTGGTGCGAAAAATATTCTACCAGAAAACATAATCGATAAAAATACTTTTGTAGGCATATTATTATTTAATTGTAATTTATAATTAATTCTTTGTTACAATTGTTCAACCCTCAGGTTGATAAGCTTCATATGCTATAAGAATATCCAACGTGACTCATAAATTGTATTTCCTTAAAATTAATGAAATTTTCTATCATTAATTTATTTTTTTTATTTTAGCAGCCAAACAACAAATTTTACAAATTTAAATATGTTAATTTATTTTGAAGTAAATAAAGTCAGTAGGGTATTTTAGCTTCGTTAATGCCCAACTAGATTATCCTGCTGTGTTATTTTATTTTTATGATTTTTTCGTATTTATGGTAATCGACATCAAATGCTGGCATTAAGCTTATTGGCATGGAAAGCAGCCACAGTCGCATTTATAAATGTTTTCATACGCTGATTGTTGTTGTCGTGTTGTTGCTGTTTGTAGGCCTCAACACAAACACACACACACACGCACACACACGCAGACTTACACCCACAGGCACACGCATTAGCAGAATTATTGTAGATATATCAAGAATTTGCATGTGTTGGGCGGCTTTTCATATTCGGCTACATTTTTTGTGGGCACGTTTTGAATTTCGAGCGTGCTCAAATTTATGAGCAGCACGTTTTCCAACACCTCTCTCTCTCTCCCTCTATGTCTGTCTCTCTTTTCGCATTTTTTAATATATATATTTTTGGTCTAATTTGTTTGTTACCAACGACAACAAAACATGCAACAATATAAGATTTAGTTGCGCGTATTTTTTATTTTTAGCACCTAATCAGACACATAATGATGTATTTGCATAATTTTGGGGCTTCTCTTTCGCTCTTGATGTTTTGCATTAATTTGAAGGCTTTGCAGCACATGTGACGGGCTTATCTAATGAATTATATTTTGAAGGTTTCGATAAATCAAACAAACTAAGCTTTTAGCACATTTAATTTGCTGCTTATCTAATAACATAAAACGTTCGAAATTCGGTAGCAGGAAGAATTGATAAGCAACCTGTTGATAGTGTTTGATGCTCCATTCAATCTGTAATCAATATCAGTGAATAACTGAGTGTACTTCAAATAAGTTGGCTTTTCAGGTTGAATAAGTGGGTTTGAAAGCAGAGTGTCGCTTAAGTGCAAATGTTTGATTGATGAAGTGTTGGCTTTGCAAGCAAATGAATTAATCGAAATTCAATCTGCAAAAAGTTTCTATTGTCTAGGAAATACGCAAATTTATAAATGAAGAGTTGAAAAAAAACTAGTTTAGGTGTCAATTATGACAATCATACTAAAAAACTAAGCCAGCAATTAAATTAATGAAATGCTTTTTATGGTCTACTAAAACTAATAAATACAAAAAACAAATAAATAAAATAAATAATGCAGAACCAATTCAATAAAAATATGAATATATCCCCTTTTTATTATTTATTAATTGATTTTGAAAATAATTGTAATTGCCATGAAATACATTAAATGTTCCACCAGCAATAAATTTATGAATAAAATGAATACATAAATTTTATTATTCTTTTGAATGCAATCAAAATGTTGTTTAATAAATGAATACACAAAAATAAACTTTTCAAATAATCAACAGCAGATTACTCTTTAAATGTCATGAATAAATAAAGACTGCAAAGAACCCATTAAATAAACAACAGCAGATTTTTGCAATATTCCTGTTCAAGTTTTCATAATTAACTGATTAAGCTGGAACAATTTATGTTATGGGCCAAGTCATTTCGTTGAGCAGAAAATTGCGTTAATTATTTCAATTTAACAAATTGCAACATTGCCTCACTCGCAATTAGACAGCGTCAAAGCTGCATGCAACATTTGCAAAAGTGAAACTCTTATTTGATTGAGAGTTTCTCATTGTGGACACAGGTGTTGGCTGTCAGTATTAAAGGGGAAAACTGCGAGTGGGGAATGCGAAAGAGAGAGAGAGGAGATAAAGTTTTTCCAGCGTTTTCTTGAGCCATGTGGCCATGTGGTGTGCGGATGGAAGTGAAAAAGGCAAATGTCTGGGAAGCTTTTAGCTGTTGAGAATCAAATTAATAAAGCTAAAAGTATACACACTCAAACACACGCACACATACACTGGCAGCTGGGTGTGTTGTTGTGAGATAAAATAATATGAAAATGCTGTTATTTTGATAAGCGCGGCATAAACATTGCTCTGCATACTCATATAGTACACCTCGGCTAGCCACAAGCTGTGCTGGGGCATGTGGCAATTTTACTGCAGCCCTCCCACGCACACACACACACACAGCTATATATATGTATATAGCCTATTAAAGATTATTAAAAGCGCCTTGATCTCAGTTGGTGTTGCCGTGGCTCGTGTTCCTGGCTGCTCTGCTGCCGCTGCACGCACGCAAACTTATTGATCCATAAAAAGTATAAAACATGAGCATTATTAGTATTTGATGTGCCTGAGAGAGCATCAGCATCATCCGCGCAGCATCATCCACTTAACGCAGCTTATGCCGCGGGCATTGTGGCGGAGTCTGGGGAAATGTGCATTCCCTCTGACCTTAGCCAAGGTTGTTGCAACACACAGGGGCAGCAACAAGCTGCCACAGCTGCCGCAGTTGCAGTTGCTTGTTGCCTCATCGCATATTAATTAGCTATTGTTTGATCAATTTTAATTGAGCTACTCGCCATAAATCTCCATCTCCATCTCAATCACAATAATTTCGATTTTATTTCGATTGGATCAGCCAATAATCATTTATCTTCATATGCTGCATTTATATATATCTATTTATGTTTTCTCTTTTTTTGGTAGCTAAAGTTATGTGACTGATAAAGCTGTTGTCTCGATTGGGGCCATTCATCTTGTTGCCTACTTTGTTTATTCATCTATGCATTTTTATTGACTGGCTGGCAATTTGGTTGGCCAAGTACCCCAAAGTACCATCAATCATATTCATAGCCACATACGCCTTTTGTCTGAACCTCTGCGATGCCCTTTAGCTATGAAATCGTTGAAACGGGGTATAATCTGGCAACAGGAACTTTTCGCTTTATCAGACAACCAACAATTAAGTGGATACAGCTGTGTTTGTTTGTGTTCAAAGAAGTGCGTCGGTTCCGTATCTCTAGAAAAGCTCAACAATCAAATTAATTGTTCAGCTATCGCAGTTTCGAGGAAAAATCTGCGACATCCTGTAAACTTTATTGTCTGATAGCCAAATTTGTTTTCTTTATTTATTACACCACGTTTCGATCACACATCTTTATGTTCTGCAAATCGCATAATCTGATCAAAAGTTATTCATTCAAAGAGAAGGCCATAAATTTAGTTCCCTCTGCATATCATACATATTTTAACAGATCTTTTCAACAAGTCTTTATTAGTTTATCAGCTTTATAAGCTGCAAATTTCAGCATAATCCAATAACAGATGCTATAAATCATTGTGCTAATTAGAATAGCATCAAAGCGAGTTCCCAGAGTATTTGTTAGTCGACAAAGCAACATCTTAATTCTGTCAACTTTGATTCGGGTTGATACAAGTGCAGAAGTATCCAAAGTGACAGTCGGAATCATTCAAACGTGATATATTCATTCGAAATATTATGCAAATCGAAAAGATGTCGATTTAACAACGATTTAAATAATTCATTGACTGAGCTTAGCATACAGATTATGAGAAAACATGTGTGCTGAGAGAAAGGGAAAATGATTTATATAATTTTGTATGTTTTTTGAAAGTTTTCTTATTTATACTGTTTGTTAATTGCTGCTTTTTATTTGCTGCCTCTTAGTCATTTGACCGGAAGTGCTAATAAATTCCCTGACTACCCACTGTCACAAGCACGCATACTTAAGTTGGCAAACCGAATACTTATGCAGCCCACTGTTGCGGCATAAAGTTGTTCTCTTATCTTTATAACCTGGCAATTGTTTCTTACACAAATGTGAAGTAAACAAATACAAAATAACAAAATATATATGCGTGTACTAACCTAGAGTATGTTGATATCCATTTGCAGATGCTTTGATTTTGCAATTTGAATAACTATTTTCAGTTATTGCACTCGTAAATAATTCACTTGCATTTGTTTAGGCGCCCGATAAACACATGTATTCTTAGGCCATCAATTGTTAATAACAATTACACTCGCCTGTTGCCTTTGTTGTTGCATAAACAATCGCACTCGCTTCACATTCGCGGCGCGTTCGTTGCTGGCAATGCAACCCGTACAGGTATTTCGACTGCATTTACAGCCATAATAATTTAACTGCTTTATTTTCGCGCCGCTTCGCTTGTTGTTATTCTTTTATTTTCGCCTGTGCCGTATAAATATTTACACACGCAACGTCGACGCCCGCGCGTGGATCGTTCGACGCCTACGTCGAAGATGTTAATGAAATAACGATGAGACGACGCCTCACATGCGGAACACTCGTTAACTTCGATTACTTTGAAAGTAAAATGAGATAAGCTACAGCTACAGCTGCAGCCATGCCTATGCCTATGAGATACAGATACTTCTGCTTTTGCCGGCGCCTCGCACTCTCGAATCTCGTATCTTGTATCTCAACCTGAGACGCTCAACCGACTCAAAAGCGACTCGAACTCGGACTCGGACTCGAAGCGAGCTGTGTGTGCGCTGCTGAAGTGTTCAGCACGTATTAATTTCTGTGGCGGCAGCAAAAGTATCCAAAAGATACATTCGGCTGCGCGCACACAGACACACGCGAATGAATACGAATACGAATACGTGTGTGTATTCATTTGTATTCACTTTGTATGTGGGCTACTCCAATGCTCGATCGCTCTGCAACTTGTTTGACAGCAGCAGCAGCAACAGCAGCGGAGTCAAGACGTGAGCATATTGCTCTGATTGTTGACTGTTTACATTTACATTTCCCCCTAATCTCTGCGCTCTGTTCCTGTTCGGAAGATGGCATTCTCTCTCTCTCTCTCTCTCTCTCTCTGTCTCTATTTCTTTGTCTCTTGGCTTTAATGAAAAGCGACAAACTGTTGTTGTCGCTGTCTCAAGTAGCCGCCGACGCTGCAAGCATTTCCTCAGTTCGTGTGTCGTGGTGCTCGTCAAAGCCAAGTGATGGGCATAATCTTGAGCAGTCAATGACTCGCAATGACACTAGCTGAAAAGCGATACTTAAGCCAGTAGCGAGCGAGCAGCGTGTTCATAACTTTCTGTTTTGACTGCAATTAAATATCGCTCTTCACGGAATGCGATTCAGCTCACTCGACAAAGTCGATCTGATTTGTTTTCACTATCTCAGAACAGTGTTTATTATGCAGTTTATTGAACTTTGATCCACATTTGCTCACACCTTGAGCCAGCTAACCTTTCGAAAGTGCTTTTCAAAGCTTAATTGTTAATCTACACGTTATTGTATTACTTTGCAGCTTTAATGTACTTGAAAAATGTGGCGAATAATACTGCGAAATTCTCAATGATTATGAAAGCTTTTGACACTTATTGATCATTTTGAATAATAATGTTACTGAAAGTTTTCTAGCTTTACTTTGCAAGTTTTATATAATTTATTAATTTTGTTTTTAATAATATACAAGTTTTCTATTTATTATTTTTATTTATATTTACAACTATTTTTATTTATAAATATTGTTTTTTTCTTTTTATTTATTACTACAAGATTCTATAGTCTTTTTTATCAAATTTTAATTTAACATTCGTTTAAAGTCGACTGCTCAGAGTAGACCTTTAAATTATATAAATAAATAAAATTAATTTCTATTATTTAAGCCTTCTTATTTAACTGACTTTATCAGTTAATATCATTGCAGCACAAACAACAAAATATACTTCTTAGTTGTTCTATTCGTTTGGTGAAGTATCTTGTTTTTCTTTTTGTGTTTTGATTGTCTAACAACTCTTTCAGCTGGGAGCCTTTCTTTCGAAGACACTTGCACAACTGTTTGCACAGCTATTAATTGGCAGTTAGTGTGTGTAAATGTGTTTAATTAAGGCAAGTGATTAGATAGACGGTGGAAAGGAAATTGGCAGTCTCTCTCTATTCACCACTAACGAACTGAACGACTGAAGAACCAACAATCGACATGCCCCTAGCTGTAAACACATTTTGATTAACGACTTTTCAATCTTTTGTCTGCGACTCGTAAACTCTTTTTGATTCTGATTTCGATTCTATCGCATTCTGATTCGAATTCGAATTTGAATTCCAATTCTCTTGTTTGATTACAGGCGATTTACAGGTTTTGCATATATGGCAAAGCCATTGTATGCAAATGATGGTCATCAAATCTGACGAACTTGGCTAAACGCAGTTCTCATGGCTAGACTTATTAACTAATTAAACATTTCCAAATGGGGCCGATGACGTTGAGCTTGAAGCTCGGAATGTCGTTGCCTAAAGAGGCCAAAAGCATTTGTTTATCTTGCTTGCTCTGTCTTCTGTTTTTTTTTTTTATTTGTTTTTAGCCAAAAGTGGAATGCTTCCGGCTTTTTGGCGAGAGAGACGGAAATTGCGCGTTGCTGGGGAAGCTGCATTATTAAAATTGGGTTGATCTTACACAGTGAGAAACGGTCAAGATATCAGTATTTTTCTCAAAGAAAATATATGGATTTAAATTCACATATCTAAATATCAACTAAATTATTTCATATCGTTTCTTATACAATTTTAATTTCATTTTATCTAAGAGACATCTCTGAAGAGTCGACGAATTATTAAATAAACATTAGGTAAAAATACTTTAAAGCATCTTATAATTTTTAAACGATTCCAAACAAATTGAAAAGTTAATTTTTATTAAAAGAAATCGAAAATTAAAAAATTGTTCAATTAAATGTGACTCTTTCACTTCGAGTATATATATATTATTACAGACATTTAATAAATTAATTTTATTCAATTCAAAATGATACTGCATTTTATCGGCTTGATTTAATCTGGCTGTTTTTCTCAGCGTGTACTCATCTCTAATGCTAGCTCTCAGTAAACACTCTCGACTTGTGCTAGTTTTAAATGTGGATGGCATTTCTCTGCTCGAATATGAAATGTGAAACCCGCCATCGGTTTTAAGTGTGAACTGTCGCCCACAAAATGCTCGTTGACAATTTTTCTTATGCTTTCTCCGTTATAGGAGTCGTAAAACTGCCAAGTGGCAACACCTACGGCTTTCAGACTAGTATCTGAACTTGAAAATTGATGTGCAGGTCGTGTTGGGTGGCCATCAAATGGAACGAAACGATATGAAACGATACCATAGCAAATAGTGATACTCTATAAAGAAGAAGGAAGTCGCTGGGGTGCCTAATGACGCCTAATTATATGTGGGTTCGGTAGAGTTGTTTCTTTTTTACATTTTTTTGAAAACATTTTCATTAGTTTGATGAGTTTAGGAAAAACATTTAAAAACATACTCGCCGCAGCGAGGCTAATTTGATGGCCAGGCGGTGCCGGCTATAATTATATCATGATATTAATTGGAGCCGTGTCAGCGGCAACACACATACAACAAAGATTAATTGTGTAATTTAAGACAGCGCTACAAGCCAGCAACAAACTAATAGATACAAGATACAAGTATCTAAAGGTACTACAAGCTATGTAGTTGGCAACTAAGTTGAAGGCCGCACTTAGACTTCGCTTGGCCATTGCACTGCCAGCTCTAAAAGTATTCCATTATAACGGCTTATAGGTGCTCTAATTAGTAGATGCAGCCACGCCCCCACCTTGCCCCTCTCTGGTGTCTATGCCCTTGTGGAAACTCTTATAAATGTATTGCAATTTGTATCTGTACTCGTACTCGTACTCGTATTTCATTAGATCAAAATTAGCTGACGTGAGTTCAAATCATCAACCTCCACCGCCTGCTTGGCTCCATCACGTGAGCTGGGAGGGAAATCCGGTTGAGCGGAACTCACACCAAATGGACGCTGACTGCAAGTCGCACATAAATTTGTTTTTATTTCGTAAAATATTTCAGCTCGCAGCGTTGTTGTTTCCATCTCAGATGATGAGTTTCCTTTCCCCCCACACCGCACCACTCGAAATTAATTGTGGGGCTATTGATAGGTCTAGAGTGTAGAGTGTCTGCCGTCTATCGGTTTCCCCCTTTGTTATGTTTGCTCTTGTTTGTTGTGTGTTTGCTGCTTCTACATTTTTTTGGCTTTTCCCCTCTTCTATTTATATTTAGCTCGAGAAATGAAATTGGGTTTTGCGTGTCGCACGCCACACACATTGGACGACGCTGATCCATCGTGGAACTTTAACGCTTGCGCCGGCTCATTCATTAAATTTGCCTTGTTTTGCTTCATCTTTTTCTTTACATTTCATTTTTATCAAGTGTCAAATACAGTTACTGGCATTTCTTTTGCTTCCACCAAAGAGGCAGAACATTGCCTTTAGCCCCACAAAATTTATGCATAATTTATGGCTCTGTAATTGCCGCTGCTCGCCACTGGCAAATTTTCTAATGTTTTTCCCTCTAAATAAATCAAGTGAAAAATTATGCAAATGCCTTTGCTCGAAATTAGGTCAGTAAAATGACTCGGACTCGGCAAACGGTGGCAAACTCAACTGCGTTTCAATCTCCGTTCCGCTTATCGTCTTGGAGATTTTTATTCAATTTGAACTGGGATTGAGTCGGAAGAATTGCATTAAAAGTTGCGTAGAAATCGAGAATAATTCATTTGGTCAAATTAAATTAAGTTGCATTCAATTAAAGCGTAAATCTTGAATCGATAAAGATAAAACGAAAATTTAATGCGACTTTTAATAAATGTATCCCAAAAAGTATTACAAAATAAACGGAAAACCTTTTCTACTACAGGTAATTTTTTCTGCATTAAAAATGTGGGCTTATCATACATTGAAAATTTGATTAGAAATAGGTTTGACGAAGGAATATTATTAAGTTTAATATTTGCTGCGAAGCTGACTTTACTAGCTGTTAACTCTAACAGTGTTATGTTAAATAACATTTCGGTAGTGAACTTTAATTTCGTATATTTGTAAAAATTTCCCACCTTGGGAAAATTAAAATTTCCCCTTTAGGGCATTGGCATAAACTGCGTAAACGCCGACTAGGAATAATTAAATAATGTCTAGATTAAGATATATTCGCTACAACTTAATTAAATGTACCCGACTAGCAAACAATTTACAGAACAAACAAAAGTCAAATTTAATAATAATTCAAAATTGCAGTCTTTATTATAGAATTACTTCAAAGTTTTTATTTTCTAATTTAAATAAAGCAACAGTCATTTTTTCCATGTTGACTTTTAAAGTCGACTTTTGAAATATATAAATGAAATCTACCTACAGTATCTAAATATTGACTCGTTATGAGCGAAAACAGCGTTAAATTACAGTCGGGCATAAGGACGAGGAAATGAAATTTCACTGTCGAACGGATGGAAACCGCAGCGCAGATTAGCTTTGAGTTCGTGTAACCAGCAAACGTCCTTCATGGCCCACTTATTCATAATGCTTAAATTTCTATTGCACACAGGCTACACTACACACACACACTAAAGCACACACACACATGGCTAACACACTAGGTTGGCTTGTCGAAGCGCCTATTTCAATTAGCCGACACCTTTTGGGTCCCCACTCACTGAGAGACCATGCAAAAAAATGAACTCGTTCCATGTGCAGACGAAGCAGCCACAGCAGCAGCAGCAGCAACAGCAAAAACGGCATCGACAGGCTGTAAAAACGACTGGCCAATATCCGAGCGGAAATTAATGTGCTGTGGCTGGTTGTGTGGCTCTGCGGGCCCGGACAAAAGCGCCCAGCAAAAGAGGAGAAAAAAAACGAAAAAATTGGAAAAATAGAAAAAAAGATACAGAGAAATTTGTATGGGAATGAATTGTGTGGATAGGTGGGCGGAAGCGAAGAAGGAGAACTGAGGCATGCCACAAGGATCTGAATGCACAATGGTGCTGTCAGCAGTTTTGGGGACATAACGACAGATAAAAGGCAAGCCGCAGGGTTATAAACCAGACCAACACACACACACACTCACACACTCACAGTTGTGCTGAAATACATAGTTGATAAACCCACATCGCCCAGTTGGCAATCGAAACGACATATTGAACATGCAATCCTCGATCTGCAGCTCATCACAATGCCTCGCCACGCCAATTCCTCCATCGTTTTCAGCTCATCCATGCATAACAGCTTTTTTTATACCCGGCAACCACAAGTCGCCAAGGGGTAGTAAAGCTCTGTGATGCACAGAGAGCAAATGACGTACTAAAATCAAGAATATATGTAGTATAATTCAAGAGCTTAAATTTGAAATTATATCTTTAAACAAGATTTTCAAACTATAATTTGAACTTTCATCAAATTTATGAAATTATAGAATTTTTTATTCCTTTCCTAAAATAAGGGTTTCCATCAAATTCTTGCAAAATACGAAAATGTAATTCATAATTCATCAAATTATGATTAGTCAAATCTACGAAAAAGGACATGGACGATTTAAGTAATTACAAAATTATTTGTGGTTGTAATAAAACAATTATTCAAAATATTATATTAGTAAATACATTAAATACAATATTTTGAATAGTTGATTTATTGTTCAATGCCACACTTAACTTTTGAATCGCCAAATTTAATAATACAATATTTAAAATCATTTTTTAATTTTCTATATCCATATGTTATTCATTCTATGGAAATAATCGATTATCGCACTTGAATTGAATATTTTGAATAATTGCTTCATTTTTTTGTAGTCACACATAATATGAAAATTCTTTGGAAATAACAATTGAGTCGAGCATCGCTTCATTGCAGCTTTATGGCTTATTATTTTTTGTTTTTCGGCTGCGCGTAGTCTGGATGTATAATCGCCATCAATTATATTGTTCAAACTGCGCATTGTTTCCACGTGACATGACAGCAGGCTCCGCTCGTAAAATGTCTGACAATGCTCCGACACTATTCCAGCCACACTTCAATTGAAGTACATGCACATGCACTCGTATGCACATAAATACAGAAGGCATTCGCCGTATAGAGCATGCTAGTATGCATTGCATATTTATGGGTGCACTTACCTTGCCATCGGCATCGCTATGCGCGTGGTAGCGAACCTCCAGGGAGCCACCCAACACCGCATACCAGAAGCGTCCTTGTTCCCCGGCGCGAAACACTGCAGAGCGTAAAGAAAACACATTACAAACCGAAAGGAAAAATTGGAAGGAAAATTGACAGGCTGACGATGATGAGTTTGGACTAAAAGGCTGAGCTGCATTTTGAATGTGCATAATTAATGCAATAATACCACTTACATGTGACGCCCTTCTCCAAGTCCTCGTAGAAACCGCACATGGCCAACTGCTGCAAGGCTGACCCAGGCAGGCGACACAGCGGCTCCACGCGACGCAGCCGACAGGATATTAGTTCCACATCACGTAAATTCCGATCACAAGGACTGCAACGAGACGAAGAATAACAAACACGCGATGTCAACAAAGCGAATTAAATAGAAATTGTTGCCGTAACCTCAACTTTCGATTTTGCCCATTAAATTTTAACCAATTCAATTCTTTCCTATGTGTATTTATTGCAAAAAAAATATATTAATATTTGATTTTTAATCATTTATTTTAGAATTTGTGGTCGCCACAAGTATAAATACTTTTAAGCGTTTTTAATACTATAACTCATTTGTTTCCCATGTGTTTTTATTGCACCAAAAATATATTATTTCATTTTAACTAATTTATTTTAGAAATTTTGTTTCCTCCTTTTAAGAATTTTTACCATCCAGTTCAATTGCTTACTATGGACATATTTTTATTGCAAATGAAATATAATATTATTTCACATATTATTTATTTATTTAAGGAGTGTTTATCGCTACGACTATAAATATTTATTAATTAATGCGACTTTTACCACATATTTATATTTTAGTTCAAACAGCTCAAGTGTTTTAGTTAAAACTGCTTGTCATGAATGTCAATTATTTTTGTGCTTATTATTGATAGGTAATTGCTTTTATAATTAAATTATTTCAATTGCCATTTCTACATTTCAAAGATTAATTACCCATTTATATTTTACTGTTCTTGCTTTTGAATTGATAACGATTTTTCACTCTCACATTTATCAATATGTGTTTTTCTGCTGCTAATATTTTATTTTTTATCACTTCCAATAATTGTCATTAATCATGCTTTATTGCACTTGTGGAAATTTCTCGGAAAGTGCAATAAAAAATATGGGAAATATTTAAGAACTTCAAGGGTGCAGAACAATGGGGCCTAATAAACTGCCCAGAAATGAAAGCACAAAGGACAAAGTCACAAGAAATGGACGAGGAATCAGAGTCGGAAGCGGAATGAGTATTTGCAGTTTTTAAATCAGTGCCATTCAAAGGACGCTCTGGTTGTATTTGCAACGTGCGGGCAAGGCCAGAGAAATATGAAAAAATGGCATCGTAACAAATGCAAATGAGAAATACAACAATGCTCAAATTAAAAAAAAGTATATACTATATAGGAAAAAAGAGATGGAGGGAATAATACAACAAATTGAATGCCGTTTGGCAATGGCTTGTGCTCAAATTAAATATGCAAATATAACTCTGCCTTCCCGCTTCCCTTTGTTCTTTAATGTTTTTAAAATAAAAATGCATAAATAAATACTTATGAGAATGGGTCAGGCCGAATCGCATGGCGTCGCCGGAAACGGATGTTTGGCCAAAGCAGCAGAGGATGAAGGTGAAAGTCAAGAAGAGCCAACAACTAATTGCCAAGTGTTCAACTTTAGACAAGTTTACTTTCGGTTCTGGTTCTTGTTCGTGTTCGTGTTCTTGTTCTTTTTGTTTTTGTTCTACTTCTTGGCCTTCTTCAATTCAGTCTCGTGGAAGTGGTTCGCGATGCCACAGCGCTGCCACAATTTGTGGCAATGTTGCGAGTGTGTTCAGCACGGATTCAGCTTGTCTGCGGCCATGTTGAGCTGTCCATTGACAGCGACTTGCAACACGCTCTCAATGACACCAGACGAAAATGTTTAAATGAATACTAATAATGTTTGAAAAAAGTTGTACAGATATTTGATAGTTTTTCTAGCAAACAAACTTTATCTGACACTTAATACTAATTTTGTTTGGAAAAAGTTGTAAAAATATTTGGCACCCATTTTAAATAAATAAAATTTTTCTGATATGAAACCTTTAATAAGTTAATATTGTTTGAAAAAAGATTACAAAATATTGTATAGTTTTCTTAAGCAAATAACTTTATATAGTATTTAAAACGTTCTCGAACATTACTGTCTATTTTATCGAATATTTCTGATTTGTTTTCTTTAATCCTACGATAGCCAATTGTTGATAATTTTTATCAAATAAATAAATTTCTTTGAAAATAATGTTTCAATCGTGTTACAAATAATAAAACGGTAATACTTTTAGACTAAGTGCTTGAAAAAGTTTTACAAATGATTTAGCTTTATGATATGAAACCTTTTATTCTTTTGGCCATAACTATTACTAATATTGCTTGAAAAGAGTTGTTTAAATATTAAGAAATGTATTTTACTAAGTAATAATTAAACTTAGAACTTTTTTAATACTTCTTTATTTTTTATCTTTAATACTTTTGGAAATAATCAACTGCAAACTACGCTCCCTCTGGAAATTTTAGAGCTGTTTCGAAACTTAATCATTCACATTTCCCAGCTGCCTTTCGAAAGTATTGCCAAACAGCAGAATATCCAAATGGCATCTTAACTGTTTATGCCAAACCGGTAGCTTAATTTCTCCACAGGCTTTTACAGCTTGGTTTATTCGAAAATAATATAAAGTTTAAGTATCCATTTGGATTTGTAGCTGCGCTCAGCTGCATTTTAAAATTTATGAAACACTAAAAGAGCAAATTGACAGGCACTCCATCTTTCTCATTTCTCATTTCACATTTCGCTCTCTCTCTCTCTTTTTGATTACATCATTTGCTCGCCTTCTCGCTCTCAACTTGTAACTGGAATCTTTGTGTTCCTTGGCTAATTAAAAATTCCATAAAGCCGACAGAGTAAAACAAGTTTAAATTTTACTCTAAATCAAAACCAACAAAGCAGCTTTTCAATGAAACTGTAAAGTGTGTGTGAGTGTGTGTGTGAGGAAGCTACTTTAATATTTTGTAGAGTCTACTTTTGGGCTGGCCGGTGAGTAACTTTTGCCAGCCACTGTTGAAGGTGAGCGGCTTCGACTGTCTTTGGCCCACTCATACATAATTTATAGGCCACGCTTGTTGGAGAGCCCACAGCGACTGGGCGTCGGTTGTTGTCGTTAACCAAACAGCGGCACGGCTAAGTGCCATGTCTATATGGCAGGATGTAAAACGGAGGATGTAGCCGAGATGGGGAGAAGTTTAAAGTCCTAGGGGCTGGCAGGAGCCCAAGCCGGAAGCGCGTTGAGGCGCACGCCCGCGGTTGTGCTCCTGTTGTTTATTATAATAGCATTTTGTGGTTTTACAAAATGCAAAGCTGCTTTTTTATAATTGCCATGTAAGGAAGGTGGCCAAAAAATAATGCACAAAATACAGAATACCGAATCGCAACCGTCAAAGGCGGCAGCATAAATAACTTAACTTTAGCCTGAAATATATGCATGAAGCTTTTATCGAGCTGCACACGTGGCGTATGATAAATATGCGTTGGCCCAGGACTAGGACAACATTCGGCGCTGCTCGCCGAGCATCATCAATATCAATTGCCAGCGGCTAGAGGAGAGTGGAGAGCAGCCACCTGTCTTGGCTATCCTGTGGATAACTCGACTCTCTCTCTCTCTGTGTCTGAAATACCAAATTGCCGCATTACGAGCCAAAAGATTTGCTTGCGTGACTTTGCAATGGCAGCCATTAATTTTGCGTAAATTAAATCATTTATTTTGCGGCAATTGCGGTGCGACAATTTCGACACTTTGACGTTGTTTTATTGCCCAACCTTTTGCAATATGCAAATTGGGTTTACTAAAGACATTTCAATTACACACATTTATGCAAGTGCTGGCTAAAATTCTTTTGTTTAAACTGCAAAATGCAACCTTTAACTTGAATTGCTGAATTGCTAAATTGCTGAACGTGCTGCTTGTTTCGAACAACGTGCAAATAGAAAATTGTTTGCAACAAAAAGCGGAAAATACAAATATTTGCACAAAGCAAACAATAAATATATGAGCGAGTGTGTGTGTATGTGTGTGTGTGTGTGAGTGTGTGAGTGTGTGGTGTGTGTGTGTGTGTGTGTGTTTAGAGCCCTTTGCTCTTGACCTTTTTGCCAGCTGACCTGACCCGGTTTTTCCCTCTGATTTCGGCCAGGTTGCCGTGGACGACACGCTGCTCACTTAATCCCAAACTGCCAGCGGCTAAAGTTCTGATTGATTGCAATGGGTGCTGCCAGAGTGGAGAGGCGTTTTAGGACAGTAGGCGTGGCCTAGGCCAGGCACGCCTCTGGAAATCATTTTATTGCAGCTATTTCGGGAAGTGGCAGCATTTTGCACTGAAATACAAGTAGCCGTGGCTTCTCCCTCTCGCTGCTCAGCCCGTTTACTAGGCTGCCACTTGTGTTAATGATGCCTGCACTTAAACGGCTACAACGAGGAGTACCCAATAAATGACTAGTTGTTGTAGCCTGCATGTAATTCGCAGCATCCAACGAAAGGGATCCCATTACTTTGAAAAGCATCAATTTTAGGAGCTTAGTCACAGTTTAGCTTTGGCTTGCAAAGAAGAATATATTATAAGATTTTTGTCGTAACATTGATGTTATAATCTAATATTTCATCACTAAGAAATTAATTATTGATGCTGATATTGTTGAATTTGTTGAAGTTTCCATTAAAGAATGCAAATGTGAATAAGAGATGAATAATAATTTAAAAATAGTTAAGGAATTAATATTTCATACTAATCCTTCAAATTATCAATATAACTGAAAACTTTAAATTATTTTGTGGATATTAATTTTAAAACTAAACAAAAAAATAAAAATTTATATTTCTCACAATTCTTTTTAATTATGATATTCTTATTCTTTCAAATTATAAATAGTATTTTATCGATATTAATTTTAAATTTAACGCTGCAAATATGAATAAATTATAAACTATACGAAATAATTAAAAATTGATATTTCCCACAAGTTCTCTAAATTCTATATGTAAACAAAATTATCTAGCAGGTATGCTTAAAGGGTATACAGACAGTTGGACACTCTTCTGTAAGCTCTTCGGTTGATACTGCAGTTAAATTGCTCCTAATAAAAAAAAACTTAATATCAACCGGCAAGTACTTGACCAACACATAAGTATCCGTCGAGTCCTTCAATGTTTTATAGGCCATGAAAGCGCAAGTTTAAGAATCATGCCATGCTCTGGCGTAAATAAAACTATTGCATATAATAGTGCAATGAAATGAAATTCAGACATGTTTACGCAGTGAGCTGCCAATCGATCACGCCTTCAAGCGATGGCCCTGAAACTTTGTACTGTAAACAGCTTGTAATGAGCACAATTTTCGCTTGAGTGCGGCCCTTGAAAAATTGAATCCCTCCAATTTCTATTTGAGCTATTTGCTGCCTCTCAATTTTCGCTGCTTCAGTGCGCTAATCAACTGGAAAGGACCGTGGCAGGACTCCAGACTGTGCCACACAGCTCGAGACTTCAAAAAAATAAAAAAAATAACAAATAGAAAAAGTGAGATGAAAGATGAGGGCAAGTGACCAGCAGCTTTGTAATATAATTGCATTTAGCTCAAGAATAGAGCTTAAAATTTGGCATTGTAATTTAATAAAGCGTATAATTTGAAGCAAGCCGTGTCTTGCATTTGGATTTAGATTTGCCTGTTGCCCGTTGTCCGTTGTCCTGACTCATGCTTGCCCTGAATCCTGGCTGCCTGGGTGCCAGCTGTGTTGAAGCATGAATTAATGGAGGACACAGCTGCTGCTGCCTTTTGACAGATGAATGTCGAGCATGATGCAAACATTTCAAATATTACGTATACGTAGCAGCTGACTTTTCATTTGTTCCACTAGAGCAACATTAAGCAACATTTGTTCAACTGAAGAACACTCGAAACTTATGAATTTAAAATTGAATTAAATGAAATTTGTTAATTTCAAGCTTGAAGTCATCATTTCATTTTCATTTCCATTTTCATTTAAATTGTAATTTATTTGATAAGTAGTCATATTTCACGCTCAGACAGAACTTTTCGTACAATTTGCAACTTTTGTTATGGAGAAATTACTTTCATGCTTCGCAAAGTATGAAAAATAAAAGTTGATGGCAATAACATTAATGAGGGGCAAGTTTTTTGTGGAATTTTGTGTTGCCAAGAACTACAATTAATTGCTCGGCTCGTAGGTGATATGGCCAAGCGAGTTGTGTTTTAATTAATTTGTGACAGACGCATATTAAACGCAAATAGTGAGCAGGGGAATAATTAGCAGCTAGACAGCAAACAAAAGTTAATTACCCTAAAAGCTGTCACATTAAATTCGTTGATCAACAGTCTATTTCATATACTTTTAATCCGATTACGATGTAAACTTTTCAATTTCAAGCAAATACTTTGCATACATTTTTGTTTCTTTTCTCAAAGTCTGCAATCCCTTAAGCTGCTCGATACCTTCCGGGAAAGTACTATATAGTAGCAATCCTTCAATGTTCTAATACTTTTTCCCCTATTTTCATTTTATCACTGAGCAGAATTGCAAATAAATAAGCTGATTTATAGATTTAAAATGTCCTTGATAACTCACCGCTTGTCCATGGCTGTTATCCATTCCATTGCCATTTTGATAAATATTTTATGTATATTTTGATTACAACTAGATTTGTGATTTTCGTTTAATTTTTAATTACACGCCACGAACTTGTTTGTATTTGTATTTATTTTTTTGTTAGAAAATTCGAAATTGAAATAAAACGTTGATGCACGACCACGCCACAACTTTTGAAGATGTTTAACGCAAAGTAAAAGTGTAAGGATATCCAAATGTCCTTGGCCAAAGAGCTCGCGAATTGTTTGTGCCAAATAAATGTTGCATTTCAATGCGCTCGAAAAGAAAACGCCGGAAAAGTTGTGGCCCAACCTAAAAGCTGATTGTGTTGACTGCACTTAACGTGTTTTTGTTATTTTTTGATTTGTTTTTTTAATTCAAATGTCCCTTGCGAGTTGAGACATTATCGTTGTACTCTGCCGTCTGTTATTCGCGTGGTTGTCACCAAAGAAAAGAGTCGAGTTAAAATAATTGTTTTAAATTATTTTCCGCGCACTTTGTTTCGTTATTCATTGGCCATTTCGTTAATTGGTTCAAAGGGATTGTGGCGCAAACATGACTCCAGCTGGCTTTTTGTTCTCGTTCTTGCAGCTGTAAATGAAGTTGTTAACAGTATTAAGTTGCTCTAATGATACACAATCTTAATGTATGCAATAAATGTGTGTAAGCAATGTGTTCAAGCCGGGCTAATGGAAAGCTAAAAGGCATAACAGTTAAGGGAGAGACAGAGAGAAATCTATTTGCTACAAATGAAAACCACAAACGAATGCGAATTGTTATTGTTCTGGGTGCTTTAGAGAACTGAAAAGGGTTCTCTTATGTGTGTTTGTGTGTTTGCTAATGTGGCTGACAGCTGCCTGGAAGGCTTAAAACAAAGCAAACGTCTCGCATGTTATCACAATTGTTCGAGTCTCTATTCGGACTATTCACTAAACTTTTGCTAGAATAAAAAACAAAAAAACAACGCCGACACTGACGTATGTCGGAATGGCGAATGACGTTGGTGGCCACGCTGCGTATACTTGATACTGCAAGCTGTCGCAATCGAGAACAAAAGCCAAACAGTCCGTCAGGTGTGTAACTAAATATATAACATGTGCAATAGCCACACTTCAGTCTGTCCTTTCACTTCCACATTAATCAATTTGAATCCGGCTAAGCCACAGCTTCAGCCTCAAATATATTCAACTATTTGTGGGCCTTGGCTTCAATGTATGTCAATTTATTGGCTCATTGAATTTGTGTCAATCGGACAAAGAAAACTGTAGCCGAAACTATTGGAAATGTGATTTTGCCATTGTTGTTATCATGCTGTGTGCATTGTTGCGTATTTGCTTATCAGCAAATTGTGTGTGGGCGGATGGGTTGACTTTGATAAGAGCTCTTATCAGGCCTCTTTCCTCTACACACACACACACACACACACGCACACTCTAACGCTGTGGTTTTGCCGTATTTCGTCACAGCGAAAATGCAATTAGTGTCCTGCAACTTGCACAAAATGCAATTTAAGTTTCAACTGTCAACGGAACTAATTGAGACAGAAGAAAATGGGAGAAAGTGTGGAAAGTACTTACGTGACAATAGCTCGATCCTGGGCGACATTCGCCAGAGCCGTAATATATAATAGATACTTAAAATGATAATCAGAAATGAGAAGCAAAAAAGCCGAAAATTCAAATCGTTTAGAATGCGAAAAAGCGTCTCGTTCAGCATGTAGTTCAAACAAAGTTATTTACAATGTTCTGGTTGGGTTAGTAATAGTTTTGGAGAATGCATAAAGGGTACGTGCAAAATGTTTGAAAATTGAAATTTGAAATAGTTGTAATACTAAGACTATCTAGCTATCTACACTACGATATTGTTAACTGTTTTGTTTACCGGATTATTTGAAACACACTTTTTGAATGCCGATATCTTTAGCACGTTCGCTGGGTTCGAGAGCTAACGACGAACTGAACTCGACCGAACTCGAGCTGTGGCAAATGCAATTCGGAAACTCAACACACATTTATTTATATTACAATTTAAGCAAATTTAATTTTTCGATTTCACTTTCACAATTTTCGAAATAATATTTATTTTTTTTTTTTAATTTTTTATTTTATTAGATTTATATTTATTTTGGAAATATTACACATTGAGTTCTTGTTAGCGCTCGCACGTCCGTTACGTTCCTTAGTCGCGTCGCAACTGTTTTGGCCGAGAGACGAGCCAAGTTGCCAGTTGCCGTTTCCCAATTGCCGTTTGCCGAGCCACCAATTGCCGAGCTGCCAAACTCACCATTATTTCGGCTGCCTCTGGCCAGGCATCCTGCGCCTAACAGGTGAGTTTTCTTTCTGTTCTTCTTCTGCTGACAGCTGAGCCAGCAATTTGGCTGGTGTGGTGCGGGTGGCTCGCTGGATGGCTCGCTGCCTGTTTGGCTCCTTGGCTGGATGGCTGCCTAGCTGCGGTGGGTGGTGAAAATTACTCATTGCGATGACTGCAGTGTTGACTGTTGCGGTGCGCATTTGGGTCGCTTTTTCTCTGTTTTCATTTTCTTGATATTTTGGCGCGTTTTTAGCAACAAGTTTGACAGTTGTCACAGTGGTTTTTAGCTGGCAAATAAAACATTCAAAATATTAAAAAATTTAGCTGTAATTTGGATTGATATATTAATGATAATAAGAATAATTTATAGAAACTTAATTATTTTATTTATTTATTTTAAACCTCAATAAGAACATGTAATATGACTGATTATTTATTTATGATAAAGAAGAAAATGTTCTCATTATTATTTATTTTCAGTTAAATAAATAATATTGGTTTAATGTTAAATTAAAAAATATTAATTTGAAACCCGGAAACTTTAAAAACAATTTATTGAAGAATCACAGCAAAAAAAGTACTATTATTGACTATTATTATTTTATAATTATTATTGATTATAATTATTTATAAGAAAACCGACGTCAGCAAGAATATTTGTTATTATTGAATATTTATTTTTGTTAAACTAATAAACTTATTTACTAAGGAACTGGAGCAAAATATAAAATTGATTGTTTTTATTTATTTTCCATAAAATGTTCATTATTTGAAGTATAATCTATTTAAAATCAATTTGTTAATTGGTAATTTATTTTATATATATGTATATATTTATTAAATTGAACAAGAAAGATAGTTTATTATAATGCATTTAAGATTATTTTTATTATTTCGAATAAATTAAAATTTACATCAATAAATGAATGCAGATACTTGATGCATTTAATAAAAAGATTTTTTAAGATTTGATAATCTGATAAAATAGGATTTCCAGCTTTCTAACTATTCGAAAGTAATACTCTAAAAGACTGGTGTATATTTTCTATTTTCATTTCAATAAACAATGCTACAAAGCATATAATTTAGTAACTGTTTATTAAAATGCCAGATTTAGCTGTCCAAATACAGCCAAGGTCTAAGCGAAATATTCGATCAAATATTTAAAAACACAACATATTGCTGTATCAATCAATCAATCTATCAATTGTCTGTCTTCACTTAATTATTTCGTATTTACAAATTGTATTTACTCTAGCAACGTGGAGAGAACGTTCTGTGGGCAACATGTTGCTGCCACATCGTCTGTTTTGCCTCTCTTCGCTGCCTCTGGCGCTCTTCGCTTGTCGCTGCTCTGCAACAAACTGTTGAGCGCTCATTTGGTGAGTCGGCGCAATGCGCAGCACTTCAACAGTTGCTTGCCTCCCTGCTACACGTCCCATACGCTTCTTGCCACCTCCTGCCACTGTTTGGGTCTGCTGTCAGTCAGTTGTGTGCGTGAACTGTAGAGGCGAAACAATCAAAGTGTCAATTAAAATATGCACAACAACAAACGGCAAGAAATCGCATCGTTTTTATGATCGCCATGCTTTAATCCATCAAGCAAAAACTGCTGCAAGCTATTAAGAAATTGAGGCTGTTCCGAAAGAAGAACAAAATGCAAAAAGGTGCGATTACGAATGTGAGTGTGAGTGTGAATGCGAGTGTGAATGCAGAGAGGCTGTCGCTGTGGTCGCTGCAGCAATATTTATAACACTCCCGAGTGCCTTTATTTCCGCATGAATCATTTGCTGCTGCTCGGCGCATAAATTCCTTGTTTTTATTTGCCTTTATTTCCTTTCATTTTGTTCTTTTTTTTCTCGTTTTTCTGGCCTACTCGACTCGCCAGTCATAGTGCTGTGTCCTATGTGTCCTGTGTGTCCTGTTGTCCCTGTGCGTGTGTCTGTAGCACTTTTTATGAGCTGTTGTCGTCGTTTTTGGTCCTGCCTATGGCCCACTCGACGATAGCGTTGGCATTTCGGCAGCTTTAACAATGAAATTCCAGGCATTTTATGACCTGAACTCGTATTTTGCCTGTTGAATATCATCAGCTTTTGTTGTAGTTCATGTTCGCATGCAAGTTGAGGGATCATGTTTTTCGGTGGGGCACATTGCTAGATGATGATATTCCCTCGACTGGTGTGGCGTTAATTATGATAAATGGGCTTCTAATAAACTTTGTAGCCGAGTCAGAGTCAGAGGCGCTGTCATAAGGTCGCTCACAACAATGTTTGGTAACTGACCGTGTCCCACCAGCAGACATAACGCCACGTTCGCAGCGTCTAAGCCAACTTCCGAGCCACGTTAATGCATTTTCTTGTCGTGAAAACTGTGCTAATGGCATTTCCTGTACAACTGGCCATTAGCACACCAAATGACGTTAGTTCTCGTTGTGCTGCTGCAGGTGTTAAGGCTGCCGTCCTGCTGAGAGAGACAGAGGCAGGGAAAAAGCGTGTCGAGTTGTCAATCGATGAGTCAGTTGGCCAAACACGTGCTCAGCTCGTGATTGCAAGTTGATGTCATTTGAACACTGATTATACAGCAGATACACTCCATCGACATCGACTCGTAACACTTTACTCAATGGGCCCGTTGCATTAACGCTTATTCAATCAGCGTTTAACGCAAATTACCTATGAAATCGAGCCTAAATATATCTGTGCGAATTATGACCAAGTAATTTGATTAGATCATAAGCGACGCTGTTAAATGCCCTGCAGTAATTGCACACATTGCTGTGTGTCGGCCTTGAATACCAAAGTCCTTGAATATTAAATTCTTTGATTTTCAAATGGGACTTGCCAACAATTAAAGAAAAACAGTATTTACAATTTATCAACAGCGCAGTCCAAGTTACAGATGTTATAAATATTATTTAAATAAATTATGAAACGTTACAAAACTTAAAATGAATAAAGTGAATATTGCACATATTCTGAAATTTATTTTTACAATTAACTGTGTTAACTATTTTTTTTGAGTTTTGTATCGTTATTAAATATCTGTGTATTTTGTAGCTGTTATTTTCTTGTGCTTTACAATGTTTAGGTGGACGAATTTATTATTATTTATGTTATTTGCCAATACTTCAAGATTATTTATTTCAGCTGCAGAAACCTGCAGATGGCAAATTAAAAATGTCTTCAATTTGTTCAGCTGCTTGTTCTAGGTGGAAAGCATTTTTTTCGTATTCTTGTATGTTTTGTTATGTTATGGCATTTTAGTTTATTGTTGTGTGTTTGTTTTTTGTTTTGTGGTTTATGTTTTTGCATTCTTTTTTCGTTGTATTAGTTAAGAAAAAATTGCAGAAACTATTCACTTTGTCGCATATCTTTTTAAGGCTAGATCTCTCAAAGGCAATTATTTAGTTTTACTTTTTTGTGTGACACCAAAATAAAGGAACGGAGAGAAACAAAATAAACTGTTACGGCATTCGTTTACACAGGCGTTATTACGGAGCCAGTCAACATCTCTATTAGCCATCTCTACTGAAGACATTATTCAAGGCAATTACACACAGACAATAGACAACAGCAAATGCGCAACGTAATAAAGCATTTGCAGGAATTATAGTAGATAAAACTCCAAACTCAACCCTTAACGTCGGTTTGCCTCCATCATTTCATTTATTTTTTCACTGCATACTTTTGAGCGCACCACAAAAATATGTTTTTGCTGAGGGCGATTTTAATAAGGTTGCTTATAATTGATTTAACCATAAAAAACGACCAAACAAAGTGAAACTGACTTTTATTAGATTTTGGTAATAAGTTGTTATAAAACATAAAAGTATGAAGACTTTTTTTAATTACTTTAACTGCAATAATTCAATAAAAATGGACAACTAAATTTACCGAAGAACAAAACAGAAAAAAACTTAATGGAAATTCACTTTGTTGCTTATTAACTTTAAAATAATTATTTCAATTAAATCCAATATTAAAATAATCTAATTGCAACATTTTTCTCCACTGCACAGTGAATAACTTATTGCTAATAAACACAGTGGAGATGTTAAAGGTTTTAATAATATGTGACTTTACGCAATATAAACCCATTTTATTGGGAATCCAATAAAGAAATTTTCTATATTAAAATGCATTTTCAAATAAAAGTATTTCAAATGTGAAGCGAATATTCACTGTCAGAATTGTCGACTGAATATAAAATGTGCAAATGAAATGTCAGCAGCAGTTCGTCGAATTGTGTGTCTTTAAAGCGTGAATGTTTTCAAATAATTTAATAACTCTGCATTCCAACAATTTTGGAGGCTTATATGTGAATTAAGCAGGCTTCCGTAGGGTTAATTTATGGCAAATACTTTGCAAATTGCTTAAGTACTTTTGGAAAGTATGCGCCGCAATTTATTGCCAGTTGTGTCTAGCAACCGTTTAATAAACGGCTTTAAATTCGAGTAGTATAAATATTTAATAAGATTAATACATATTAATAATTTAATATTAAATATACGTGGAATTTCCCTCATTAAGCTGCTGTGCGTGTTCACTTTATTGCGTCTCGGCATTAATTAATTAAATGAATTGAAAAATAAATAGCGCATACGACATGTGGTCTGGCACATTCAGCCTTAATTAACTGCCACAAGCCATCGTGATATGATGTTATTAATGCCATGCAATTGCTGCAGTTTCGCAACAAAGGAGTGTCTGCAACCATCAAATAAAAATGCAATTCCAATTACGAAAAAGAGACTTGGCCACTTCACATTTTGATCTCGCTCGCTGCGAGTTTTTCAAAATTCAATCTAAAAACAATTGCATAAAATTATGCGCAACAGAGCGAGAAATTAGTTTTTTAGTGGCAACATTTGCTGCTGTCAACGGTGTCAAGTGTGCGTTGTAGGCGAGCCTGACATGACCCCAATTCCCATCAAAGAGCCCTGCTCGTCCGGCTCCTTGGCAAACACAAACGAGCGGAGGCAGGCGACGCATCCTTTGCTCCTTGCTGCATGCAGATGACGACATTTGCCATCGCAGGGCAGCATTTCACTTTTTCTCTTCTCTTCGCTCTCTCTGTGTGTGTGTGTGTTTGAATGCATGATGTCCTGACGAATTTCATGCCTGGCCTGGCCAACATTGTCTGCTGTATCAGTCTCAGTCTGTGCGTCTGATTTTTGAGTGCCTTAATTATTCAAGTAATCGCCTGTATTCTGGATGGCAACCCTTTGGTACCGTCTTAAGCTGCTTGCCAAATTATATGCGCAATTATGAGCATGTCGCTCGCTGAGCAACAGCTGCCAGCCAAGGACAGCAGACAGGACATGGCCAGAGACAACGTTGTTGCTAGCCGAAAGTTAATTTCAAAACACATTTCGCTGAGCTCATTAAGTATACGCCCCCCCCCCACCTCAGCCATCAACCATCCCGCTAACCAAAGTCAACTTTCAGCTTATTCAAATGAGTGAAAAACATTGCGTTTATTTACTTTTGATTTGCAAAAGGATTTGCGTTCGACCGTCGACAACAGATTGCCGGATATTCAAATATTGTGATGTAGTTTTTTCGCCCGTTTCGTTCAATTGCTGTTGATTTTATTTAAATCTAAAATATTTATTCGTTAATCGCATAAAAAAGACCACTCAAAATTGAAGTGCGCGCTTCGATAAAAAGCAAATTGCGTATACGCCACCTGCTCTTCAAGCCAAAAAGCCAATGGACAAAAAACTGCTGGCAGGTTCAATAGCGTTCGACGGCGTCTTTAATGGGTTTGTCGACTGGGCATAAAAAACACAGAGAGCGGATCTCACCCCCAGAGTGCCGAAAAGCCATTCAAATCGGGTGCAATGCACGTTGGCCGTGTGCGTTTATCAGCTACTGGCATTGGCATTGGCCAAAAAATAAAAACAAAGCGCCAAGAAACCACCAAAGCAATTTACATTTTGTTTACCTTTAGCCACCCACACCACGCAAACTTTCCCCTTTTATTTTTTCGTTGTTTAGCTGAACAGGTTTCCTTTTTTTTCGGTATTTTCTGTATTTGTTGGGTGCCATTGATTCACTGGACAGCAAGAAGCTGCTCTTCGTGTTGCGGTGTTTTCATTTTATATTTCTCACTTCATTTGGGGTGCCAGCTAAATTGTTTGGCATCGCTTCAACACTTTACATACATTTGCATAAACAACAGCAACGCGAAGTCAACGCTTTAATAAACGACCTCGCCGGCGAACAACAACTGAAGCGTTGCGCCATTAAAGCCCTGTTTCAGTTGGCCAACAAGCGTTTTCCTCTGCGTGTGAGACGCAATTGCGGCCCGAACTTTTATGGCCACTTTAGGCAGGTGGCTGGCTCGTATTTGTGTACGTGTAGTCTGTGTAGATTTCTTGTCTTGCTGCTGATTATTTGCAGCTTATTGCGTTTATGCGACGCTTATCGCATTCGCATGAAAATCGCATTAAGATTCCTCTGCCAAAAGGGGCCGCAGCCACAGCGCCTACATAAAGCCATCTCCATCTCCATTTCCATCGTCATCTCCATCGCCTTGTGTGCGTGGCATAACTGTGATTTTCCTACCGACTGGTTGCTTCTTGGCTATTTACATAGCTCATTGTGGGGGCGTCTTCTGTTGGCTTTGCTTAACTGTTTTGTTGGCAACTGTTTGATTAGCCCGGTCAGCCATGTCACAGAAGTAAATATGCACACGAGGGCCGCCCAGCAAGTAGCCAAGTTTATTTAATAATTCAGTAACTAAAACATTTCTTTATTAACCTTTTAGTGGTCGAAATAAATTAGATATCAAATTTGTTGTACTTATGTAAGCTTGTATAATTTTGTTGTACTTTTAAAGTAAACATTTAAAGCACTATTAGTGGTAAAATAAACAAAATGTTATATACTATATGTATGTTAATTTGAAATTCATCAATTTTTGTTAACCTACTTAATTTGTAACTAAATTCTCAATTTCAAATTTTGTGTTAAATTTCTATAAGATATTTTTTATTTTAAAATGTTATATTATTCGAAATTCATAAATTGTTGTTAATCTACCTCATTTTTAATAAAATATTTAATTTCAAGAGTTAGTTTATTTCAAAGCACTTTTTGTGTGAAAATCAACCAGATTATTTTTATTTGGTTTATTGCCGAAAACTTGCTCAATTATTAATTATTCACCCAACCCTAAAAGTTCGTATTTTTATAGCACAATTTTATGCGCCACACAAATATATATGTACATTAATTGGCAAAATTTTTTAATAAAATTACTTAGTTTGTTACGTTATTAATGTTGCAATATAAATATGCTTGAACACACTTTATGGAAATTGTTCAATATACTTTAACAATTGAGCTAAGCAATTGTAACAACAATTATTTGTTTGCAGGTCAACCATTTTTTAGTGGTTGGTTTTAGTTATTATTATTATTATGAGCAGCACAAAAATACATTTCTGCTGCCAGACATTTACATTAAAGCTATCTATTATTATACAATAAAGAATGGCTGAGCAAACTTTATGCAAAATTACAACTTAATTTTGACAAAAGAGCTCAGCAGTTGCAATAACAATTAGTGTCGTTAATTCTTATGATCCATCCCATTAAAGACGACAGCCATCAATTGAGCAGCGTCGATGATAAAGATGATACTAAAGCTGTTGATAGACCCTCGTTACAGCATTGTTTATCGTTCAAATCTCGGTGATTTTGTGCTTTGTCTTGTTTGGCTATTTAATCAAGGCCGCCAAAGGCCGTCAAATGTGCAAATATTTGTTACTGGCCTGCCTCAATCCTACACACATAATACAATACACACTCTCTATATGGTATGGAAGGTCGCTATTTATTTGTAAATATGTGATGCAGATTCAAGGTTAGTTTACTTTGGCCCACACTCGTATTTGCATAAGCCAAGTTGACGTTTTTGGCCCAAAAAACATTGTATCTTCTGCTTATCTTTGGTGACCTACTTATTGCCTCATTTATTTATGAGAATTTAATGAAAAGTTTTCTAGCTAAAATATGTAAATTAATTTGAATAATTTACTGTCCCCTGTGACATCATAGAGAGGCGACCCCAAAGATATTCGTATCTGCTCCCAAGGAACACTTCCAAATGGTGCTAAAAAATTCTGTCATAAAAATGTTGTTCAGATAAGGAAAGGAAAATAAAATGCTTTAACGACACATCTCTGTTTATGATTGTCGTTGCTCTAATAGTAATTGAAATGAATGTTTTAATTTCCATAAATATTTTACGAGCTGTTGTTAGGCTAATTAGAAGGGCGTCCTTAAACTTCAAACAAGTTTTTATACCCAATAATTATGGCGTAGAAGGGTGTTATCAACATGGTGAAATCAGAGTCAACATTCGAAAGGATGTATTGTCGCTATATTCACCTTCCTGCATCTGTATAAACTTACAATCTTGGGGAGATAAAACTACACGCAATTATATAATATTGCCAAACTAGATGATCTCTGAAAGTTTCATTATTAAAGAAACAATGCAATAGAGCCCTTTTTGTAGTTAAATAAATTAGGTATACATTAACTATATTTATTATTATAAACTTGCTTAACTCTTTACTCAACACTTTACGTTTGTATTTTTATAGCACACTTTTATGCGCTGAACAAAAATATATATTTATACACACATTTTTAGCAGGCAGTTATTTTAATTAAGGTTATATTAATTTTGCAATAAACAATTGATTATTATAGTTGCAATAACAATTTATTATATTGAAATTAATTTTTCTAAGTTTTTAATTTTATTGGCTTTTGCAATCTTTTATGCTCTCCACAATTTTTGTATTTTTAATTTAAACTATTTAAATTATTACATTTTTAAATTGGTTGCAGGTATTCCAAGCCCGAGCACATTTCAGCATTGCTTTCCTATTTGCTTTTATTGATATGTGTAGTAGATAAAAGTTATGCGCATCATAGAAAAAGTTGAATAATCCCAAATTCTAGGAATTCCATGTGCTATTGAGATTGCAAATTCATGCAAGAATTTTACATATTCTCTGGAGCATCGAGTTTTATTGAATTGCGTTGATCAAGCCGAGTTTCAACTGAGAAGTCTTGGGGAAACCGGCAGCAATATTAATTTAACCCTTTTATGCTGTTGGGCTCAAAGAACCAGAGGCAGTTAGAAAGCCATATGAAGTTTATGAAGCTCACAAAATTAAAGTTGAAGCACAAAACTTGTTACGAAATTGTGTTGTAAGCCGCTTTTATGGCGCAACCTGGAGCCAAAGTTAAGTCAGGTTAAGCCAGCCATAGTCGGAGTCGCTGTCGTGTCCTTTAAACGGTTGCTCGCACAAAGGACACTCGGCGAACAATTTTAATGCATTGTTTTGTCTATCCACTGGCAGACAGACAGCGACAGGCAGATATTATGCAGATTCCAAACATATTTAAGTAGTTCCAACTTTTGGCTGCCTATCTGGCAGAGAGCAGGAGATTAAAGTCGACACCACATTCTGTTTTCAGGGTTTGTGTTGGCGCATGGCTTCATTTGTGCCTCCGTGTTCTGGTTCCAAAAAAAAACGAGGAGTCAAGTCAAGTATTGAGTTTCGTACGTGCTGCTATCTGGGCACAGTGCGTGACGAAAGTATCCACCTAAGGTTACAACAATGCCACGTTCGGACCGCGCCAACTGATGCGCTTTTGATAACTTGTTTGTACTCAGCTGACAACTTTGTTGTAGCTGGTGAGACAGACAGACGAACAGACTTGGCGACAAGTTGACGCCATCACGTTGATAAATAGTTTCACAGTTGTTGAGTCTAAGGCACATATATATATAGTATAGTATATATAGTATACGGGGACATTACACGCGCCTGTCAACCGTTAGTTGATTGAAATTAAAAACAAGCTCAATGATTTTACACACAGATACACACAGCTGACACAATTGCAGAATGTCTTTTTTTTTTGTTTTGTTCCTGCTGTCAGCTGAAGCTGAAGCCCACACACACACTTACACACACACACACATAAACACACGCACACACACACACAGTTAGCGACAGGTGGAAAAGTTCCCAGGCATCGCGGTTGATAATTTCTTTTCCGTTTTCCGCATCGCTTTAAAAATGTTCCGCCGCAAGCCGTTAAAGTTGTTGCTGTTTTGCTTCGCTCGACATCAAATTTGATGCACTTGGAAGGCACGTAATGAAAATGAACATCAAACAAGCGAGAGAAGCGCGCACATAAAATTGTCCTGTTCAAATTACAACAAGACTTTACACTCAGTGCGTTTCTGCTCGCCATTTACGAGCAGGACACCTGTCGTCCTAGAAGTGGACGAGAGCGCTTTAAGCCAGTCTTCTGTGATGTGGCAATGACACGAGCTGACAGCCCAACAGTAGTTGACTTTGAGCCTTCCGTGTTCTGTGATTGCATTCCGTTTGACTTGAAGCTTTCAAGTGCTTTCAAATCACTCGTCAAGGGTTTTTAAAGTTTTTTAGTCTGTGTGATTTATATGTTCTTCTGGTGAAAGGCTTAAATTAGTACTTGGTAATTAGTATTTTGGTTAAAAAAAGTATTTGTAAATAAATGCATTTCTAATTTAAAGAAATCTAACAAATAAAATTTAGTAAAATATATACATCATCCGTATTTTATAGAAAATTCAATTTGTAACTGTGACATATTTGTAATTTAGAAAATTAAAATGGAATATAAATATAGAACTTTTGTAATGTTTAAACTTAAAATTTATTCAGCTGTAACTATACTTAAGTAAAAAATGGATTCAAAACAAAAAAAAATTGAATTCAATAATGCATACTTCAATTTGAAGGATATTATGAAATTAGAAAAATGTAATAGAAAATAAATAGTGAATTAAGTCAAGCAACATTTAATTGCGAAAAATCCAACTTCTATCAATTTCTATTATTTATTATATAGAATTGAAGAATAGAATTTGAATTTCAGTTTAAAGCATACTTTTGAAGTATAAATACAAATATTTTGTTTTTAAATTCGACAGCACTTCATTTCTTTTGTCAAATACAAACAATTTTAATTTTTCAAAATACAAAACAATTTAAAGCTAGATTTTGTTTTTTTAAATTTATAAATACATCTATTATATAGCTGTGAGTTATACATGTTGACATTTTCAATCTAGAAAATTGTATTAGAAAAGAAAAAAAGTACTTTAAAATTAGATATTAAAACTTTACAGTTTCTCTAGTGCCTTAGCAATATTTTAATTTGAGCTATTACTTAATTGTACTGAGTTGCAGCTTTGAAAAGTGAAGCTCAGTAATAGCTATTGACAAACGTGCCACTTACTGAAGCAGCTGAAGGAGCTTCGAGCAACTTGCCAACTTGCCTGTGGAGCTTTGAGGCTGGCAAGTGCCATCAATTACTCGGCTCTTTGGCAACCCATGTCATTGAGGCTTAATCAATTTAACTGTCAGTTTAATGGCCACTTAGAGGCACACCTATGTATGCTATTTTCAAGCGTCGCAGCATTCATGCATGTTACACTCACAACGCACAACATCAAAAGTTGCCGCCTCGTCGTATGCGTCGTATGCGTAATAATTGAAAAGGCAACAAACTGTTGTAAACAACTTGTAGGCAATTGACGAGCATTAAGTGAGGCGTGTAAAGCGCCATTTGAGTGTGAGTTCGAGTGGCAGAGTGGTGCAAATTGTTGCAGGGTGGTGCACTTTTAATGATATAGTAAATGTGAGATAGGCGCAAACATAACGAGCCATCATCAATCGATGTTTACAACATTTGACCCCAGCCTCAAAGTGGGCATAAATAATTCAGGATATTGAATAACATTGCCTCTATTCGCCCTCCTGTCTAGTGTCTGGTGTGTGAGTGCGATTTATGGCACCCCAGGGAAATGACGCCTTATGAATGTCATTTTAATAAACAGTGAAAGAACTTTGACAATATTGTGAGTGAGCGAGTGTGTGTGTGTGTGTGTGTGTGTTGAACAGTTGGGCGCAAATCTAAATGCTATTTTTGTGACGCTTGTGTCTATTGATAGACACGACAAAGTTATTCAAGCTGTTACGTATGCCTCTTGTCTATCTGCGACTATCAGCGACTTTCACATACGCATATCAATGAAACCCTGATGGAGTGAGGCTCTGTCTCTGTCTCTGTATCTGTATCTGTATCTGTCTCTCTGCATGCGTCATGTCTGAAATGGCACACGCAAAACTGTTATATAGATAGACAGCACAGCACAGCACAACACAGACAAAGACTGGGGCCAGAGAGCTCTTGACTGCAGAGAGGGGAGGGGGAAGGGCAAGGGGCCCAGACGGTTGGCTGATGAAAATGTGTATTTGACGCACCACAAACATTTATCAAGTGGTTCGCTCAATTTGGCAAATCTAAACGTCTATGGGCGCTATTCATTCGATTCGCTTTCCCAACTTTCTCGTATTGATTTTGCCAACTTTTTGAGCCCCCCCCCAAAAATTGTTGCCTACTTTTGGACGAACGCAAAATTTAAAGGCACTTTGGCACGCTCTGTTAATTACCTGCGCTTCTCATTGACGTCATTTGCATGCACTAACAACTCTCTGCCGAATTTCAATCACAATCACTTACAATACTACTGTTCCCCTTCCCCCCCTCTGAAAACCCAAAAACTTTAGCCCTTTGTTATGGCAATACTTATGGCATTTTGTTGCCATTTTCTCTGCGTATTTCATTCTGCCCCGTCTGTAAACAAGGTTCAAGGGCAGGAGGGAGGAAGAGAGGGACAGGAGGGGGCTCCACACCTGCGCCATCGCTCTCAACGTTTTATTTAAGTTTTTTCTGCATTGTTTATATATTTGCCTTTAATGCAAACTGGCAGTCGGAGCCACCCTCAGTTTATTTTCAACCTCAACTTTTATGCGATGCTCTGTTTGCTTTAACATTGAAAAACTTTTTTTTCGGTTCTGTTCGGTTCGGTTTGGTTTGGTTTGGTTTGGTCTCGGACTCATAAAGAGCTCGACGGACTTTTCAACTTTGTTTTTTCCTTCTTCTTTTTTTGTGTTGTGTTGTTCCCGCTGAGGTTTTTATTCCTTTTCAGTTTTAACATTCCCATTGCCTAGGTGAGAATGAGGTGCAAAACTTTAGCGCTCGTTTTCTTCACCCACATTCCTTATTTATATAAGGAAAGAAACAAAGGTACAACGAGTACTTTGAACAAGTATATTATGTATATCGCTGGGGCACCAACAAAAGGTCAATGAACAATTGTCAAAGTCCCGTTGCTAAACTCCACTGCATAAATGGCATTTAAAAAGTTTTATATTATAGTTTGTCGACACTTGGCAAGTGCCATTAAAATTGCGGTGATTCTTTTGCTACTTCCACTAGTTTCCTCACGTTTTCCGTTCGAAACAACAAAGACTTTGAGAAGGCGTTTGACAGCGTTGCATTTGATGTTTTCTCTCCACGCTCAATTAAAAGTTGTCAATTAACACTTTGTTAGAGCTCACTTAATTGCGTTGGATCATTAAAAACTACAAGTACATTTCAATTTATTTTTACGCTTACCAAATTGTGTCGCTCTAGTTTTAATGATCTGTCAAATCGAATCGTCGTGTAGTCGTGTACTGCTGTAAAAGCAATAAATATTTATTAGATATGATAATAGTAAACCAAATGGAATTGCAAGATAATAATAATTATATACTTAATATCAGAGAGATAATGAAATAATGGAATTTAAATTAAAATAAAAATTTCTGATGGAAAAAAATGTCGGAAATAATTAATTTACATATAAAATACTCCTGACGAAAAAAACCCTTCAAAAACGCCAAAAATATTTAAAAAATACAAAACTTAACAGCATTAAAATAAAAATCAAATTAACTTAATTAATATGTACAGACCACAAGTCACAAAAAAAATTAATAGGCGTTTTTAAAGGGTTCAGCTATCAGCCGTTATCTATATAAATATCATTAGCGATTAGACAACCGAGAAACAAGTGAATGAAATTGTAGTGAAAGCTAAGCTAGACAATTGTTCAGTTTACTTTGGAATTTATAGTTAAACTATTGGGCTAATAAGAGTATAAACATAAATAATTAGATGTTGTTTATAATTGTAACATCTATAGCAGTCGCATTTGCAATAATCGTACTGGTAGTTGTTCTTGTGATGCGAAGGCGTCAAAATGCCGAAGAAAATGCGAGCTACAATGAAAACGTTGGTGAGTAATTCTATAAATAGATATTTAACTTGACATTTAATTAATTTCGCGTTCTTCCCACCTGCTCTGCAGCTCCTGTAGGACTTTCGATTGCCACTGCGAATTCCAAGTATGTTTATCATCTAAAGACCGCTTTTGATTCTCATTACAATTATATTATCTTGCAGCCAAATACTAACGCAGGCTAGAACATTTCAAACAAGCTGGGTAGGTCTTATAAATTAATATAAATAATCCTAATAAGTGAAATATTTCATCAATTATTTCAGGGAATAAGCAATAACCCAAGCAATGCAACAGTGGGAATTGAAGTACTACAGTCGCAGCTGAAGCAACATCATGTCCAAACTACGGGAAAAAAAGCCACAGACCAGTAAGCAAACTTTAAATTAACTAATATTTCCATTAAAAATTAGTAAAGAAAGAAAACATGGTTTAAAGTTAAGTTGGGATTTCAAAATGTATTTTCATTTTAGTTTTACATTTTTGACATCCACAAAACAGGAAATGCCTCATATTATATATACAATTTTCAATTTAGTTTATTAAGCTATTGGTATTCCCATTGCCTATATGAAAAAATTAGACATATTGTAAATATAATTTAATAAACATATAAAATTTTATGCAAATGCATGTTAATATATTCAGTACTGGGCAACTTTCAATTGCTATAATCAATAAAAATTAAAATTAAATACGTATTTTTTCTATATTTAATTGCCCATAGTCTGCCTTGTATTTATGAGTAATTTCTTGGCTTTCGTTATTTTGCTATCAGCTAAACAAATTGACCAAACAAAATAAAAATCGAAGTTATCTTATCTATATCCATATTGTCAATTGATTAGACATGAACAACAGCGAACCAAGTCAATGCGATTGAACTAAACCTAACCAATTGCTCAGTTTATTTTGGCACTTGAAAAAGAGCATTTGTTTTGCTAAAGCGGCGTTGAAAAATATTCCAAAATGCTTTACTTTTGGATATCCATGTCGATTGCTTTTACGATATTCTTCGTAACATCCGCTATTGTTACAATGAGAAGGCGTCAAAAGGCAGCCCAAAACGTTGGCTACGTCATCGATAACAATGGCAGTGAGTAATGAGTAGACTATTAGCTGACTATTAGCTGCAACTTTAATCTGCGAACACTTAATTAATTTCAAGTATTTCCCCCCTACTTTACAGCCCCTGTTATGGTCACGTCTGCTACGCACACAGCTCCCGGTGGGGTTCCCCAGCCGCATTACCCACACCCAGGAGGCCCTGTTACACATTTTATGCACGGTACTGCACCTGTCACACAATACACACCAGACGGAGTTCCTGTCACAGTTTATCCACCTCCTAACTATCAGCAGTCCAGTGTTTATGCCACATATCCAGCACCAACCTCCAAGTGAGTTGCATCTAGGGAAATCGTTTGATTCTCATTAAAAAATATAAATTTTGCAGCCAAATGACAGTGCAGCTGACAGCAGTGCAATTACCACAGTCTGGGTAGGTTTTGCTATTTAACAAATTTTAACAATGTAAATATTTAAACAAAACTTTTCAGTTATCAATCGGCCAATCCAGCCCTGCAGCAGCGAACTGTAAATGATGGAACTACAGCTGTCGCTGAGCCTACTGTGCTTCCAAGCAGCGAGGAAAAGAGGTCATTGCATCAAGCTCACTCAGGAGCAGTAGAAACAATTAGCCATATATAAACATATTTTTTTATACTGGCATTAATAAACGAACGTGACAAACTCATAATCTGGCAGTTTTGCTATATTTGAATCTAACCCGCCAAAGATGGTCACTCTTACGACTATCGATAGCTCAAGACTTTCGATTTCATCAACGTAAAGTTGCCAGACACTCGCAATGATTTTTAGTTCTTAAATTTAATGTACGAACTTTAAATGCAACATATAAATATTTTTAAGTTAAGAAATGTTAAATAAATACAATACAATTTTCTAATAAACATCAGCTTATTTATTTTTAACTATTTAAAATAATATCAGCTGGCGCGTATGTGACGGCAATAACGCCTGTCTGGCAACGCTGCCACACAGCTCTTTGCCGTGCAACTTCGATTGCAACTGAAATTTTCCAGAGGGGAAATAACAACGATTTGTTTGATTTAAATAACTTAATTAATTGCAAACGCAGTGTCGTTTCAATTTAAACGCGAAATATGTTGGTGAACGAAGCGAGACAAGTGCTAAACCGTGCCAGCTTCTTGGCTGCACGTCACCAGGTGAGCAACCAACAACACCAAAAAGTTGTCTCCTGATTTGTGTTGGGTGAGAGGAGGGGCGGGGAAAGAGGCGTGTCTTGTTTGGGCGGCGATATTATATAAGATTAATCCCAATATATTAGTGAAAACAAGATAATTTGCGATAAAATTCCACTCGACATAAGTTCACAATTTTTGTGCGATTATGTAAACTTTTTTTTTATACCCGCTACCCACAAGAAAGAATTGAATGATAAGTTAGTGGCAAACAAGAATTGCATGTCTGTCCCTATAATCAACTAGATCTCAGAGACTATAAGAACCAGAGACATCAAACTTCGAGACTGTACTTAAATATGTTCTACGCAGACCAAGTTTGTTTTAGATTTTGGCCACGCCTACTTACGGCCTCTAAAACTATGAGGAAACCAAAAAACTTGGCTATGTACTATAAACTGTAGTCCAAATAATTGCTGAAAATTGGTTTAACTTCAAAGAGTTGTTAAGTCGGGGTAGTTATAGTATAGTGCAGTATAGTCGATTTAGGTATATTTTTGACATATGCCAAATATACTTTTTGGTATATCTCTAAATGTTTAGCATGCTCTCTAAATGGGTAGCGGTTATCTCACGGTCGAGCACTCTTAACTCTATTGGGTAACAGGGAAATTGGCATAGCGTGATTAGAATTGCTCTTTCTAATTTAATTTTTTTAATGGCATTCGCAGCTGCGCGCTATCAGCAACACAACGCAGGTGGAGCAACAGGCGCAGCCCAAAGAGGCGCTGGAGCCCCAGATCAAGAAGTTCGAGATCTACCGCTGGAATCCCGACAATGCCGGCGAGAAGCCCTACATGCAGACCTACGAGGTCAATATGCGCGAATGCGGCCCGATGGTGTTGGATGCCCTCATCAAGATCAAGAATGAAATGGATCCCACACTGACATTCCGTCGGTCGTGTCGCGAGGGCATCTGCGGCTCCTGTGCCATGAACATTGGTGGCACCAACACTTTGGCTTGCATCAGCAAGATCGATGCGACCAGCTCGAAGCCACTGAAGGTTTATCCCTTGCCCCACATGTATGTGGTGCGTGATCTGGTGCCGGACATGAACAACTTCTACGAGCAGTACAAGAACATTCAGCCCTGGTTGCAGCGCAAGTGAGTAAAGAGTTATTTCTAGCTACAACTTGAAGAAGACTTTAATTCTATTTATCAAATTCTTTTAGAAACGAAGCTGGCGAGAAGAAGGGCAAAGCACAGTACTTGCAATCGGTTGAGGATCGCTCCAAGCTGGACGGCTTGTACGAATGCATTCTGTGCGCCTGCTGCTCCACCTCGTGCCCCTCGTACTGGTGGAACGCTGAGAAGTATCTGGGACCCGCTGTACTGATGCAGGCCTATCGCTGGATCATCGACTCGCGTGACGAGAACACCGTGGAACGTCTGAGCAAGCTAAAGGATCCCTTCAGTGTCTATCGTTGCCACACCATCATGAACTGCACGCGCACCTGTCCCAAGGGTCTGAATCCTGGACGTGCCATTGCTGAGATCAAGAAGCTGCTGTCGGGTCTGGCCTCCAAGCCGGCGCCCAAGCTGGAGACGGCAGCGCTGCATAAGTAGAGAGAGCGATGAGAGTCCTTTGTTTGTGAATCCGCTACCCTTGCAGTTGAGATAGCTAACCAGGCAACCTAGCAACCATCAACAATATTTTTGCTTATTGTTTATAATTTATTTAAGCTTAAAGTGAACGACATTTGTTATTACACAGTTTGTAAAGGGAACCTTGTTGTAGTCGCAAAAGAAACTTAATTAACTAAACAGTGTATCTATGAAATGAGTTTGCCTTTCTCTTAGGGAGCTGTGGGCGATGTCTCCTCGTTCATCGGGATGTCGTCGGCCGAGTAAAAGTCCTGTGTAACGGGAATAACACGATCGTTCGTCTCGTCGTCTTCCTCGTCGTGACTATCGGTATCCTCGCTATCATCGTTAGCTGGATATATGAAAGTTAACAAAATATTTGTTGTATCCTTCTTGCTTTACTCACCATCCTCGTCGTCTGTCTCGATGCCGGGCATTGTCAGCACCTTGCCAAGTGGCTGCAAATCCGTTGCCGCTGTTTTTAACGATTCACGCTTAAACACAAACATGGCAGATTAGGCAAATAAATCAAGAAAGCTTCGGTCGAGAGTGCTCGACTGTGAGATACCCGCTACCCGCAAAACTCTTATACGAGTATTTAAATATACCGAATAGTATATTTGGTGTGGAATTAACCATAATATACCGTACATGTACATATGTATATCATATCCAAACTAAATTGTAATACCCTTCTACACTACAGGTATCGGGTATAAAAACTAGTAAGATTGACTTACCCAATTTCTGCGTTCGTCCTCGTAACGCTTTGTCTGCGCCTCGTCGTCGGTCGCCATGTCGAACCAGAAGCGATTGGCCACCGACGGCTTCAGATTTGGAAAGAATGGTATCATAGACATTTTAACAAATACAGTGTCTGATTTTTGTTTATGTATTTTTTGCGCAAGCAAATTGTGTCGACAGTCTGGCAACACGCCAGTGTGTACATGCGAAACATGTGCAGTTATTGGCAGCCTGGCAGCCTTATGTGTATAGGCGAAACATCTGTGTAGTTATCGATTAGCGTTGTTATCGTCGGCATCTCGCAAATCGAAAACATATTTAGTAAACTCAAAATACACAAACAATGATTGAAATCACTTGCAATGATCGCCTGGGCAAAAAGGTAATGTAATTCTGCCTATCAGTGATCAGTAATTAAATACTTGCCATTGCTTTGCAGGTGCGCGTGAAGTGCAATCCCGACGACACCATTGGCGACCTGAAGAAACTCATTGCGGCCCAGACGGGCACAAAGCACGAAAAGATTGTTCTGAAAAAGTGGTACACGATCTACAAGGATCCCATTCGCCTATCTGACTGTAAGTGCCTGTAAATTACCTTTACATTACATATATATTTCATTCATTACTTATTTCACTTGCAGACGAAATCCACGACGGCATGAATCTGGAGCTGTATTACCAATAAATACCAGCTTAATGAAAATGAAAACGAAACACCTTTTTTACTGTCCGCTATGAAAACATAACTTATAGAAATAAATGATTCTACAATTTTTAATTAATAAAATCAGTTATTAGTATATTGAAATTGTTATTATTATTTCCCACTCGTATATGGAAATTGTTTATGGCTTTAAAAGTATATAATCTGGTAAACAAAAATCAATTTAAAAATCGCAGTAGATTTTAAAAATACTAATATACTTTTGTGCCGTGTAACCAATCACAGTTGAGTTCGACAGGATCTGGTATATTTGCGAAATCAAAGTACGGTCACGCTGTGCGTATATTAGCTACATTCGTAAATTTTCGGTCGATCAAATCGGACGCAATTTTTCGTATCGGTGCGCAAAAGTCTATTTTTAAAACGCGCCGCGACCGCCAGCGAATATAAATTTGTGCAAAAGCACATAAAAGAAAAGCAAACTATATTATAATTATTATAATTTTTGTGTTACACAAACTGAATGTGTACAAAGTAAGAGAATTCCGCATATTTTTCTCTCTGACGCCAGTGCTTGTGTGTATACGTGTACGTGTGCCAATGTGTGTATTTCTGTTGTGTGTGTGTGTGCGCTGCGTGCCTATTTTGCTTTTGGCCAGCAACAACAACGATGACGCAGCAATGGGGAGGGAAAACTTGTTTAGATTTTCACACAAAAAAATGAAAGAAAATAATGAGAAATACTTTGCAGAAGGGCGAAGCATTCGATCGATTAACACCCAAGCGACGACTGTGTTTGTTTATGGTGTGGTCACACCGAACTTCTTTTCGCTTCTCTGTTGATACTTCGCATTCGCAAGCCCTAATAGTATGAGTGTGTGTGTGTGTGCAAGGCCCACCGGCAATGCGTGTGTGTGTGTGCGTGCAGTTGTTATTATTTTTAGCATCGGCTGCTCTCATTGCAATCTAATTAAAAACACAAGCAATTGAGCTCATTTCCACACACGCATTGCATAATTTGTAATGTTAATGATTTGGGCACTCGAGCATTGCAAAGAAGCCACGCATAAGATTTGTATATATATGTATGTATGTGTGTGATTTGAAGAGTTTCGTCAGTTGTAGCTTGTTTGGCCCCCCTTTATTTTTTTGCCTCATTCCACTTAAAGTGAAATCTTTGTTGCGTATTGTAAACAACACACACCCTGTTTGTTTCTCACACACACACACACACACACGCGTAAACAAACATGCTCAGCATTGGTTAAATTAGAAATTTATTGCCTCCCACTCCGTACTAATGGATTATTCCCTTTGCAGCAAATCCCATTAAGAAGCAGCAGCAATGAGCGGAGAAATTTATCAGATAGAGACGCGCCGGCGTTCGCGCTCCAAGACGCCATTTCTGCGCTCCAGCTGCGATCACGAGAACTGCGATCATGCCGGCGAGGAGGGGCATGTGCATCACCAGAAGAAGAAGTCGTCGGCGGTCCCGAATGTGCGGTAAGCAACAACTACTTCAAACTCTGCCCATTAACCCAAAAAAGGCCTTGTTGGTTATCTCTTGAAAACACTGCTATCAGCAAGTGAAACCGAACTTCATCTAATTAAAGATAACTACAGAGTTTTTGCTTCAACGCTGTCCACACCAAGCAAGCAAGCACGCGAGTCGCAGTCCAATAAACGTTAATTTTTAAAACAAACGCAGGCGTCATAAGAACAACGCACATGGTCACCCTGTGTCTGTACGTCTGTGTGAGTGTGACCATGACGTCATCGCCTTGTTATTCACACTCTCAGCGAAACTCTTATTAAACTGAGCAGCTGAAATTGCGGGCAACGCTAGAGATGATTAGAGATGATCACTCGTTCACTGTGACCGTGAACTCGCTTGCAAGCAATCACTGTGATCTTATTTAAACACTCAATAATGAAGTGTCTTAAAATAGATCAAAACAATAGAAAATACTTGAATTTGTGTAATCACTGTTTTGGAAAGTGACAGCGGGACATCCTAAAATTGATAACAAATTGTTAAAAATATCATTCTTAATGAGTTTCAAAAATTTCTAGATATTGCGAGCTCATTTTTGCGTTCACAGTGACTTGAAGCTCGCTTGCAGCAGTCAATTTTAAATAAAATTCATTTAAAAAAGTAACTTTTTTTTTAAGTAAATTAAAAATATGTAAAGTACAAATCGAAACTATATATATTTTATAACATTTTTATGTACATCCAAAAGTATAACAGTTACTTAGTATTTAAAATGTATATCCCTCGTACTAACATCACCAGACTGTAATTTTATGCACAGTTTTAAAAAATGATCTCATTTTTTGCATTAAATAATGCGAGGTGTCTTAAAATTGATAACAAATATTTTAGATATTGATACCATTCTTATTTAAATCAAATGACTGGACATCGCAAATTTAGAGCTGAGCAAATTCGCGTTCACAGTCACTGTTTTACAAAGTGATCTTATTAGCTGTATCAATTACTAATAAATGAAGAGTCTATTTAAATTGTTCAAGATTATTAGAAGATATAGATAGAATTTATAAACTATGGATTGACACGATTAACAATATATAAATAGACAATATAAACTATGGATTGGCGCTATTAACAATATATAAATAGACAATATTAACTCTAAACAAATGTTTTGTATAGCTTCTCCAAAGTTTACGCAGTCGCGTGAGACATATGCGTTTGCTTTTGGCGCGCAAATCGAATCGAAACGTTTTGTGAGGCTCGCTATTTAATGGGTTGTTGTTCAGCAGCGCAACGATGACGACATCGTGTGAGGGTTGGGGGCAAACTTGGCCATGAGAGATTTGTTTTCACGTTGCCGTCGTTTTTTCCGTTTGCTTTTAAAGCCACAAAACTATATGCCGTTGGCCAGCCAGCGTTTGTTGTTTGTCGTCGTCGTTGTTTTGAATGAAGGTCAGACAGGTTTATATTTGTAATTCATTTGTGAGCGCGTCTCTCGCCTTCTTGTGGTTTTTTGTTTTGATTCGTATTTAGTGTAAATTATTGTGATTTCCGCAAACATTACAACAACGCATTAATATACGCTTCTATTTGCAGCACCATTTTGGAGGAGCACGTGGAGCATGCGAGCAGCAGCAGCAGCAGCAGCACAACAACCACCACACGCTCCAAGGGATTCTCGAAGCTAACCTCGCTGTATTCGGGCGAAGAGGCGACACCGGATGCCAAGCGCAGACAACAGGCGGCGACGACAACCAGGAGCAGCAAGTCCACAGTGACCAGCATGCTGACCAACACCAGCCAGCGATTGGGCAATGCTCTGCACAGTCTGACAGCAGGAGCGACCTCGACACCGCGCAGCCAACTGGAGACGACGCAAAACGTGCTGAACTCGGCACAGGAGCAGCGAAGTGCGAATGGAGCCAATTTGAGTGCTGATCACATTGCCTACATCGAGTACAGAGATGCTGGCGAATACTGGAAGTGAGTAGGCCAAGCAAAAGTAGAGATTTATATTCGTTTTTGTAATAATGTGTTCCTTAATGCCTTCCAGCAAAACACCGAAGACGGATTACACGTACTCGGAACTGTCGCCGCATCGTCGTCAGCTGGCGCCTGGCATTGTGGCCATGCCGAACATGTCGCGACGCAGTCTGGCCAATCACAATGAACGCGTCGACTTCATGGTGCAACAAAATCCGGCACAAGAGGAGTTCATACGTCGTCGCTATCAGGCGCATTATTCGCATCTCAACTACGACTCCAATGACGAGGTGGACATTACACGTTTCGGCCAGCAGAAGCAGAGCTGGTGGCTGGTGCGCTTCATCAGCTTCATTGTGACCAGCATGAGCAGCACCTGGTCGCGTCTAACCACCTCGACAACGGACACGAATGCGTACAACAACTATTATGCCAAGCAGCAGCAACAAGGACTTCTGGCCAGTTGCGTGTCGAGCGTTTATCGCTCCATTTACCTGGGCATCGCAACGGTGCTCAGCTGGGACACTTGGCTACTGAAATCGAGCAATGCAGAGAACAAGTCGAAGAAGCGTTTCTTAATCTTGCTGCTGTTGCTGTTGCCATTGCTGTTGCTAGCAGGTGAGTGCAGTTCACAAATAGATTAAATAGATGGTAAATACAGTAGCGGACTAAAGTCGACGTACGACCGCATAGTCTGAATAGCCAAGCGAGAAGTCTCTTTATAAAGGTATTGAGAATATGATTCTAGTTGCGCGATAAAAAGAAGGGCTTTGCATTGATAGTACAATCAGTGAGCGAATGAGCACAAACAACTTTATATAGTCCTAATTGAGAATATTTAAGTATGACATGGGAAAAAGAATATCCAATGCTGTTATTTATTAATATATTAAACCAAAATCTTAAGCCATCTGTGGCTTTGTGAGGATCTCGATGTGTCAGTAGGGTAATGATCACAAACGACTGATTCTATTGTGCTTTCACTTTATCATATTCGTAAGCTGCAAGAGTAGCAACAAATAAAATAATTAGAACTGGCTAACTTAGTAGACTCATTAGTTGGTAGATGCTAGAAGGGGCTCAACAAAATATTTAATATTCTATTTTAATTAATTTCACACTTTTAGGAAGTACAGTAAGTGTATTCAAAATTCCAAACAAGTCGTCATCATTACTTTTCGTATGCATATGATTTAGGACAGTTTAAATTTAAGAAAAAGCTGTCGTTATACTTTTGTCCGCTACTGTACGTAATTTCAATGTAAAATCAAATATGTGTATTCAAAATGCTGTGTGCCCTGACATTGAGCAGAGCGTTGACAGCTCGCTGCTGACCTTGAGGCATGCCGCATTGCATATAGCTCACCTCTAGCTAAACTTGTCGCCAGAATGACGTCAGCAGCCGGCACAGCATTATATTTGATTTTATGCTGGAATGATAGCTGCTATGACTTTTACTATTGCTGACTTTTGCCAAAACATTTGCAGGTCTGTTCTATTATCTACATCCCAATGAAACCTTCCCACCCAGCTCCCTCAATCTCAACACATTCACACTACCCGAATTGCCCAAGTTAGATGTTAGCGCCTATTTCAATGCCGAACAATATGAATCGTTGCGTTCGCAGACCGTCGAGCAGGCCGTGAGGTTGCGCGATTGGGCCGACGATTATTTGCTGTATTTGCAAAAGATCGGCCAGAATGTGGCCAACAAGGGACGTCAGTTGTTTCAGGCCAACAACGATGAGGTCTATTATGAGCGTATTTAATGAATATTTTCAGCATTTCTGCCATCGTTTCGTTTTCGAGCTGCTGCAACAGTTGCTCACCTGAGAAAAACAAAAGAGACAAACTACTACACTTATTTTTTCATTATGAACAATTTCAAGTACAAATTTAAAGCATTTTTTTTTTGTTAGACAACCCACCTACTTACATATATACAACACATCACCACATCCTTTAATTATCCCTTCATCCTGCTCCCTCCCCAACTCATACACTTCTCAACTCTGCCCTCTAAAATGACGCCAAGTGGAAAGAAGGAATAGAGCGCTCTCGAATGTGCAGAACTTAATCAAATTTACATTAAAATTGTATTCATTCTTATTGTCGAAGAATTGTTGAAGGCATTTGCTAGATTATTGCGGTTACCAATTTGCTAATTAAATGATTAACTTTTTCGTGTAACCGAAATATTCAATTGCCTGCGACAATAATCATAATTTTTTTGTTGTCAAACAACGTTCAATTTTTGTGTAATTCTTTCGTTTGTTTGCCTTTGTAAATGTTAAAACAAATCAATTAAATAATAAAACAAAAAACAAACATTTTCATTAATGTGCAATGAAAAGCGAAGAGAATAGTTTGTTTTATTTGCCATTTTATTTGAGTTATTGCAACGATTGCGCGATGAAATGGTAAGTCAAATATTCAAAGATCAATATTAGTTGGCCAGGCACTCAACTACCGAACAGAACTCTATCCTTCTGCATTTGGCGTCGTCCCCACAATCGATTCCTGCCCCCCCAGCCCTCCTCCCTCCAGCAAATGTTGCAAGTCTGAAAATGTAGAAGGATAATTTCTGTGGGACGCCAACTAATGTTGTTTCTTTGTGGCTTGCAGCTTGGCAGCAACTGACGCAGGAACAGCGCCTGGAGCTGGTGCAACGTGGCGAGGCTTTGTTGCCCCTGCCACTCACATTGCTGGCCGCCGCACGAACGCAGTTGTTGCAAGCGGGCGTGGCCATCAAGTCGCTGGTGCAACTGCCGGGCGATCGCGTGCCACAGCAGGAGGCAGCGGCCATCAAGCTGCAAATGGAGCAGGTGCAGCAGAATATGCAAAAGTCGCTGACGCCCGAGGAGTATGAGAATATATTGAATCACGTGAACAGCTATGTGCAACAGCTGGTGGAACTGAAGTTGCAACAACAGCAGCAGACGCAGGCCCAACAATTGTCGCCGCAGCAAATTCAAATCATTGTGCAACTGATGCGCGAGAATCTTCAGCAGTTTGCCGAGCAAAAGACGCAGCTCAGCGATCAGCAGCTGGCGGACCTGGCGTTGCAGCTGAAGCTGCAGCTGCAACAGGCGGGCGAGTGGCAGCCAGCTGGGAGTCTCTCTGCCGCACAGATCGAGGAGATTACGCGCTTGATCAAGGCGGAGGTGAAGCTGGAGGAGCATCATTACACGCTGCTGCTGGAGCGCGTTGATTTGACGGCGCTGCTGCAACGTTTGCTGGCGGCGCCTGCGTTGGCGGAATTCGTGGACAGCCGCATCCATTTGGCCGTCAAGCAGCCGCAGCACGTGGAGGGATCTGGCCAGCAATTGAACGAGCAGCAAATCGAGCAACTGAATCGGGAAATCGCCTTCATCAAGCTGGCGCTGTCGGACAAGCATGCAGAGAACGCCGATCTGCAGCAATCGATCAGCAATCTAAAACTCTCGCAGGACGATCTCTTGGCGCGTGTGCAACAGCATGAGCTGGCGCAGGATGAACGCTTCAGCGGCTTGCTGGCGGAGATCGACAGCAAACTGACGGCATTGAAGGACTCGCAGTTTTCGCTGCTCAACCGGCAGCTGAAGCTGACGCTGGTCGACATGCTGGGCTTCAAGCAGGCGGCTGGCGCCTCCATGGACGATGTGGATCTGCAGAACTGGGTGCGCAGCATGTTTGTGGCCAAGGACTATCTGGAGCACCAGCTGCTCGAGCTGAACCAGCGCACCAACAACAACATACGCGACGAGATCGAGCGTTCCAGCCTTGTGCTGATGGGCGACATCAGTGAGCGGCTCAAGCGCGAGATTCTGCTCAGCGTGGAGGTCAAGCACAATGCCAGCATGCGTGTGCAGAAGCTGGACATGCAGGAGCAGCAGGTGCGCGAGATTGTCAAGTCTGTGCTGGCCATTTATGATGCCGACAAAACGGGGCTCGTTGACTTTGCGCTGGAATCGGCGGGCGGCCAAATCTTGTCCACTCGCTGCACGGAGAGCTATCAGACAAAGTCGGCACAGATCTCGGTGTTCGGCATTCCGTTGTGGTATCCCACGAACACGCCCCGGGTGGCCATCTCGCCCAATGTGCAGCCGGGCGAGTGCTGGGCCTTTCAGGGATTCCCCGGTTTTCTGGGTAGGTAGACGGCGTCCCATTGAATAGGCAAATTATTTTGCAAATTTGTTTCGATTCAATGCAGTGCTGAAGCTTAACTCCCTGGTCCACGTCACAGGCTTCACGCTGGAGCACATCTCCAAGAGCCTCTCGCCCACCGGGCGCATTGATTCAGCGCCCCGCAACTTTACCGTCTGGGTAACCCTTTGAAATTGTAATACTCCATTAGAGGGGCAGTAAGCAAATCTTTGAATTGCAGGGACTCGAGCATGAGAAGGATCAGGAGCCCGTGCTGTTCGGTGAGTACGAGTATCAGGACAATGAGGCGGCGCTCCAATACTTTGTCGTCCAGAACGTGGATGTCAAGCGGCCCTATGAGATTGTCGAGCTGCGCATCGAGACGAATCACGGCCATCCGGATTACACGTGTCTCTATCGCTTCCGCGTCCATGGCAAGCCGCCAGGCGCATAGAAATCCCACCCCTCAGGACCCCACTATATATAGTCATCTAAGATCAAGTTCAAGTCAGGTGTACATATAAACAATGTCAGTGCCTTAAAAAGGAATAACTCTTAACAGCAACTACTTACAGCAGAACGATTAGGCTATAGCAAATAAGAGTCTATATATATATATATATATATGATAAATAAGTCGGGCAAAGTGTGTTAAGTTCAATTTGTATATATAGTCTAGCCGTTAAGCTTCCACCTATCTAAACTCTTGTGTCCTATATTATTTATGATTTTAGCTTAAGTTTTTAACTGAAATTTGTACCAAGCACAAGGCAGAGGAATCCGCAATTGAAGGCGGAAGGCGTTTTGTAAGTTAATTTTAAAATGTTCTTTTGCCATTTTTGTATAACGTTTAACACTAAATAGTCATAGGCTTATCGACTAACTTAACTGAGCCATATGCTTGCTATATGATTAGATTCGTTTAAGTTACACCTCGTGTGTTAAGTTCAAATTATGAATTATTTATATCTGGAATCCCCAATAGAAACAATCGAAAATTTCACTGAATCACTGAAATAGATAGAGCACAATATATATCTCGATTTGAATGCAATTAAACATATCTCGAAACAAAACACACAAACTAAGTTTAGCAAGTGAACCCAAAAATAGTTAACTAATTAATTATACTAACTAAATGCTATTGTTGTTACATAATAAGAACCAATTTTTGTATCCTACATTTACTACTATTGCTATTTAGGCACAAAATGGTTTCGATTTGTAAAATGCTTGAAACAGTTTTGTTGAATTCGCCATCTCTTCTACGTCCAGTTTTTGCAGTTCTTTTTCTTACTTTTGAAATAAATGCGTTGCACAATGAAACTCTGAATATATTGTTACTATTTCAGATATATGGGATGTTAAATTTTTTGTTTTCAAACGAAATGCTTGTGGTAAAAGTGGAATAAGTTATAGGTCACATTTCTAATCTTAAAACATAAGAAGTTACATTGGTTTTGTTGTTTTTCATTACAATCAAAAATAAAGATTGCAGTAAGCACTAGGAGATTAGAATACTTATGTTTGGATTATTTGATTTTGCAATAATATTTTAAAAATTTCCTACCCTCGCTTATAAAAGTTAAAACGAAAATCGAATGTTTTTGGAAGCATTTTAATTTGCCAGAAAAATACTTTACATGGCTTAGGTGTTCACATAAATAAAATAAAAAATTTGCAAATTTAGTTGTAAAAATGATGAAGATTTTATTGCCAACAACGAACAATACTTGCCGAATGAAGCTGGAAATGGAGAAATATAATATTTTATTGTGTTTTTATAAAAGAGAAGAAGAATATTGCTTTAGTTGTTCCGCCATAATTTATATCTGCCACATTCCTAACAGGGAGAAGGTCAGAAACCACATTTTGCATTTAAGCTTCATCTTAATTTATTTCATCAGTCTTAGCTCTTCAGCGATATTCAGGATGACCATAAATTTTTATAAAAGTCATGCTGATATTTGTTCATTGAACCATATTCGATTTAATAATATCTTGTAGCAAAGGGTCCTGATCTGCATCTGGGATATTTAGAATTAGAAGCGACCGTGCTCATTCGTTGACAATTTTAATTTTGAAATAGAGGTTAAATTTATTATGTTAATTGTCAACTTCATAAATTATAAATCAATGTACTTTCATAATTATCATAATTTATATTTCAATAACGTTGAGGCAGCTATCTCTCTAGTGGAATCATAATTACAGACATGTACTTTAATTAAGTTCCTTCATAAAGTAGATTATTGCAAGCACTATTTTCCTTTTATCTATATAAATGTTGTATAGTTTGGTTTTAGAACTCTTTTTAATTTACATATTTTGTACTTGCCACAAATTAATTAAACTTTTACCAGTAATTCCTTGCAGTGTTTGCAGCTATTCGCTTAATATAGTAAACGAGTTAAAGCTCGTCACAAATCAATTAACACAGTCAAAGTCTGATTTTGAGCAAACATTCCGTGAATAACTCAATTACAATAACAATTTCTGCCCTCCATTTGCCGCATTGTTTTGGCAATAGTTTTGAAAAGTGTTGTGTCATTTTGTTATCAACAGATCAACAGAGTCGAGAGCTGTGGCAAGTTCTTGGTGGGTGTGTGAGTGTTTATATAAGATAAACTCATTAACAGATTTACAAGATTCTCATTAAAACGCATTGTAGCAGAAGGCTATTATTATCCTGCGAGGCATTTCATTTGGAAATTTCATTTTGCTTTCATGTCGTAATTTAACTGAATTCCACTTGGGATGCTCAAATGAATGTGAATGAACGTTGCAATTGCAAAACAGACTGCAAAATGTATTTATTTCAATTTTGGCCATAGTCAGCAAACAGCCATAAATACGTAAGCGTAAATGTAAGTAAGTATTTGCATATGTGTGCAGACAAGTTAAGCCAGACGAGCCTGGCAAAAGGAGTTCATATTTGGCAACGAAGTCGTTTGGCACGCACTTAATTAAAAGCCGCTGCTGACTGAATGACTGACTGACTCACTGACTCACTGACTCACTGACTCTCCGACTCAGTGGCTGGCTCCGAGTGAGTGAAATGCTTGCTACATTTTGGGGCAAGGCATCGCTTGCAAAATAGATGAAATTGCAGTGCTTAAACTTGTAGAGTGCCTCGGATGGGGGCACGAGCACAGAGCTGTAGGTTAAGAACGTGCCGTCCTCCTTCTCAACTCTGTCGACATAAAAGGCATTGCTCACGTGTTTCTCTCGCTCTCGTTCTGTGCGTAATTACTGAATGACCCCCCAGTTAACTCCTTCAGCCCCGCCCACCTTTGGCACATTCTTTCTACGTGTTTATTGCAACCCAGCTTTAATTGTTTGGGGGCGTTTAGGGGCCAATATACTACGAGTACTCGCACTCGTTCGTACTTCTGCCAAAGCAGCTAAAAAACTTTCCATTTTTCTACTCGTCGTTTTTTTTGTTTTTTGTTTTTGCTGTTGCAAGTGAAATTTATTTGGGCCTCATTAGACCTGAGCTGCCACCCAAAGCTCGTTAGTTTTTATACTCTTGCAGTGAGAATTAACAGCTTGTCAAGTAAGCTGCAACAATTTTAAAGGAATATGAAAATAGTATTTAAAATAAAAGATTAAATTATCTAAATAGCGATTTATTTATTTGAAGTATATAAACTTCATTTATTTATTTGAAGAACATTAACATTCCAGCAACACAACACAATATTTAATATTTTAGATTTTTGGATCAATTGCTACAATTTTAATTTAGTTTTCAAATCTGCTATACAATAAATTCCCTATTAATTAATCACACAAAATGACACTTATTTAAATGCAAACCAATTCTAGTTAGATGAAAAGCAATAAGGTTAGATTCGTTTCTTTCTAATTTTTATTAATCGAGAAACCAATACTCAAAATGTCTGCAAATAAGAGCATCTATTATTCGTCGTGCTGATCATAGGTATTTGCTGATGTGCTTTTTTTTTTGGCATTTCTGTTGGGCGAGGTGAAAGCGTGCTGCAGGTTTAATTTGTTTACACAATTCTTGCCACACAGCGAGTGGCAGTTTGTTTGAGTTGAGCTCAAAAACGAGCGAAGAAAAATGCAAAGAAAATAAAATTACAAAATTGAAAACAACTTTAACTACTCAGAAAGTTTACTGGGTGTAACAATTAAACAGCAGCTAAAAAATAGTGACTAATGAGAAAAGTTTCTCAGCTAACGGCATTAAAAAATCAAACAGAAATAAGAATAAGAATCAAATCAAATCAAATACATATATTTGTATTCAACAAATAAAAGTGTGTGCCAAACTTTAACCTCGTTTTGTGTACTGTAACAATTGGCCAAAAGAACTGAAAGTGTGTGCGCCATAAAGCGAGTTGGCCAAAACACTGAAATCATGGCCGTTACCCCATGTGTTGAAACTCTCTCTCTCTCTCTCGCTTTCTCGGTCTGTCTCTGTCTGTGATGCTGCGCCATTTATCAGCGCAAGAAAATCAGAAACTTTGACACAACTTCAACTGGAGCTGATAAGCATTGAAAGCGCTCATAATATCAAATACTTTGGCCAAGTATTTGCGCAATAAGAATATGGGCCCCAAACTTCCTTTGGACCTTTATGGGCATTCTGGGAACTCTCTTTCAGCTGCGGGGCAAACTGCGAAATGGGAAACTGGGACTAAACCTGCGGCACGCGACTCAGTTTCAGTTTTGTTGATTCGCTTTGCTTTAACAATACCCTCTAAGCAGAATGGTTGCATGGACTCTACTAAATTTCAAATAATTTCAACACTCACTATTTGGTTACTTTTCTTGTCTTAATATTCTCTGAGGCAAACAATTTGAATGGACAAGTCTATGCAAACATATCATTATTTTTATATATGTATATAAAGTGTATATATAATTTATATAATTAGGGTTAATTTATTTTAATATTATTATTAATATATTATCTACATATAATTATTTTTATATATATAAATTATATATTTAGGGTTTATTTATTTTCATAGTATTATTGCAACTTAAAGCAATAATTTGTCTATGGGTTTTGAATAATATCTTAATTACCTCATTATATTAATAAAGGCAAATAATTAAATAATTATATAAATTAATATATTTGAATATATTTTGTATATTATTGTAATACTTAAAATTATGATCAATTAATTATTGGACAATCATACATACGAATTTAACGTACAACTAAGATTAAATATATATTTTTATTTTGTTGCGAAGAGAACAAATATGTTTATTTTTTTTTTTTTTTAATACTCTTGCCAAAAGTTTCACCAAGAGTTATTCAAAGCAAATAATATTGATCGATTACACATAAAGTTGTATACTTAATTTGAATTTATAATCTTTAACTCAATTTAATTTATATACAAAATTATGAATTGTTTTCTTTGCAAAGAAAATATAGAAAAGATATGTTTTTATTATTACATTTAATACTTGTCTTCCCTAAAGATGCACGGAGTATTAGTCTAAAATATGAAATTGTATACATAATTTTAATATATAATCTTTATCTTAATTCAATTTATATAGCATACTTTTTTGGACTGCATCAACAAAAACAAATTTATTTTCAATTGTTTTTGTTGCTAAGAAATTATTGAAAAACCATATTTCTATTATTGTATTTAATAGTTGACTTGCCTAAATATTTACTGATTATTACGTAAGGCAAATAATATGGATTGTTTGCAGATACAATAGCATCATACATCATTTTAATGTATAATCTTTACCTTGAATTTATGTAGCATATCAATTATTATATCTTATTGCCTTTAACTATCTCTTTAGTCATGCATACCCCATTGAGCTTACTTTTGAAGTTGTTTTGTCTTTAATTTTGCTGGCGATATGATTAGGATTTGCGCTGTGGCAGTTGCTGCAAACAGTTTGACAGTGTTGTGTATGCAAAGTGCGTGGGTGTGTGTTTTTGTCTCTGCCGCAAAATGTGGCAGACACAGCGATGAGACATGCAACAATCAGCATTAGATATGCGCATACATTCGGCGGCATTGCCAACTTTACTTTCAAATTTACAATTCAAGTGTCACTGTTAGTGTGTGAGTGTGTTTGTTAGCAGCTTGTTGGAAAAGTTGGCAATGCTTAGTTAGAGCCATTTGTTTGAGTTGCGGCCATAATTAAATTTGCAGTTGGACAACTTTAAAATAATTTTACAGGCCGTTAAGCCGGTCCAAAAGCAGGATCGTGGCTTATTCCCGAAAACCGAAAACTGGGAGTGGAAAAACACAAACTTTCAAATTGATTTTCAGGCATTTGGCTGACATTTGTGGCCACATTAGCTGGCACACATGCTGAGCCGGAAACGTATTTGCTTTTGTGGCCATAATGAAATAAACTTGTCACACGTTCGCCCATTATGTCTAAGTTGCCTCCTCTCTCGGCTCCATTCCAAATTCAAATTCAAATTCAAATGCAATAAATGTTGCCCGCAGCTGGCTGTGTGGAAATTTTCATTGGAAATTAAATTACGCATGAAACTTGTTTACAAATCCAAAGTTAATCCTTACTCAGTCAGTTAGGCTGTTGTCAGTCAGTCAGTCAGACAGTCGGGCAGTCAGGCAGGGAGTCAGTTGCTTTCTGTCTTGCTCACATTAACCTTAATTAAGTGACAAACAACATCCGTTGGAACGTTCGTTGTCCCTGTCCCTTTGAACCCAGAAGTTCGACTCGCTCTCTCTTCATTTACAGGCAATTGAATTTTAATAGGATTTTGCTTTGGCACTGCCCACCTCCCTCCCACTGTAGCCTTGCAGCTGCTGTTAACCTTCCACCTCCGATGCTTCCTTCGACGTCGTCCTGTTCGTCGATTGTCAAGTGTCCATTTGCATATTTGTCGTTTCAGTTGCGCAACTTTTGCGCCCTTTGGCTTTTACTTATTTTGTTCGCTCGTAATTCAATTTATTTGCAATGCTCGCAAATTTTTGGTGAAAGTGAAAAGATTTCTCCATCATTTCGCCTTTTGTTTTTGAGCTTGTAGCGCTATGTATATATATATTGAAGTTGCGTTGCGTTGCGTTGCGGTTAAATCGGCCACAAGCCAGTTTAAGGGGTCTTAACGCATCATTTAAGCTGCTGACATCTGACCCAAGGGGCCAAGGCATCCACCACGAAGAGTGGAAGGCAGATATCCTGCTATGGAAGTTCCCTTAATTAAAGATTAAATGTGCTAAATTGTGCGGCCCTTTTGGCAGCATCACAAACTTGGCTTTAATGCTGCTGCTGATTGTTTCCGACCAGCTGGTGGACAACAGCGCTACACATGCAGTCAAATAGTCAGGCAGGCAGGCAGTCGTCCAATCCATCCATCAATCAATCAATTACGCTTAGAAGTGCGTCAGTACATAAGAGAATGGCAATAAAACGTGCCTCGAGTTCAGTTTTGTCAGCGAAATTTACGACCAACTTTCCTAACAACAATGAATTGATATTGAAATTGAAATGTAACGTTCGAATGCTCCCAGCACTAATGGCAACAAAAAATCTCTTCTGAACTTGTCGCATTTAAAGGTTTCCCTCACTCTCTCTCTCTCTCACACAGTTTAGACAGCATCTATAATTAAAATTGAGCTTTTAGTTCTGTTTTGCTCCCATTAAATATGGCATGAAATTTAATCTGCACTGAAAATTCCATTGGACACGATTGAAACAAATTCTGATTTTCTTTTTTGTGTGCCAATGCTGTGTGTTTTATTTTGTTGTGTCGACATGATATTGTGTCATTGACTTTAGTTCATTGTGTTTATTTGTGTCTTTTGTGTCAACGTTCGAGTCGTGGCACATGTTTAATGAATTTTATACAATATTCACCATGTTTATTATTTACATTTTTCATTTATTTAACAGACATGCTGTCCTTTGTCGACCCCATAAGTTGCACTAAGCTGCAAAACAATTATTTAACTGAAAAGTGTTTCATGCTGTCAACCGAACAGCATGTCCTGCATGCAGTTCTTGCAAAACAAAAGCAATACGAGTAAACATTGCAAATGGAAATAAAAGCACAAGCAACAATGATATTGTAGTTCAAACCATATTCATTAAGGCTGTCGTGCGATTAAAATTAGTTTCGTTTATTTGCTGAAAAGGCAGTAACTCAAAAATCTGCTTGCTTTAAAAGTAGGCAACATGGATTACAGGGAATTGATTTCGGGCGCAGCATAAAAGTAGGCAACACTTTTTGTCATTTTGATGGTTGCGCACAAAAGTAGGCAATGAAATTTTTTAAACATGGCTGACTTGATATTGAAGCAGATTTGTATATTTATTTAGGTCGAAATTATTAAATAATTTTTCTGTAGCTAACTGTTACTATTAATAGTAACTTATACTGCAGCGAAAGTTGAACCAGATGATTCGTTGTTTATAGGGTAACTGTGAGTCGAGCACTCGCTTGAAGTGCCGTCTTACTGCGCTTAATCAGAGCTGCCACAGTTATTGCAGCAGTCGCATGGCTAAGAGCGAGCTGCCACAGTTGCACTGGCCACCACATCATTATGACGCTGTTGCGATACTTAAACACAAACACACCGAGCAGATATATTTATATACATATCCCCAGCATATAGTACAGTAGCATCGTGTGTCGAGGATAAAGTACTCGCTACTCGCATTCGTAGTGGCTGCGGCGACTGCTGCTGTTGACACAATTTCGCGCTGTGATTTCGCGCAGTGATTTCTGCACTCGCATTTTATTTACGAGCTTGCAATTTATCGAGGTTTGCCTTGCCATATGCCGTGCCGTTTCTTTTATTTAAGCTGTTTGCACATGGCCAATGTCACAATTGCACTCGCAAATTGCAATTGCAACGACAGCGGATGCATTGTCAAAAGTTTAAACAAAAGCGCGAAAAAAAACTTCTACTATTTGCCGAGAGTTTAATTGAATCAGCGAGTTGTTCATTAGCTCTCAAGCAGAGCCAAGCACATTCATTATGATGCCGCATGCAATCGTACCAACAATTATATTGTCTTGTGTTGCTCGCAATCAAAACAATTAATACGCGGCACACACAGCGTATACGCAACGTATACGCAATAATGCAATATCCGGCTATTTATTGAATTTCTAGCCAACAATTTGCTAAATTATTGAACAACGCAAAGTGTCAGTTTAATTATATATTAATCAATTGCTGTTTTAATAATTTGCTGTCGAGAGCTTTTCGCTATTGTTCGCTTTCCTTCTGGCCAAGTACTGTACTTGGCCATAACTTGTACTCGAATTGAATTGCAGTTGTATCTGTGACATTTACACAGATTTATGCGCAATAAAACAAGGACTAGACGCCCTCACACACACGGCCTACGCCAGAGGCTGCTCAATGGCGCTGCCTTTTTTATGGCTGCCAATAAAAAGGCCACAACAAGTAGCACATTTGTTTATTTCAGGTACTAGGCTTGTACATATATTATATTATGCTGCCAATAATTGTTGTTGTTGTTGCTGGGGCTGAGCGTTGCGCATTTGGTTAATTTTAATGCAAACCCGTTAATGCAAAGTAAACAGTGTGGAAATCAAATCTAAAACCTCATTGTTTATCCAAGTTAATTGCGTACAGGTGGACCGCTAAATGTTTGCTTATTTGTTTATGGACCCCGTTCATTAAGAGGTCTGGGTTAAAAAAGGTTTCGCCCTTGGTCATTTGACTCCAGCTTCAGCTTCAGCTCCAGCTCCCAGCATTGTGTGTTGGAGTATTTCTCTGTTTGCTTGTGTCGGTTTTTATTATCCTGGCGACATTCTAATTATGCTCAATGCATATTTCATAAGCCCAGCCCTAAGAGTTTTAGCTCAACCGACAGCTAAGCCAAATTGGATACTCCACCTGGGGAGATATACTATATATTTTTTTTTATATATGTATGTATATATCTGACAACTATCCCCACACCGCAGCAGAGTATCCGAGGAGTGCCGTAAACCGCAGGTGCGCTTACCGTGCACTTTAATAAACTTCTTCAAAGTGCACAAAGTAACGCATTGTCTTTGGCTAAGCTAAGCTGCGAGGGTGGATTGGTGAATGAAATTTAATTCTTTTTTAATTTGCGGATTTTTTAAGGAAAATCGTACGAATAAACATCAATTTTATTAGGTGGAATTTCCGCTTATTTATCTGTATCCATAATCACCTAAATTTCTAGTTTATAAGCTGCAGATTTTTGATGTAAGTAAAAACAATACTTATAAATACGTAAAATAAAAAAAATAATAAAAATGTTTATCGCGTTTTCTGCTGCAAATTGTCATTTTGACAAATTATACAATTGAAGAATAAATTATAAGATTTACAAATTAATAACAAGATAACAAGAATTAAAAATAGATTTAACTTTTAAACAAATTATTATTATTAGAGGAGAATTCTATTCTGGGCAGCTTTTTTCGTACATTACTTCCCTATCGGGTCTAAAAAATCAAATTTCTAAACTATTGTTTTTCAATATTTTTAATAATGTCACTGCAAGTATATGTTAGTCCTAGGTCATTTACTTACAATTTGAATTTAAATTGCCGCAAACTAAAATGATAAGCTACTAAACAAAGAAAACAATATAAACTACAAAAATATATTTAAAGATATGGAGATTTTTTAAATGTGTTTTTTTTTCTCAACAAAAATTGCACTTTTGAGATCAGCTTGAAAACTATTTATTAGCTTGAAATTATGGTCCACATATAATGTGATTTTTTTTCTCAATTTATATAGTGAGTCTACAATTAATTAATTGTGTTCATGCCTATGGTCGTTAAAGTGTGCCCATGAGTAAAACAAGTTTAAGTCTCCTCATTGGGTAAATGAAAGCTGGTTTAAAAAAATATTTAAAAATATTTGTGTGTAAAAAAAACAATTACCCACTCATAATCTCACACATAAAATTACTCGATAACTAAAACAATAGAATTGATTGTTTTACAAATGTAAAATGATTTTTAAAAGGCGTTATTTCCCTATTGTCAGACGCAGCTTGTAAGCTACGTGTTTCCTGACCTCAATGTAAATGCTTTTATATCAAAATGTGTATTTTTTCGCAATGTTGCATAAATTTGCGGCACTTCAGAAGCCACCCACTTGGCTGGCAAATTGGAACTGCTAGCCGTGGGCTGATACGGCTGATATGACGGCGAATGCCAGCGATGCCAATGTCTTAGTCTTCTAGTTGGCCACTTGGCAGCTCGCTCGCTTTTATAATTGCCATGGCAACGTGGAGCGGCAACGTGGAGCGGCAACTTGCAACGCACACTTGCAAGTTTTTGCATTTCGTCTATAGTTACCAAACGCCGTTGTTATCAAATTGCTTTTAGTAATCTCTCATACTTTCTTTTGAAACTCTTTTTATGCTTTTGCCAGGCAAGGACTGTTGGGTGCGTTTTCAACGCGCTCCTTAATTGCAGGTACTCTTAGGGAACTTTTTCACTTTTCTCCTTTTGCAATTATTGTTGTATTCCTTTACTTTGCAATTAAAATGGGCAAATGATTTGATTTCAGGTTTACGCTTTTAATACACACTTTTCTTTTAATCACGCTCATTGAGGGTCATTTCAAGGCGGTGCTATGCGCAACTTACAACAACACGATAAGAATGCCTTTTGTTCCAAATGAATGGAAACTTTGTTAAAAGTTCTCCATTTTTCATCGTTTTTTTCTTTTCTGTATTGCGATACAACTGGGTGGCCAACTTTCTAAATGTATATACAACTATTCTGTCTCTGTGTGTGTATGTGTGCGTTGCAAGTTTGTTTGTCAACTTTTCTTGGCTGCAAGGCCAGCAAACTTGCCACATTTTCAGCACTCCATTTATGCGCTTTTATCATCTCCGACACATTTTTGGGTTTGTTTGTTTTCGTTTTCAATTCAATGCCAAGCAAATAAACAAACAAATTGCCTTTAAATTGCCGTTGAGAGAGACAAAATCAAAATGCAATTGAAATGCAACTGTAACGATTTATTGTGGTTTTTTTGTGCAGAGTGTTGCAGCAACTAAGCCATGTTAATTAAATTAAATGCCGCTTTTGCGGTAAGCTGACCAAAAGTAAATTGGCCTAAAACTGTCCAAAATAAATGCAACATGCAAAGTACATCGTGTTGTTCTGTTTCATTTCGATTCGCTTCACATTTCAACCATACAAATCTGGCATTAGCTCTTTCAATGCCATTGACACAAGTGTCTGCAACAGCAACAGCAGCAGCAACAGCAGCAGGGGCAGCAATATCAGCAGCTTGCCACAACGTTTGCTGTCCAATTTGCATAAAGTGAAAAGTGCTGCTGCACAGTGGGGCAGTTGTGCAGTTGTGTCAAATATACGGGTACTCGTATTTTAGACATTTTAAATATTTACATACGGCATTTGCATTTACAGGCCCTGAGCTTTGTGCCAGCTCTTGACCTCGCCCTCAAGAGGGACTAAGACAAAGGCTATCCCCTAGAATTTATAATTGTTATTTCATTTGCATAAACTTAAGACCTGCTTAACCCTCCAGTTAACTTTGTGGATGGCTTTCAGCAAACACATGTCCACAATAGAATGAATCATTTTTATGGGCCACACTGAGCAGCTGAGCAGCTGAGTCGCTTTTCGGCTAATTTATAATTCTTTTGGGCAAGTTAAATTTTAATACAATTTATATTTTAATATTTATGGCATAACTTTGTGACATTTTGTTTAACGGGTCTCTGCAAAGCCAAAGGATTTGAATGAAAATCATAATAAATACGATTATTATGCCTAATAAAATGAAACAAAGGCATTTGACAGTTTTATTAAATTTCGCCTCGCCTCGCCTCACCCTCAACTTTAACCTCGACCCCGACATCGCAGTTATTCATAGCCCAAAAATGTATACTATATTCGTATTTGAGCTGGGGAGCTGGGATTGCTTGCTTTAAAACAATTACTCAAGTGATTCGGTTTCTGGGCTTCAGCCGTCGGCGAATTTCATTCAGAATTGCGAGAAGAACTCGTCAAGCTGCTGTCAATTGGCGGATTAAAGACCAAAAAGATTGAATGAATTAGAAAGAGTTGTTCTAAAATTCTCAATATTTGGACTTCACAAATAATTAAGTTATGCCAGCCTTTGACTGTTTCTTTTGCTAGAAATACTTGAGAATAGTAGAATAAAGCGGATTTGTTATTGACCAATAATTTGTTAAAAATATTATTTTTATTTAATGGCTTACGAGCAGTAATAAAAGGAAAGTTCGTGATGATATCTTCAATAACAATTTAAGCGCTTTTGTAAGATTATAAAAATAAATCTTTTTTAATACAATCTAAGTTTATATAAAGAATCAGCTGAAATGTTTATTTCTTTTACGAAACCATAAATATAAATATTTACTAATTGCAATGTCTGGTTCTATAAAGATATACAATATATTTTAATTAGATTCATTCCAAGCGAAACGTGATAGAAATCCGCAGAAATGTATATTTATTTTGCAAAATGAAAATATATTTATCAGCACAATCAAAGTATCTATGCAAATTGATTTGTATGCAAAAACATAAACTATATTCAAACCAAGTAGATTTAAATTTAATAGCTTTTCAATGTCGAAAATTCTCTATTATCCATGGGCATAGTTTAAAGCGGCTTTAGCAATTTATTTAATTGCCATTTTGGGGACAATCTAGATGAATCCATAATTTCATTTATCATATGCAAAGTGAAATTGTTGTGATAAATTGTAAGCAAATATTTTATTGAGGCTAAATTATTATGGGCATAAAATATGCTCAACAAAATATGTCAAGCTGTTATGACTCATAATGCCACATAGATGGTACTCATGTTGCTCTTGTTGTTGTTGTTGTAGTCGTTGGAGCTGTTGCTGCTGTCTGTGAGGCAATTGACATTTTTCAGATGTCAAGGCACATTGATTTCCGTTTAGTTGGCTGACTTTTTCGGTGGTCGGTGGGTCTGGAGGGGGAGGCGGACAGACAGACCGACCGGAAAGAGATCGATTTGGCAGGGTGTTACACATTTATGACATATCTATGCCATATATCATCTACGGCATCTACGTCGCATTGAATATGCTTACATGTGTGCCAACTGTTGCGTACGAGAAGTAGAGAGCACGGCATAAATTTATTTGTAATACTCGCCTGGCATTCGCCTGGCATTCGGGCCGTGACAGCGAGAGACACTTGATGAATATGAAAATGATTGTTACGAGCATTTTATGTAAATGCGAGCACATGAAATTTATAAAAGAAATTAGCAGCTCGCAAAAGAATACACAATGTGGGCAGAAGCACAAAGCTGGCGTGGAGGAAGGGGGGAGGGACATCTGAACTGTTGACAGTTATCCTGACACAAACACGCATTGTCATGTCTAACAAGCGTCAGCCTCAGCCTCAGACTCAGTCTCAGACTCCGGCCTGTCAGTCAGCCGCTGTCAAAGTTATGTGTGCCAGGACAATACAAACACACACACACACACACACACACACACACACAGTTACATACATTTACTGCCATTGAAAGTTTGCGCTTAATGGCTGCGAGGCTCGCCGATAGATAGAGCAGAAAAAAGAGCGCTAAGAACTGAGCTGCACTAAACAATTTAATGCAATTTGCGTGTCGCCAACGCACACAACTCTAAAAGCCTCCAAAAACAAAGCCCAAATCAACTTAACAGTCCACTGTTAGCAGTCTGTTAACTGTCTGTCAACTCTCTCATTCGAGCTGTGTTTAGCGCACAGCGAAACTCATTCATAAAACGCAACCGAGAGAGCAACAGCTCTCAGCGAGAGAGCGATTGAGAGAGCGGATGCTGTGCGTGTTGCTTTCTGGCCAGAATATAAATACGCAGCGCACAGCATCAGGCGGCAACAGTGGACAACGTAGCGTTGAGCGTTGTGCGACGTCTTTCCAAAAGCAGTTATTACGTATACGCCGCGTAGCTCTCACAAGACAGTCACTAGACAGACAGTCTGTCAGCGTGTGTTTATTTGTGTAATTTTAGTAGTTTTAACAAGTAATAATTTGAAATATGATCGCAGCATAATTGCGTTTTTTAATTAAACGAAATGCAGTGCAACAACAAAGTGCATGTGTGTCGAGTGCAATTTAAAGCGGAAATTGTGACAAATTAAAAGTGAATCAAGTATTGCGCATACGCCACCGAGTGCGGAGTTATGTCTGGCAATCTAACTAAAAGTTATAGCACTCGCTTCACACTCGCCTCGCTTTGTTCCAAGTGCTCGAGTGTGTGTCTGAGTGTGTGTGTGTGTTCGTGTGTGTGTGTGTGTGTGTGAGTGTGTGTTCGTGTGTGTGTGTCTGGGCATTGCGCTAATTTCTCACACTTCAAACGTCTGGCAATGAATTTCCGTTTTGCCTTTTACGGGATGCTTTCACTTCGTTCACGATCTGATTTCCTGCTTTTTGCTATTTTGCTTTTGCCTCTCTTCATTTTTTTTGCTTTTTGTTTGTGCTTTTGCTTTGGCTTTTTACTTCCGCATGCCGCTGGCGAATTGTTTAGCTCAAGTGTTTTGTGTTTGGCTCTGTCCCTTTATCATCACCTGCCTTCCTCCCTCCCACCATCGTTTTGTAGTTCTGTCCGCCTTTCATGCCATAAATTAAGCACTCTGACAGTGCATTTACCTTCGCATTGTTTGCCGATAAACACTTTATGCGAATTTGAGCTCTGCATTAGCGCTAGAGCTCCAGCTTCTGAGTCAGACTCCGACTCCGTCTCTATCCGGGCAATCCATTCAGCGTTACGCTTTGATAGCTTTTCATGCCCTGGAGTGACATAAATGAGTCGACAGTTAAACGAGACTCCAAAGAGAAATGTTCACGAATGATTTAAAACGCATACTGATTAAAATGCTGTAATCAAATACTCGACTTTCAGCGCAAGTACATAAATTATTTGGTATTATCAGTGCAGCTGTAATTTGTATAGCATCGACAATCGAGAGACTTGCGAAATGTTTTGCCTGAGGGCCGACAGTTGAAAGGAGCCCAAGACGATTGCTTCTGATTAGTTAATGGCGTTTATTTCATTTCAAATTGTTTGCCACACGCCGCGGCAACTTCTGCTCGAGTTACGTAAGGCACGTAGCGTAAAGGCGAGAAAACACTTGTTGGATGATGGGTTGACGGAGGGGGGGGAGGAAAGCCGGGTTTAGTTGGGCACGTAGCACGTAGCAAAGAGGGTAAATCACAGTTGGTGCGATTACCAACTTTGGCATGAATGAATTGAATGTGCGGCTGGATAATTGAGCATTAAAGCCATTAGAAGTGCTTATTCAAAACTGTTGCCTACTTATGCGGGCAGCGCAAATACAAAAAGTGTTGCCTACTCAAAAGAAATGTGTTAAAAATAACAGCGAATTCTTACAGCCAACAAGCAACTGCAACACTTGTCGCCCAAAATAAACAACGAGAGCGAACAACGACAACTGTAACCTGTGTTCTGTGAGTGTGTGTGTGTGTGTGTGTGTGCGAAGGTTGCGTGTTTGTTTTGTGAAGAATGTGCGACTAAGTGCATGAAATCCACGAACAGCCAAGATAAGAGAAGCACAAAGAGGAGCAGCGTAACGAGAAACCGAAGGAAACGTTAAAGCAAACGTCAAATTCCAGCGGGATTTATTAGCAGACGAGGCGAGGCGAGGCGAGGCAAGGCGGGGGCAGGAGGCAGAAGGCAGAAGGCAGGAGGCAGCAGCCATGACAAGCATCAATTGCGTGTGGTTTTGTTTGCTGCTCTGCCACAGCTGCAACATATTTGGATTACTGCGTATCGAGGGTGAGTTTAAAGAGTTTTCACTTCACTCCACACCACTCCCAAAATGCGCCTCACTTGTTTTATGGCCTTGCAAATGAAATCTGTGCCAGAATAAGAAGCATTTTATGAATCGTATATTTTATATTTTCCATTCGCCGTTTTATGTCATAATGAGCGCAGCCTTTTGATTTAATGACAAATGCCTTGAGCAGCCATAAAACACACAAACACACACACTTTTTGATTTATTTGCAAGTGCTTTCCATTTTTTATGATAATTTATCAGCGGCGTTTATGGCGAACACGTTGCACGGTTGCTGATTGCAGCTTAGCCCCCAATAATGTGCCACAAAATGGTTTTAGACCAAGTTAGCAAACCTTTAAACAACAACGAGAGCGCCACTTGAATGCTTAATGCCAACAAAAATGCCAAAAGCCAACTGAACAAACGGCTTATTACGCCCTCTTTGCTTCATTCTGTCCCTCTACCCTCTACGTTTCTGTGCCGCCCTAAATACAGCTTTGCCCTTTGAGTACTTTGAGGAGCACGACGATGACTTCAACTACGACCTGGACGAAGCGCAATCACAGGCCAAATACGATGCACGTCTGCTGTCCGAGCAAATGCTGAGCGACGCTGAGCTCCAACATCAAGCCGACGACGCCAACTCCAAGCCCAACGCTGACTCCGCCACCAACTTAAATGCCAACTCTGCCGGGCTGCAGTCCGGCTCTGGGACGGAGACGAGGGGCGCTGCCTTCGTTGACTCCTCTGCAGCCGAGGATGACTTGGAGCCGCATAGTCGAGCTGCGGCTTGTTTTACAAATGGCCACAAGTACACACACGGCCAGAAGGTAAGCGCATCAGTATGAGTGTATGTGTATGTGTATCTTTTAGCCCTTATTCCCACCCCGTTAACTGCCATTTGCTACACCTGTGAGCTGTGAGCTCTGTGTTGGCTGTGCGAATATTCATATGCGGTTGAGGTTTGGTTTAGCTTCCAGCTGAGACTCCTTCGTGGCCGCATTCATACGAGTCGCATATCCACCAGTCAGCACTGGCTTTTACTGCTATATTTATGGCTGAATTGCTTTATTGCAGCTGCTAAAAATAGCTAATTTTTACTGCATATCTCTCGGATAAGCAACTCCACAGTTTTTACGTGAGTTTTTGCAGTTTGTGTTTTTCAACTTTTATGGAGAACGTGAAGAGCTGCATTTGTGGCCAAGGAAAGACAATAAGGCAAACTTAAAATTAATGAGATGATGAGGTTTTGATTTAAGCTTCTAGATTATGAAGGTAATTTCGAAAAATTAGTTTATATTAAAGTCGACTGTCAATAGTTGACATTGGAAAATTCACTGAGGTTAAATGAAATTAATGAAATGATACACATTCAAGTATCTTTCAATTAAGATTTACAGATTACAAAACTGTGGATAATTTATTTGAATAAATTATAAACTGTTAATTAATTACAACTAATTAATTAAATTGGTCAGAAAATTGATAAATTTATACAAATCATTAAAATATTTTGAAGAACTTGGTTAAAAGTTATTATAATAATTTAATATCTAAACTCAATTACTACGTTGTCATATTGCGTTTTTGTTCTAAAAATGAATATTAAATTATGAACAAGTTCAGGTAGTTACATATTACTCACTAAAATTATAGATTTTCAAGCGAATTAAGACAAAATAAAAATTAATAGATTGATTGCCAAATTATATATTTTTAAGCTATTTTGTTATAAAAAATGTTTAAAATTTGAAGAATATTTTGGAAACACAATAATTATACACAATCATTGTATTGTTATCTTTTGGTGAATATTGAAATATTAAAAAAGTTTGACAGATTTTAAAGCGACTTGAGACATATTATAAATAAATGGATTAATAACATATGCTTGCAAAATTATTAAATTATTTTGAAATTAATAATAATACAAGCTATCAAAATACATAAAAAAAGCTAGTTGCATTATGTTTTAATAAATAGATTCTCCAACTCAATTCCCTTGGGTATTTTAATTTGTAGTGATTATTAAAAAAGTTTGTCAACTATGTTCATATTGTTAAAGTTTGTCATAGTTATAAAGAATTTGTTCGTTGAAATAAACAAAGCGCATATTTTTGTGTCTTGCTTTTGATTCAGTGAATTCATTGAATTCACTTTGAGCTTAAGAGTTTTTTGAGTGAACGACTTCACTGCGAAAAAATATCTTTATTGAAGCGAAATCAAGAGTAAATGTTGAAGACAGTTGCAGCAGCATTTTTATTAAGAGACAAAAACTTCACATTTGTCATAAGCTGATTGCAGCAGTATAAACTGTATTTTATTTAGCAATTTTTAGCTGAGAAGAGCAAAAAAGTGGATTCTTTGCTTTTAAATTAATGGATTTTTGGCTTAAAGAGATTTGCAGCAGATATCGCAGTGTGTCGTAGACTATCTGCGAATATCTGTCAACCGAACAGAGCTCTAGATACACATTGTAAAGTACTGTGAGAGACATGTGTTACCGCATTCATTTCAAAGCATTTCGACTCTTTTCGGTTGCCCAAAAAGGAGTCACAAAAAATACGATATATATATTTGTGTATATGTATATTTGAAAGTGCACAAACAACGTGACATTTTGCACAAGCCATGTTTGAATATCCTTTTCGCTCGCTTTTTGCGAGATTTGTTTAACCCATGTTTGGTTGTTACTTTTGCTGTTTTCTTTTTTTGATATTTCTGTCCCCTCTCTATCTATCTCTCTTTCTCTCTCTATCTCTCTCTCGCTCTCGTTCTGGGGCAGGTGCCGCGTTTGGATGCCTGTGAGGTCTGCCTGTGCATGGATGGCGAAATCTTTTGCTGGTGGGAGAAATGCGGTTAGTTTGAATTGAGTTTTATGAGTTAATGCACGAGACAGTGCCACATGAAAGTTTTCTCTTCTCTTCCCCAGATAAGGCGAGTGTAAACAGCGTTCCAAGGGGCGAAGAGGGAGACTATTCAGATCCATATCGGCATGAGACCACAACGCGAAAATCAACAAAACTGCATAAAGCGGAGCGGAAAGTTGGCAAGCGGCATAAGCATCACAAGAATCAAAAGAATTTTAATGACTACGAAGTTTACCATAGTCGACAGCAGCAGCAGCAGCAGCAGCAGCAACAACAACAGCAACAGCAACAGCAGCAGCAGGCGACGGATTATAAAAAGCCAGACATAAAGCAACAAAAACAAAAGAGCAGCGCCATCAACAGCAGCAGCAGCAGCAGCACCAGCAACTACAATATAATCAAGCAACATCAACACGAACAGCAGTCAAAGTTGGCAACAACAACGTCGCAACAACAACAGCTGCCAAAGTCGCAGCCACAACTTCATGTGGCAGCTGCAGCAGCTGTTAATCAGGCAGCAAAGGAAACGCATTATCAGCACCAATTGCCAACGCCTCAACAACATGAGCAGCAGCAGAAGCAGCAGCAGCAACAGCAGACGATGACACACCAGCAACATGAGCACGAACAGCAGCAACATTTGCACGCCCATCAGCCGCATTCGGCCAGCAAGATTTTAAATTTTCCCGAAAACTTGCCGGCCCTGCTTTACTATGACTACAAGACCGAGGAGCATGAACATCATCAGCATCAGCATCATCAGCAGCACTTGCTGCATGAAAAGCAGCGGCAGCAACAACGCCTGCAACAACAGCAGCAACAGCAGCTGCAGCAGCAGCAGCAACTGCAAAAGGCGAACCGAAACGTTGAACTCGCCGCAGACTTGGGCAGTGATAAAAACTTTGATGAGGCGGAAACCGACAGCGATATTTTGCCAGAGCCACCAACCAAACGACCCACAAAGCCAACAACAACAACCGCGCTCACAACGGGCAGCAGCAGCAACAGGACTGACAGCAGCAATAGCAATGCCAGGGCGACAACAATAGCTGTGGCAACAACAATCGAAATGATGACAACGCCGCGCAGCGAACACGCTGTCACTGTTCTGGCCATGGCCAATACAAATACGAATGCGAATACAATTGTGAGTACGACGCTCGTCTTTAACCAGCCAACTGCGAATTTCAGTTTGGTGTCAAGTGGCTCAGAATGCATTTCTGCTTTGGCTGCACAACAGCAGCAATATTATAGCCAACTAACAATATCGTTCCCTTCTAGAACAGCCCTAAATGCAAAGTATTCGCAGTTGCTTTGCATTGAAAACATTTTATTTGGACAGGTTTCCTTACTAAAGTCAGCTGGATTTCATGGCATTATATTTTAAAAAAATAACCAATTTTTATTTTCAGTAATAGATACTTATAGCCATTGATAATTGAGTATTCAGTGAAAACAATCTCAGTTGACGTATACTTAATATTTTTGTATTTATATTTCTTTAAAGTGAAGTCTAATATTTCATCATTCATACATCAACCTGATTGTTATTTAATTGGACAGATATTAAGGCAAAATGCCATTTAGTGCTAATAACAATAGGTTTGGCAAGAAAGTTTCTAATAATTGTTTAAAATAATTTATAAATGTTTAGTTACCAACTACATAAATATTTGGTATAATTTTTAACTAAAAGAAATACTTGTGACTTAAAAAAATCTAAAATATAGCCAAAGTCTTGCGAAAATTGTTACTTTGCAGTTCTTCTAACACCAATAATATTTGATTTAATTTTTTTACTACAGGTTTTCCCCACTTACATTGAAATAAATGTATAGATACCAACATGCAGACATGTTAAAATACAATAGAATTTATTTTTGCCGTCCAAGTAAACTATTTCTATCATTTTAAAAATTCATTAATAATGCAATTCAAAATGCCAACATCAGACGGATTTAAATTTGCAAATTTTTTACTTCCATTTTACATATGCGCAAAATGAATTTAAAAATAATTTATCAGACGTATTTATTCAGTAATTTAATGAACAATTAAGGTATGCTAATGAAAAATGTAATACAAAATGCGCTACTGAGATTCTTTTGGCATCTGGCGGAGTATTTAGACTTTTCGCATGCCAATATTAATCATGCTTCCGCTTTAAGGAGCGAGCGCTCAGTTTATGAGACCTGCTGCGGCGTAATTTGTAGTCCATTGCTTTTTGCAATTGAATTTTTCATGCACGACTTGCTTTATTATTTATTTCATTTTAATGCTTATGAAAGATGTCGAGAGACGGAACGGAAAAATGAACGAGAACAGCGGCAAGTTTATGGGGAATATTTAGTAGCCATTAGCAGGGACTAAGTAAGAGTTGGAAGCGAAGGAGACCGCTGATGATTGCGGGGGGAGGTTGAGAGTTGTGTGGGTAACCATTAAATTGCGTATACGTATTTACTTGCCGTTGCAGCAGGAACAAGTGCAGCATCGTGTGGAGGAAATTGAGGACACTGACGATGCATTTCATCGCTGGCTGACATCGACGGAACTGAATGTTGACAGTACAAACACGCTTGACGATAACTTGCCAGCAGTTGTCGTTGAGCAGGAAACGCCAGCATCGACAATAATCGATGATGTTGGCGTTAACAGCAGCAGCAACGGCAGCAGCAACGACAGCAGCAGCAGCAGCAATAGAATTGCTGTCAATCCTAAAGACAATGGCAACAGGCACGGCAACAACATAGCTGACAATGCGGATGCTGTGTTCTTTCGTAGCTCCTACAATGATTACAGCAGCGAATTCAATGGCAGCGTTGTCAATATTGACATTACACTAACTGCAGTCGATGTGCATCCACAACGGCCGCATCAGCAACGGCAGCCGAAAGGAGCTGCCATTGGGCAAACGGATTTAATTGCAAATGACAACCAAACGTCAGACGTTCACGCTGCAGAAAGACAAGCAACAATGGAGCCAACGCCAGCAGCAGCAACATCCACATCAACAGCAGCAACTACAACGCATGTGGCCATCAACAGCAGCAGCAGCAGCAGCAGCAGCAGCAATCAGCACAGCGTGCCGCCCTACACGTTGACAACTATTATAACAACAACGCCATTGGCAACGGGGCGTATGTGCAACGTGTTGGGTAAGTTGGCAAGTCAACAACCACGACAACGTCAACGACAACAAACTCTAACGACTCAAACTCCCATTTCGATCTCTCTCTCTCTCTCTCTCTCTGTCTGTCTCTAGGTAAATTGTACAAAATTGGGGAAATTCTACCGCAGGACACCGGCAACTGTTTGCAGTGCATTTGCACCGATGCCGTGACACCTGATGAGCTGCCCAGCGTCACCTGCAGTCCGCACAATTGTCCGCCGCTGGTGCTGCCCGATCTGTTCGATGCCACCGGTTACTGAGGTTACGGGTATGTGCTGTAAGTTGCCATCATGCGGATAATTCGAGAACGAAAAAACGAATACGAAATAAAATCAGAAAAGCAAATTGCATAAATGCATCACGAAAATTAAATGGAAAATATGTATGTAGAATTTATATATTTAATTGAATTTTAATTGGACTTGAATAAATGTGGGCATACATTAAAATTTTCAACTGCAGCAAAAGCAACAACAACTCGCATGGAACTAATTAAACAAAAATACACACTCACACACACAAGTGTAACTCACACGCTCAACTAACTCAGCAGTCGCTACATAAATTTATGGATTTCAATGTAAAGCCCTCCCTGTATCATGAGTGCTATTCGCACTCACTAAAACAAATACTTGCAAAACCTATCAACAGTAGACACACGCACACTAATACACTCTCACACACACACTCACATTTCTATACGTATTTGTGGGTGTGCGTGAAATAGTGGAACAGAGAGCAAATTGCTGAGAGATTGCAAATTCTAGTTTTTAAGCTGAATGTTTATGCATTTTACAATAAAAACGAACGTAACAAAAGAGAACATCAACAACGTCGGCAAAGCCGACGATTTAATGCCCTGGCAGAAATGACTTTTCGCAGCAATATTTCATAATTTAAACGACATATCTAAAGAAAATTCAAACAAGAGAATTTCCTTTCAAAACAAATGAATATTGAGTTATCAAATCCTTAGAGATTTGCTGAACTAAATAAAAATAAATAAATTAAGTTATCAAATCTTTCAACTTATTAAAAATGCTCTTTTTATATTTATTTTATTTCATTATTATTATTTTATTTAATTTATTTTAAAGTCGACTATGAACAGTTCACATTGAATAAATCACTAATATGAAACAATGCTGAAGAAATATAAATTAATATAAATTACATTAAAAAAATTGTATACTAAATATTGGGTAAATTATCAATTTTAAATTTTGAAAATTAAAAACTCTTTAGCTGGAATAAATATGCTTTCTGCCAGGGTATCGTCAGCGTCAACCCTTCCCCATTTCCCACTCGAGCCTACATTCAATAAGTGAACAAAATAAATGTATACACGATTAGAAATTTTAAAGAATTTATAGATGTACTTAAAGCCCACACTGAGCAACATTTAATACCTACCATAAACGCAAAACATACTATATACTGAAATCAGACACGAATTAATCATATATAGAAACTCAAAAATAGGTTATACAATTTCGAGTTGATCAGCTGGAAGGTAATGCTTAATCGAAACGTTAGTTAAGTAAACTAAATCCATAAACGTAAAAAACTGAACAATGACAAATAATGTATTATGTATATGTATAATCATTTGCGAACTAGTTTAAGATAATGTTTGATTCACTTCTGTCATTTCACAGTTTATCGCTTCTTCTAGGCATTTAAAAGATACGTAATAAATTAATCGAGTATTGTATATGGATAGTTGTATCGGTTTTTTTAGAAGAAAGACACCATATCCTCTAGTTCTACGAGTAAATCCAATTTTAATCTAGTCATTAACAATCATTTATATTCAATTTAGTTCTAAATGCATCATTATTTTCGACAACAAAATTAAAAAAGTTTAGGCGTGATAACGATTCACTTGAAGCAAAAAAGTAATTTAAGCATAAATCATAAAATAAACAATACTTGAAAAGTAGACACAATTATGGATATTAGATAATGGATAAAACGAATAGGAACTCGAAATTTTATATCAAGTGCTGTCGAGCATTAACTTTAAACTTATTTCAACAAATCGAATTCTGTCGAAATATAATGGAAACAAAGAAGAAAATCAAAATAAAGGCGTGTATATTTACAAATATAAACATTTATGTACTGAAAAACAACTAAGAGGCGACGCAGCAGCTTCGGAAAGTCGAAGATTTAATACTTTGGCTATGAATGAAGAGTAAATTGGTAATAATTGATGCAGATATTGTAATCGCATCAATATTTGCCAGAGTATTAAGTGCGCAGAGAAAATCAAGCATTCAAATGAGAAAGAGAGAAAGCAGAGAAAACAACAACAACTAAAAACAAATTGAAATCGTGTAATCGTAATCCGTATTTAAAAATGTATACAAAATAAATATTTACGAATATATCGTATTGTACTTGTATGTGTAAAGTAAATGTAACTGCAAATCTCTTAACTAATCTATTTACATATATGCATATTTACAGGACTACACACACACACTCACACACAGACACAAGTCTCACATTTATGTGTAAAATGGATTTTGTGTTCGAATTCAGATACAAATCAAATTGACATGAATAAACAAAAACATATGATAAATGAGGCTGAAACGTTGTCAATTTTAGTTGCCCAGAGGAGCGGAGGGAGGGAGGCAGGGAAGGGTATTAAGGTAAGTCGTTGTACGTTTTCATTGAATTTATTATTAGTCTGAATACCTAAACATATCGAGAGACTAGACACGACTACAACAGATCGCTTTCACTGTCCGACTCGAAGCCAGAATCATCGGTCTCCGAGGCTAATCTGTCGCGATGACGTCGCATTATCCTGTTGCGAGGATCTGAATGTTGTTGTTGCTGATGATATTGTTGCTGCCTGTTATCGTTAATCATTCGTTGTTGCCGCCAGCGCTGATAGTCCTGCATTATGATTTCCACACGTCGATTTAGCGGTCGTCGATTGAATCTTGCCGTCAACTGATTATCACCACCTCCGTCCATTGACACGTCGACAATTTGCTCAACTGTTTTGTAATTTTGTAGGGTTCGATTTTGAAAATGTCTGTTTTCTGAACTTTTGCTAAATGTCATTCAAAAAACGGTTGCTACGAAGCGAAATACAAAAGCCGGAAATGAGCAGTGCATACCGATTGAGAATTGGCGATTGGCTGTTAATATGATTTAATAAAGCATAAATCGACATGTGGCCATCGACATTGGCACTCGTAAAATGTGTTGCCAATTCATATGCACAGGCTTTATTAGATTTTTTGACCACAGCGCAATCAACGCGCTGCCAGCAACCACAAAGCACTTAACTCACTGTGTGCGTGTGCCAAACACATGCATACGTGTAGTTGTGTGTGCGTGTGTGTGAGTGTGCGGAAACGGAAGTGAGGCAGAGCCTGTGAAATGTACTGCCTGGTTGAGTGACCGCATGAAGCCATAACAGCCAGCTCGAAGCCCAAGTCGGACTCGGGCAATGCCACAGCTGCCCCAAAGTACTCGGCCACACAATGCTCCTGTACTTTGCTGTCAATTTGTGATAACGGCAGCTTTATTTCAAAATATGAACGACGACTTTATTTGTGGCACAGTCTGGCACTCTGTCAATTTGCCAGCACCGTCATCACCATCATCATCATCATCATTATCGACGACGACGACGACGACGCATCATCGTCATGTGCAACTTTGTCGGCTTCCATTTGGCTTTTGTGCGATATGTTCTCGGAATTATGGTAGCTCTAATTTCGAGCCAAGTGAGTTGTGAATAATTCAAACAGCAATCAAATCATCAACTAGAAACAGCCAGATTACCTCGACCAGTTACAGCTTTTACAATACAAATTCAATTTAAGCCGCTTCCATACATCTTATTCAATTGTTCAAACTCTTTCTATCTCTCCCTCTCTAAACCCACAACACAACGCAGCAAAGCCAAATACAATTACTCGAATTGCAAACGTAATTTGATTTTAAGTGTCATTAACTTTTTCACTCATTAGCATGGAATTAGGCACTCCGATTTCATTGTTTTCCTTTAATTTGTAGAGATTCAATGCAGAAATTTAGTTGTTTATTATTCACTAATATTTATTCATTTTGTTAAAGGTTTTATAATGATTTGCTGAAGACTGAAAAAGCAACATTCGTTTAAGAATTTTATACTGGTGTTCAGTTCTTAACAAATAATTTCATATTCTGAATTTAATTTTATGATTTAATAAATTATTTATAACTACAAAAAATATTTAGTTAATGAAAACTATAAATTACTGCATAATTTGTTAAATTCTACAATTTTGTTGAGTTCGGAAAAAGAAATTCTTTTAATTTCTCAACATACAATAATATTGGAGCTCTTGTTATTCGGCCTACAGTTTTTATTTTTATCAAAGAAATACTAAATAAAGGAAAAACTACTGGCACAAAAACAGGTTTCATGACCTACACTTTTTTTAAATTTACTTGACTTTTTCATTAATATATTCTTTATCAGAAAAAATAAAATATTTGTCAAAATAAAATATTTGTCAAAATAAAATAACTATTGACACAGCAGCTACCAAGAGAAAGGCTTAGTTTTAAATTAATTAATCAATACACTTAAAATTGGTCACTCGACATTATCAAAGTAAGTTCGTTATTTTCATAAAAAAATAATAAGGTACGTTGCCCACACTGTTATTTTTTAATAAAACACAATTATGCTTTAATTTAATATTTACCAGACTATTCATATTATTAATAGTTAAATTCATTGTTTCGTTGAACTACTTGCCAAAATAAAAGAATTATCCATGCAGCATTTCTCTAACAATATTTTCGAGGTCAGCTGGCTATAGATTGACTTACTTTCAAACTGAAAGCACATAATAATCATAAATCCGTCAATCGATATTATAGCCTTATGCTTTTTTGCATAAAAATGGGCTTTAAGGAATTAATAATTTGCCATTATGGCGCGATAAGTGAGTTGTAAAACGGAATTGCTTTCGCGCTAAAAAAGACTGTTTAAAATTGGCTCTGCATTGAAAATGGGCAGCAACTAAAAAAGAGTAGAAAAATGGAGCACAAAAGTCAACGGGCAAATGGCGAATGGCGAATGGAGAATGGAAAATGGAATAACTATGCAGGCATTTGCACATTTTTAATTACGCTGCACATTTGCATTTGAATTGCGCATTTTACACGCTGATAAACTCAAATAAAGGGCAACAGTTGGCTGCTCTCTGCTGCTGTGTTTTGTGCTCGTTGGTTGGCAACAGCCAAAGACACACGCACAACACACACACCACACACACACACACAGACACAACACACATGCAACTGCAGTGAGAGCAAGTGCGGGTTTAAGTTTCTCCAACTGTGTGTGAATTTCTACTGATTTTTGCAGTACGTGTAATTTTCAAGTTGACAACTTTTGTGCCAAAGCACTGACCTCGTTATGCGGCACACACACACACACAAACAAACACCATACACACACACACACATAGAAGTGTGTGTGCTTTAGAAATGGCATTGCCCGTAGCCATTGCCTTATCCATAGCACCGTAGGCACTGCAGACAGTTGCAACAAAAAACAACCAAAATAACTGCAAGTCGAGACTGCTCGACTAGCAGATACCCAGCATCCTTACTGAGGTATACTGCAGTACTTTTCCTGTTTCACATTAGTTGCGTAGATTCTGAAACAAGTTTTAGAATAAAGTCTGATTGAAAAATAGAAGAATCGAATAAAATATATTTTATAGTCAGTTAGTGTATTTGGTCATTTATTGATTATTTTAAAGTAGAAGAAAACAAAGTAAAAAATTATTATTCAATTTAAATTAGAAAATAAAAAATTGAAATTTATTTTATAGGTATACATTTAGGAATTCAATATAACAAAATTAAGTTCATTATTAATTTAAAATTTACAAAATTGATAATTGAGTTAAAATCAATTTGAATACAAATTTTCGACTGTCTTTTTTGTCTTTCTTAAAACATTTAATATATTTTTAAATGATAATTTTCTAATTTCTAAGAACTGAAAATTTATTTATAGGTTTACATTTTAAAATTATATGTATAACAAAATTAAATATATTATTATTTCAAATATACAAAATTAAAGATTATTCAAGTTAAATTTAAATCAATTTGAATACAAATATTTTGTCTGTCGTTTTTGTTTATCCTTAAAACATTTAAAATATTTTTTAAACAAAATTTTCTAAATCATCGTCATCTATTAACGCAATCTAGTAATTAAATTTCTCACTTGTGAAGTTGGATTAAACTATTATCATTAAATTAATGTATTCAATGATAATCACTGTGTAATGCAGAACGTTAATAAATTAAATAAATTTCTTAGCTTATAATATAGATAGAAGTGTTATATAAAAGTAGCTTATCTGTTTTTCATATTTTTAATTTACTTTTTTACGTTTTTTACAATCTTCAGATTAATCTCTAGACATTCGGTGGCCATAAAAATGATATTACCCTCTGCAGGCCAACCGACGACTGCAGCGCAGCGTAAAGAGCGAAAGTCAGAGAAACAAAAGAAAACGAAATTTATTTGCACTGCCTTCTGAGTACATAGAGAAACACCTGCACACAGACATGCATGCCATGCACACACACACACGTGGGCAGAACATATATGTTACATACAAGCGCATATCTAGATACACGTACTAATCTGGGCACATACATATAAGTAGATAGATATGGCAAGAGTATATGACCCGACCACATATAGATTTTGATAAACAGAAATTTGTTGGCCAAACAATGGCACAGAGTCGTCTACTTCTTCTTGTGCTGCCTGAGGCATTTACTGCGCTGACTCACTGTAAGCCGTCCACAGAGCTGCTCCCAGTCGGATATGTATTTGTTGTACTCCGCATCTCGTTGCTGGCTTCGCTGTCGCTCCAAGAGACGCAGCCAGACAATTTTAGTGGCGTTGCGATTCACATTTAGATCCTCGTGGACGGGCACATTGTGGATACGCTCATCGAAATAACGATTTCTATTCGACATTCTGAGTTGATAGTTTGATTTTGTATTTCCTTGTATTTATTTATACCAGTTTCTAACTGTTGCCATTTGAACAAATGTTGGTTGAGGCCTGGCCTGCTGCTATCTAGGCAAGTCTCTGCCCCCTCTCCACTTGAGGGAAGGTAAAAAAAGGGCTAGCTGCGTAAACTGTTTTTAATGACGGCCAACAGCAGACGCGCTTTTTGGGGCTAATGATGGCGTTTGCCTGCGGAAAAAGTTGCTGCTTCAAATTGCAAAATTTGTTGCCTATGAAAAGTTTGCAGTTAGTTTTTAATGCCTGCCTAAATGAGAATTGAAAACGTGTCGGAGCGTGCGTTGTGCGCGGGGGAAGATGCCTTGGATATCAGGTGACATTAATTAGTCGACGCAAAGCACTCACGAACATCAAATGAAGATTTCCGCAGGCTCGTGGCTTCATTTCGCTAAGATGCCAGCCCGCAATTTGGGTCAAAATAACGCAAATGTCTAAAGTGTAGGTGTGTGTGTGCGCGTGTGTGTGTGTGTGTGTGCTGCCCTGTGGCTGACAATTTTGTTGCATTAACCGCATGTGCAGACACCTTTGACAATTTAAATGGCATCATAATTAATAAGATGACTCATTGCTCAAAACGACCCCTAGGCCAGCTTTGTTGTGGTGAATCATCGCGATTCAAAAGTGCCATTGGCGAGGGAAGCTGAGGAATGGGAGATATGTATTTGTGTGTGTGTTGTGTTTTAATAAAAGCCATTTCTCTGATCCGTTTGAGCTGCTCAAAGCTTAATGCTGTCAATGGCATAGCAACAAATTGAAGACCGTCTAAAGGGTCATAAATATGCACAACGCCCACACACACACACTGAGACACACACACACACATACAGTTGCAGTGGCCTCTGGCTGGCACCCGAAGGCAATGGCAACACTAAAAGGTCACACGTCGCCCTCACGCTCATTTATAAGCATTCATCATTCATTTGGCAACGCCCCGCGGCCCTTTCTTCGCTCTTTCTCTTGTTCTTCGTGCCACGTATACAAAAACAAAAAAATACAATTCCACAAATGTTTGCCTCATTGTTCGTGCTGCGTGTGTGTGTGAGTGTGAGTGTGTGTTTGTTACCTTAGGCAAGTCGAACAGACCCCAGTCCAGACCCCCCACCAGACCCCCCCGACAGACCCTCGACAGACCAATTCAGCCGTGGACTCGCATGAGTCTGGAATTGTGCCAAGCTCTCCAAGCTGCCTGAGCATACAAATTAATCTTCATCTTCATCTGCACACATTTGCCTGAGGCGCAACTCAAGTTTGCCATTTGTTAGGCACTTACTTAAAAGCAAACCACACGGCAGCTTTAAACACACACACACACACACACACGCACACACACACACACACACTCTCACGCACACACACACTCCTCTTGCACTTTCAAGGCGACAATTATACGCATTCTGAGCGAATTCTGCACTGCACGCACTTGAGCGTAATGCAATGCACAATTGCATCCTATAATTAGAGTGGCAATGTGCAAAACAATACCCTATAAAAGCCTATTACAGATTGAAAGACGTCGACTTGATGTAAGATTATTATAATGGAATGGTTATTTTATTGTTATTGTGCATAAGAAATTGGGCGACAAGTAAAGCTTATTCAAATGCATGTAATCTTGCTATAATTAGAGTGGCAGTTCCCTAAGCATGAGCAAAACAATACCCTAGGAAATATTATTAGCTTGTATGGCTATATCGACTAGAAGATTTTAATAATGAAATGGATTATTTATATTTTATATTCAATGTAAAGGGAATTAAAATTAGAGCAGCAATGCAAAACGATACCCTATAAAAGACCATTAGGGATTGACAGACAGCTTGAATAGCTATATTGACTAGAAGATTTGAATAGTTGAATGGCTTAATTATATTATTTATTTAGAGTAAAGTAAAAGTATTAACATTAATCTAAGCATGCTTTAATTAGAGCAGCGATGCGTAGTGCATATGCAAAACAATATCCTCTAAAAGTCTATTTAAAATTAAAAGACAACGACATGATGTTTTGCTGAGATAGACGGAAGATTTAATTACTATATGTAAGCCATTCTACTATTGATATATCTATTAGAAAATTGTGCAGAAATCAATTCGCATTAATATTATTTTAATCAATCCATAATTAAAACAATTTCCTATTAAAATCCTTTGCATCGACTTATTGACTTCCTTAAGGTAAAGTAATAGTTTTTAATAATGGAATGGCTATTTTATTTTAAATTATAATTAGAGTTGAATTTCTCCAAGCATGGGAAATACAAAACAATTTTAGGGATTAACGGATTGAAGATTTGAAATATGGAATGGCTTATTTATGCGACGAAAGATTTTAATAGTATAAGCTATTCTACTATTTAACATATGTACATATTTATTGTAATTATTTATTAGAAAATTGGGCAGAAATCTGTTCGCATTAAAATTATGCAAATCAAAATAATTCCTTATCAAAAACCTATTTGAGATTGCAGCACAGCTTAAATACTTGCATCGACTAATTGACTTGATTAATGCAAAGTAATAGATTTTAATAATGAAATGGCTTTTTTATTGTTATAAGAAATGAGAGGGAAAGTAGAGCAAATTAAATTGAATTAAATTATGCTGTAAGTAGAGGTGAATTTCCCTAAGCATGTGCAAAACAATGACAGGCAGCTGGAATGGTTGCATCGACTTTCTGATTGCCTGAAAATACATAAACTTCGAGATTTTGATGGAATGGGTATTTATTGTTATTGTTATTATAGGGAATTAGGTGGAAAGCAAAGGCGAATTAAAACGTTAAGGCGGGATTAAGCTATGTAGAGCATGCAAAACCATGAAACCTCTTATGTAAAGTATCCCAAAGGCAACTAAATTGCATAAATAAACTTAATAAGTATTAATACTTCGTTGTGTGGGGAAAACTTTAAGCTTGAGTCGATGGCGAGATAAATACAATGTGATAGGTAAATGAAATAGTTCACATTAAAGGTTCTTTTGTTCTTTGCATTCTCAGTTTAATGCAATGTAACAATAACATTTTTTACTTATATTTTAAATTACTACAATAATAATAAATTTTTTTGTAAATATTTAGCTACCAGCTAATGCTTATTAATTATTGCAATAGTCACTAATACATTTAGGTTTATTGAATATTGAATATTATTTACTCCATTATTATATTTGTATCACTTTATATCTATCCATGCAGACAATTTAAATAATAATATTATACTAATCACTATTTATTTTACGTGACTATTGGTTATTTAAACAAATTTCCTTTAGATGCCTTTTTAGTTTAATGTTGAATTTTTAATGAAAACCTGTGAGCAAAGTTTATATGCCAGTTCAACAATACTTATGCAGTCTGATCTTTATCTCTAACGCATTATTGCACAAAGAACTGCAAAATGTTGCCTACTCATTTCCATTATTATTTATTTATTATAATTATCAATTATGTGCATTGTGATATGCAAAGTGCAATTAATTTTTCACATTATTGCATAGCAGTGCAATTTTAGTTGATGTCAACTCGAAACTGGAGTCGGAGGTGAGGTTGAGAATCGTCGCTGCTTAATTGCTGTAAACAAATATAAACTGTCCATGTTTGCTGTCAGTTTGTTTTGTTTAACTGCGCAATTTATGTGGCAGCTGTTGGACTGCAAAATCGCTTTGTTTATATGGCAAAGCACATCAAGCTGGCGACAGCAATAACAATGCCAATACCGAATAGCAATGGCAGCAACAACACTTGAAGCAGCAGCAGCATGTTGCATGTTGCATGTTGACTTTCATGCTGCATTGTGGTTTTGCGCTTTTCGCCAAATTCTTTTTGTGGCCAATTGTTTGGACTTTAAATATTCAATTCGTGCAAGCAATTGAGTGCACACAAACACATTCACACACACACACACACAGATTTAACCTGGCGAGCTTAACGCGAAATGTGTTCCACACACATTGGAAAATGCAAAAATTGTGTAATTTTCAAGTTAACAGCTCTTGACCCGGTTCGGCTGGCTGGCTGACTGTGTTGGCTGTTTGGTTGGCTGGTTGGCTGGCTGGTTGGCTGGTTGGTTGCGTGGTTAGTTGGCTATGGAGGGTGGAAGTGGCAAGGGAAAGGTGGCTAGAAGGCGGCTTTTGCCGCTTGCCGTTTGCTTTAGTTTCGGGGTTTTGTTAACTTGTTGTTTTCTGTTTAACAAATATGCAAAAGCGCAATTGTGTGTTAAGTTGCCTTTGTTAGCGTGTGTATTGTGTATGTGTGTGTGTGTATTTGTGTATCTGTGATGCATACTTTTAGGCTCGGCGAAAGAGGTAAATACATTTTGTGTGCCGCTGAACGGGCCAAAGTTTTTGCCAGACTTGGTTGCCACTGCCGCTGCCTTGTTGCATGAAACTTTAAGCCTCGAAACTTTTAATACAGTGCCCAACAATTGTTGCCAGCCAGCCAGCTGCTTAAGCTTTTAGCGCATACATTAAAATCCACCATTATTTTATTTTGCTTTTCACTCGTTTTTATTTTTATTTTTGTTGTTTGTTTGTTGCCTTTTCGTCGAGTCGTTATGGGACCAGGCAAAAGTTTAACACACATCTTGGCACGATTTCAGTGTTGCCCTTTTTTGCATTTTTACTCTTTACTTTTTATTTTTGTTGCTTTTTGTTGCTGTTGTTGTTTAACTAACAATTCAAGTTGGTTTGCCACTCCAAGACAAAGTACAATGTCGAAAGCGTTAAAAGGCCAGAGAAATGAACAAGCTGAACAGTTGAAATGCATTAGGAATGCAGGACTAGAAAGTGTCCTGGAAGAAGCCCAACTACAACTCAGTGTGGAAGAAATAGGAGTGCGAGAATTCAAAACATTCGTAGAAAATACAAATATTATAAATATCCATTTTAAATAATTTTAATAGTAAAGTTGCAATGCCATAAATATAGAAATATTTCTTGGAATCACTCTTTGAAATAAAAATAATAGACAAGGGGAAATCATGTGTGAATTTAATTCAAATGTATTTTGTTGTAATCAAATTAAAACTATTCAATTGATTAGGCTGCAGAAATATAACAAAATAATATACACTTATTGAATCTAATTGCATTGTAATGAATACAGAAATGTTTCTTGGAATATTTATTCACATGCATTGAAACAAAAATAATTGAAAAGAGGAAACCATGTGTAAAATTAATTGTAATAGATTTTGTTGATGCATATAAAATAACATCAATTTCGATGTAATATTTGCAAATACATGAAATGTATAAATGTTTCTTGGAATCTTTATTCACATGTATTGAAACGAAAATATAAAAAACAAAATATTTATTTAGTTTTTCTTTTAATCAATGACTTCTTATTGATTTCAATATATAGAATAATATTAGTTTAAGGAGTAGCAATTTAACAAATATTGAATTTTTTCTTGAAATAGTATTCAAATGAATTTAAATTTAAATAGTGGAAAACAAAACCGTATGTTAAACAGTTTTTAATACAATTAATTTTTCAATTCTTTTGAGGAAAGAAAATATTATTGATTTGTGTGTCAAAAAATATTGAGATACTCCGATATTTTAATGGTATCATTGCAAATAATAAATATTATTTTGTATACATTTTTGTATTATTACTTTAATAATTTTTTTTTATTGTTACACTGTAATTATTTTTTATCAATTACGTAATTAAACAAAAACAAGCTTTTGGTCAAAAGACTATAGCTTACTTTAAAAAAGAGTATTTATTTTAATTTACCTTTATTCCAAAAATAGTGAAATTTTTTTAAAATTAATCTCTACATATCCACTTAAACCAGCCACTTCTTTTAGAAAAAGTGTTGCAGGGTATGAGATCTCAATGTGCAGTGAGCAAAGTAAACAAATGTAAAAAATTCTCATATGTTTCAATAACAAAACACTCAGCACATGCATCTCAGCCCGACTGGGGGCTGGGGGACCACTGAGGAAGTAATGGCAGCAAAAACTGAAAAGCGCAACGACCGATTTGCATAAAGACCCAAACCAACACACAGACACAACACCAACAACAACAACAACACACACATACACACACACACTAGTGCAATGGCTGCCAACTATTGTAGCAAAATGGAAAAAGGGAGAGAGAGAGAGAGAGAAATGGAAAGTTTTAGCAGCGCTTAAAATAAAAACATTTTTGCAGCCAAGAACTTTGACTGCAAAAGATTTGTAAATAATTGAAGGCAAAAATGTTGAAAATGTGCAAGCTTAATAATTGCAAATGTGCAAAACAAAATTGTTGCCGAAAAACTGAAATCCGAAAGTGGCGACTAAAAGAAGCCAGAGTTTTTTTCACTTTATAACGCTGGGTATGTGTGGCAAATAGTTGTGACCGAGGTAGAGAGGAAAAAAGTGTGTTTGCGCCCCCGTCTGGTGGCAGGACTTCAATATCCTGTGGGCAGCAGGAGCAGGAGCAGGAGGCCAAAAGAGTGCCGCCTGCAGTCGATGAGGCACTTTGTGGCCATGCAAATGCCACGAATGCTGGCCCACGCAGCCTCTGGTCGGATATCGGCGTTTTTATGCACTTTATGCCTGCCACAGGGGCAAACAATGAATGCGAGAGTGCGAAGGGGCGAAGCGCGGCTAAAGGGATAGCTGAAAGGACACTTGCATTATTGAGCAGCGAAACGGCAGCTGCGGCCAGATCGCGAGCAGCAAGGGGGGCAGCAAGAGGGGGGGGCTCTCAGGGTTAGCGGACTTTGTGCTTGTAATTTTTAGCAACGCCCCAGGACAGATGTGTAGTACTCATGGCGAGAACTTTGTGTGTGCGCCACATCAAATGCAGCACTAAAAGCCAACCAAGAACTCATTAGGCATGCGTTGGCTGCGCTCTAATTATGCGACCGAAAAACTGACAAAGACAAGGGCGGCCACTTAGGGGTGGCCAGCAGGGGGGTGGAAGGCCGCTAGTTGTCACCGAGGGTGGGGTGGGGAGCGTATTAACAATGGCGCAGCGGAAATCGTAGCTGGTATTTCCGCTGCAAGCAGGAAATGCTCTGCAGAGTACACGGAACTTGGCACTGGACATTGGACGCCGGCTATGATGTTGTTGATGCTGTGTTTTCTTCTCTTCTTTTTTTTTTTTTTTGGCCACGTTTATGGAGCAAATCGGACAGGCTGGAGTAAAAAAGAAAGACGGGCAAAAGGGCCGTAAAACGGGTTCAGAGGTTCATCGAAAAACGCTTTTGCTTGACCTTCGGCAGGGCATTAAAAAGAAATAAATAATAAATCAGCTGGAGCATGAAATATTCAATAACCTAAACCGACAAAGATTTACTGCTCAGCCATTTATTTTTGTGCGGGAGCCCAACAACAACAGCAACAACAACAAAAACACTTTGTAAGCAATTTGTGCGAAAGGTAAAGCTTTTCTCGCTCTGGGCAGCAGCAGATGAAGGAGAAGCCCTGCTGATATGTTCTGAAAACTGCCAACTAAACAAGAAGTCATTTCGACAGACCCAAGTTCACACACACACACACACACACAAACACACACTTCACATTTGAGTAAATTGAAAGAGTTGCCAAAGTTTATTGCCGGCTAAACGGAAAAGGGCCTGACAGTGGCTCAAAAGAGTCAACTGCTTAGACCTTGGACTTGGTCATGTCTTATGTGACTTATAGTTGAGGCTTTTCATAATTTGCTAAGACAACAACAACAACAGCAACAACAACAACTTCAAGCCACAGAAAACTTCAAAAACTGTGAATGGCACTCTTGAATCAGATTGAAGTGATTGTTGTTGATGTTGCTGCTGTTGTTGCTGCTGTTGCTGCTGCTGTTGTCGCTCTACGACACGTGTGCAACATTAGGAGCACGCAAAGGAAATGAAGTAATCAAAAGATAATGCCACAAAAGCAGGCAACATCATGCCTCCAAATGTCATAAGAACAAATGAGCAAACTTTTTAACTTGGCTCGCAACGGCAACAGCAACGCGAAGAACAAGAACAGCAATTCAACTGAAATTGAGACAAGAAAAATGCATATTGATGCGGGTGCCAACGCCAGCCACAGCTCAAGTTGAACGCACGAAGAGTCGCCTTCAGTTGCATGCCACAGCAGCTTAACCTTGACGCTGACGCTGTGGGTGGCCATCGCTGCTTCGGACCCTCCAAGGCAAATTGATTCTGTCTTCGCACACCCCAAAAGCTATTTATGATTAGTTTGCCACCATACTCAAAATGTGTCACAGTTTGCTGTAACAAGATTGCGAAACTGTTATAAGTACAGGGTGACAAACAGTCTATCATATGTGTGAACTTAGGTATTGACATTCTCTGTTCTATTCATTATATACAAATGGCAAAATGGGAAACAACTAATAACATTATTTTATGGGGTGTCATTAATAGTAGATACAACTAAAATATAAATAAATTCAAAAACAAAAAAATTATTTAAATTCAATTACTTTATTTTACTAAAATCATTAAACGAAAAAAACGTATTAATTTTTGTAATTTTCTTTAATTTACTAAGTCACAATCAAGGAATAAAAAAGAAGTATTTTACTAATCATATTAAAATAAATAAATAGTTAGTTTTCTTTCGTTGTTGTAATTTAACTAATTATTAATTGAGTACTTAATTTCTTTGAATATGCTATTAAAAATTGAATGTGTTGGTCATCATGATAAATATATTTTAATCCACATTTAATTCTTCATATTATTCCATCAATGATTTATTTATTAATTGACAATTTAAACCCCCGAACATTGACATTTTTAGCCATTTACTCTTATCGAATTTTGTTCGCATTTTATATTTATTGCGAGGCAACTTTGACTCGATTAGCAGGAGTAATATTTTGAAATGCAATTCATATAACGAAATTTACCAAAATAATAAAATAATGAAAACACAGATTAATTGTAGTTACTTTTTTTTTTTTTAGTTTTGTAAGCTTACCAATTGTCAACTATCTACTTACAGCTTTTTTTAGCCCCACTTATTTCATTCGATTACTGAGTCTCATTCGTGCTCATTTAGTTGACACAATTTCCTACAGCGTAGAATTTAGTCGAAGCACATACTATATTGTCGTTCTGCGCTTCGTTCCATAAGTTATGCATATTGTGAATAATTTGAGGAAGCTTGGTCGAGGGTAACATGTAGTCTGTCACCTGCTGATTTATCTACACTTACTTAGTGCCATTTGTTGTTGTCACCCGATTTGGTTGAGTGAGTTAACGCGCTTTGCCAACTACAATACAGATAGATACTCGCTCTCGTATTCGCACTCGCATTCACATTTACATTCACATTCGTAATTCAGATTCACATTCGTATTCGTAGATATTCAGTGGGTGTGATTTGGTTCTGTGGTCTACTCGTAGTATTAGTGGCTGCAAAGCCGCTTGTTGTCCTAGACACGGACATTGTGCCAACAAAGGCCGATTTGCCACTAGACTAACTCACACACTCACACTCACAATCACACCCACTTTGGCACACTCACACTCATACATATGCAGAAATTCAAATGGATTTTTTGTTTGTCTGTCGCAACACTGCGAATGATAGAGCAGGAACTGGGGACAACCAACGGACACAGAAACAGAACAGCAGGAACACGAACATAGACATTTAATACAGCCAAATAAATAAAGCCAAAAATAAACGCTGCAACAACGTCGGTTTTGTGTACAAAGTGGAAGCCACAACAAGCCGAGGGGGCGAGGGAAGGCAGCGACTAAATTAGTGGAGTTTTAGTGTCTGTAGCAGAGCTCATAAATTGTCAGTTAGTTGCCCCTGCCACACATATATAATATTTGCCCATATTTACTCATATCTCTCTCTGTGTGTGAGTGTGGACATTATCATCATTTGAGCTCATAATTTTCAATAAGCAGCGTTTTTCTAGGGGGGAGGCCGTCGTGATAACGCGTCGTTTGCGTAATAACTTGTCATGCATAACTTGGCCGCACAGCCAAACAGCAGACAGGCGATTAGAATGCATATTGATGCTTCATTCTCGGCCCTAAAACTATCACTAGCCAGCTAACAGCGAGAGAGAGAGAGAGTAAAAAAGAAGCAGGGCGCAATAAACACAGCAGCGAGTTAACAGTGCTCGTTTACTGACTTAACAGTGCAGGCAAACGCACTTAACAGCGCTGACTTAACAGCGCTAACAGTTGCAGGCTTAACAGCATTAACAGTTGCAGGCTTAACAACGCTGACTTAACAGTTGCTGTGCTAAGCGAAATATGCATTATCACGCATCGCATGTTAGTTGCAGGTAAGTTTGTGCAATGTTGCAATGTTGCAAGCTTGTTCAGCTGCTAACGTGGCACAGATTTTGTCACCACAGGCAGCAAATGTCAGAATTATCCCACCATAAATCATAATCAAATTAGTTCTGTGCCCTGATTATGTTGAGGCTGGCGCATGAAATTGATTAATAAATCAGGTTGCTGTAATAAATCAGCAGCACGCAACTCTCCCCATCCTGTTCCCTCTCGCTCTTGCTCTCTCGCTCCAACTCCCCTTCTACTCCATGGAGCACATAAAACACGTGCCGAACACTTGAGTTGGTTTGTTGGCCACGAAAGGCTCTCGAAGCTGGAAGGCAATCATCTATTTATGCCAAATGCCAAAAATCTGTTATCGCTTAGCGCGTTTTCAATAAAAATGATCAAAATTATTTTTGCACTGATTACATTGCTCGACAAATCAATTATTTGCCGTCGATTTTGGCTGTTTGCATGCGCAAATCTGATTTACATGCACAAATGAATATTAAATTGCTTGAATCAATTGAGTTGAGGTACTACGCACACACACACACACACACACACACACACCGCACACCACATTCACGCGCACACACACACACACACTTACACACACGGTATGTCTGCAATGATTGTGAATTTTGTGTTATGCGAAATCGATAATAACATAAATCGCACAGCGCACAATGAAATTCCAACAATTTTGCTCCACGCCGAATTTTGCCTGTGCTGTGATAGCAAATTGTGGGCGTGGATAGAGCGGGAAGATTCATCTGTTCGCTGGCATATGAGAGAGAGAGAGAGAGAGAACGAGAGGGGGAGTGAGAGGGAGAGGGCAAATAAGAATACGACTGTGATTGGAATTGGAGATTTGGGAGGGTTAAGAAACGCACCGACTTCTTCAGCCTGCACTATGCATACGCTTCTTCCATACATTCAACTCTTTTGTTGTGGCTCCGACTCGAAACTTGTTTAATTAGTAAAGAAGCCATATTAAATACCCAATTGCATGGTTTATGGGTAAAAGGGCGAACAATGTTATTGATTATGGGAAATTTAATTAGAGTTACATCAAATTGGCAAACTGTATTGTTAGTTTTGCAGTTGAACGAGATTCCGTTTAATTTAACAACGATAATTCATCAACGAGATTTTCAATAAATTAATAATAAAAATGCACAAACAACTGAATTAGAATAATGAAGAATATAAATGAAATTGGAAATAAAATGTATATGTAAAATTCAAAAGCAGTAGAGATAAAGAGAGTAATGGAAACAATTAAATCAGTGTTTGATTTATCTGTTAATTTTGATAATGTATACAAAAATTAAAAAAAAACAAAATATAACACAAATTGTTGTTATGAAAAGCTGTAGTTAAATTCTGTATTAATTTAATAGGTATCATATGTCTTATATGAATAAAAAATAAAGTGCAATGAATTATAATTAGAATTATTTTATAAAAAGCAGTACAAAATAGATATTCATGGAGCACAATAAAATGCTGGGCGATGATGATGATAATAGTGAAAGCATTTCAATAGTAAGTTAGCTACAATTATTATGAAATATTAATAAATACAATAACAAATTTAAAATTATCGGATCCTAAAATAATATTATATGAAGAGAAATATAGTAATTTTCATTGATATCATTTAATTTCCATTAATACGAGTAGTAATTAATTAAATATAAGAGAACTCGTTGCGAAAGCGTATTCAATATTTGAACGCCATCTATACATTATTTTTCGTCGATTTCGCCTCTTCAGTTCGCAGCTCTTCAGTTCCCCTCCCCTCTGATTCCCCTCCGCTATCTGCTGGCTGTCTGATGCAAACGCTTGACGTTTCAGTCTATAAGGATTATTGCTAAACATTTTGTGCGTTGTCTGTCATATGAAATTCCCTAGAACAAACTTTATTGAATTTTGTATTAATTTTTTCTTGCTTCAAAGTCAAGTTGTTGCTTTATGTTGTTGTGTTGTATTGTTTGTCCTGTTGTTGCTGCAGTTGTTGTTGTTATTTGTTGTCGTATGGGTTTAATATGAAAGCGCTGGCGTTTATTAAATTTGATTCTACTGTGCACAACAACAGTGCAGAGAAAAGTTTTCGTTCGCACATTGCAGGGTGCAGTTGACATCTTTATGTGTGTGCGTGTGTGTATGATATATGTGTGTGTGTGTGTGTGTGCTGCTGACTTGTTGTTTATGTTGCTTTTGTGTTATACTTGCTCGTTGACATTTTCAACGTCAAAGTGGTGCTTGGTCAAAAGTGTCTGCCTCTTTCTCCCACTCCCACTCTCTCTCTCTGTCTCTGTCTGCTTCTTTTCGATGGTTGTCTGTAACCAACTTTCATATTTACAAATTTTTGGCACAAAATGTTAATCTTTTTTCAATTATGCAGCTGCAGTTGCAGCTGTTAAGCAAAAGTTTAATTGCATGCCACTCGGCGCTCTCTTTTTTCTCTGTGTGTGTGTGGAAAATACGCAAAAAACGAGGGAATTACAGCAACAAACAGGAAAGTGAAAATAAAAATAAAAATGAAAATGGAGAAAAAAGAAAATTGTTAACAATTAATTACACATGAGCAACAACAACAAAACAACAACAAGAACGCGTGTTGGGCGCTCAGAAAAAGTTGCCAAAAACTCGCAGCTCATATTTCAACAGATAATAACGAAAAGGTTGAAAGCATTTTCCCAACTCAACCCAACACACGCACAACGAGCGAAAGAGAGAGTGAGGAAAACTCAAAGAGAGAGAGAGAGAGAGAGGGAGAGAAAAAAGGCGTGCGAGCGAGAGCTATGAATATATTATTGTTGCTTGTGTGCGGCGTCTAATTGCCATTGTTGTAGTTCGAGTTGCCGTTGTTATTGCTGTGAGCGTGTAACAGGTGCGCATTTTGGCATTTTGTTGTTGAAATGTATTTTCAACCATAAATTAAATAACGGGGCCATAAAAAAGTTTACAGCGCTCAGCGTTTGCCGAAAAGTGTTTAGAGCCGTTTTTTGGCCAGCTGTAAATTCCAGCAGTCAGCTGAAAACTCATTTAAAATGCCCGCCAATGTTGCATGAGTGTGAACGCCTTTGTGTCTGTGTGTGTGTGTGCGTTTGTGTGTGTGTCGCTGTGTGTGTGTGTGACAGTGCGAACTGCATGATAAGTACCCATTTATACTCAGTACTTTGTATGAGCTGGCAAAGGGGTAGAAGAAAGTTGCCAAAGAGCTGCAGAGCTAACAAAAGGATGGGGCGAAAAATAGAAAAGCGAAATACTGTCGGCAACGTTGATTAAAGATATCGTATGCGGACTTTAAGCTGCTCGGAATATTGCTCTGGCCTTAATTTTTGTTTAAGTTAACAAAATACTCTTTATGACATAGTAATCTGAAATAAATGCTACATAAATAGTAATTAAAAATACAATTTATAGAGTATAATATTACATAATATTAATAATTAAAATTTGTAGAGAATCAAATTCTATGGTTTTGCATCATATTTGAAATAAAGTGTCCCTGTCAATCTATTGAAATTTTTTTATTTTTAAATATTAATAATATTCTAGAGAAATATGGTGGTGACGTAGATTAAAGGTGTTGTATGCGTACTACAAATTGTAGGCCATTTTATTTATGTTTTCGACATGGTAAAATCGTAACTAGAAATTAATAGTGAAAAATAAAAAATTAGACATTTATTTTTAAATTTTCGAATAATAATATTTAACTAGGGAAATGCAGTGCCAAGGTATCAGTGCCAACAGATAATTTTATTTTGCCTTTAATTTTTGGTTACTTATATATGTAAATAAAATGTTTAAAATGTCTGTTACATTTTAATTACTATTTATGTATATATATTATATTAATAGACCAGTGAAATACAGGGACAACGTGAATTAAAATGTTTTTATTCAATGCGGAATATAACCAGCAGAGAATTTTATTTTGGCTTTAACTTGTTGTTACTAAATAATAATACAAAATCAAATTTGATTCAGTACAAATAATTATTATAATATTTGTAATTTAAATACTCTCTATATATTGCAATTTTTGTCGAAGAAATTTGACTAAAATTATTGTGTGCGGACTATAAAGTGAAGAGAATTTATTTATGGCTTTAAGTTATGTTGACATCAAAATAATAATAATGCTTTTCTATGACATATATCTTTTGTAATTTATGCCGACTTAAAATATTCGTTGTCCGGTTAATCGATTCAACTATCATGTGTAGATAAAATAATATTAAAATAATGTTGGATGACCGATTGAATCCATTTTTTATTAGTTAGCTTAATGGCAAATCTTTCTCACATTCTTTGGAATGCAACTTCGCTTTGCTATCTTAACAATTTGTGTCACTCAAGTTGCCTTTGTATACAGGATAACTGATGGTCTTTCACTCGTTGGCTGTTTATTTTTTTGTCCCTCGCCTTTTGCCATAAGCTCACTGCTGTGCTTAACTTATGTCTTTTAATAAAGCATTTAAAAAGCGCCATAAATTGCTTAACTCGGAATGAGTTTTGCTCATTTTGTGCAGTTGCCATTGCCAGGGCATTCATAATTTTTATAAGGCTTATCCGTGTCTGCCAGAGAGACACACGAGGGGCGGGGGTGGGAGGATGAATGCAGTGCGAGTAATGTGATTTAGCAAACCAATCTGCATTTGCAACGTTGCAGCAGCTACAAAAAAGGGGCAGAAAAGTTGCAGATTCATACAACAGCGTGCCCCAGAGGCAACAATCCGCTCTGCACCTCCCCCTGCACCTGTGCTGACAGCCACTTGAAGCGTGCGCGTGACATTCGGCGGCTGTGACAGGCATCGCCCACAGTGTTGTTGTTTTTTTGTTGTTTCTTCCTTTTTTCGCTGCCCCCATCGAGTTGACTCGTCTCGCATATTTGAATAATGCCCGTCAAGTGGCAACGCCATTGTTGGGCCTTTATTTTGTCTGGCTTCGTGCCTCCCACATCCCCCTCACTCTCTCCTCCGCAACATTCTGCCCCTGGCTTTGATTGACGATGCGATTTTATATTGAATTCAAGCTTTGCCTCGAACTCGAACTCTGTGGAAAGCCGTGACACTGCGCGTGGCAGTTATTAAATGTGCTGATTAAGTGTAAAGTGTAAAGCATAAAGTCAAAGGTCTAAAGTGTATATCGAATATTTATGAATTTCGTTTGCTGTCTTTGTAGCATCATAATTATTATTATGCTCAAAATGATTCCGTCTCCTACTCACTGACAATTCTAATAAATATCATTATAATCGCAGAGCAACAGCAGTCAAATCTCATTACGAGCATCTCCAAAAACTGCGCGACACATTTTTAATCACCACTTGCCTTGGATTTTACGCACCCGTATTGTTCCATTGTTAAAGCACGGCGCTAAGTAAAGTTAAAGCGAAAATGCAAATACGCATTTCATGGGTAATTTACAATTTAATGCCACTTAAGTTGATTAAAAAGCAATAATTGTCAAAGCAAAAGCTGCTAAGAATAGCAGTGATTACTGCTGCAAGGACACTCGCTGCTGCTCTCAATTGAGAAATTACTACATTATATTATAGTAAGTAACTGCATATAAAAAAGGTAGAAATAAAAGAGAGGAGAAAGATTATGTACAATTTTATTTTGTAATGATGGAAAATGTTGTCTTTTTGTTTGCTCATAGAGCAATTAAATATTTGAAATAATCAGTTGAAAATTGTAGAATTTATAAACAGAAAAAATAATAATATGCTAGTATTTACTTAATATTGTTGCATCCCATAAATTGTGAACATTTTGCTGGCTACATCAAAAATGTTGTGTTACAAAATAATTAATTAATTAAAGCATGCACATGGAACATGGAATAATAACTTTCATTGACAAATATTTTGTGTATTCATTTATAACTTTTGAATTAAAAAACTCTTTTCAGTTATTAAATAAAATCAGGTGAAAATTGTGAATTATTAAGGAAAATAACGCTTAAATACGACGATGCTTTCATTGCTGATAAATCATATATAACATCAAGTGAATGATCAAAATACATTTTGCTGTTAATAAATACATAATATGGGAGAAATTCGAGAATGAACATATAAGGATATACTATTTTTTACTTCTTCGCTTTCTTTGCTGAGAATTATTTTATTTCATCAAGGGAATGTTAAAAATACATTTTGTATTATTAAATAAATGAAATTTGAGAAATTCGAGAATGAATATTTATTTATTATTATTTATTATTTTTTAAATATTTTTCACTTCTTCGCTTTCTTTGTTGATAATTATTTTATTTCATGGAGTGAATGTTCAGAGTACATTTTGAAGTTATTAAATACATAATCTGGGAGAAATTCGATTTCTCTGCTGATAAATCATTTATTTCACCGAGTGAACATTTTTGCGGGCTGCTCCAAAATTGCAATCTATGAATTTAATATGGCAAACTCATGTTGTGTAACATTAATTCGATGGTGTATTATTAATGAACGCAGTTATGAAGTTGCAATGCTTCACTAAGTATGCTATAAATCGCAGCCAAATGAGCTCGGTTGACCGACGAGTTCAACGAACAATTAAACACATACACAGACAGATTTCATACAGTATATACAAAATCGTATATATGTAACATAAGTGATATATATATGTGAACGTCTTTGTATCTCACTCGAGCACGCAACACAATTAAGGAGCATTTAAATGCTCGACTGGTTTTTTGTGCAACTCGCAATGTTGCATGCATGCAGGCTCATAATAATTGATATTTCAATGGTGCAACAGTGTTGCCAGGGGCTTTGCTTTATGGTCTCCAGATGTGAAGCATCGACAATGGAAGCTGCAGAAGAAGCAAATGGAAGCAGAACAATGGCAAGCAGAGCAATCGCATAAAGTATTTCGCCTTTAATGTTGATGTATTTTTACTTTGATTTCGCTTATATAGTTTCCAGCGAGGGCTGTAAAAAGCGTTAAGAGGATTTTATAAAGTGCAACAAATGCCAATAAGCGTGCAGATCGTGACTCAATGCATCGCTACAAGGAATGAAGGTAGGTGGAAGTGTTGAGCACGTGCTCGGCATAAATCGATAGCATTCAAAGCGACAGAAGGAACGAGAAAGCAGAGAAATTATATTTATGCATGCACCAATGTGGAATATAAATTGTGGAAGAGTGTTCGATGTGCTGTGTTGTGTGCCGTGGTGTTAATGCGAGCGAGTCTCTGAGTGCGTTGCGGGCAAATCAGCTAACTAACTAGCTGGGGATAATCAAATATACGAGTACCCTTTTTGCTACACACTCTCGAGTGGAGAAACACTTTTCGCAACACGTAAAATTATGCAAATTCCGTTTGGCGGCTCGGCTCTACCAATATTCTCATTTGCATATTGCGGCCGCATTGTTTACCGCAGTTTGTGGCACATATTGCGGCCATGGGGATCGACTGCGAGTCGAATCGAATCGAATCGAGTCGAATCGAGTCGAGTCGAGTAGAAGTCCTCTGTTTGCTTTATTATGCAAGGCACACACAGCCGACGGCCCAAGTTATGCGTTGATCCATGTAATTTTTCTCTCTCTCCTGGTCAGTCGCTCTGTTTGTCAGTCAGTCACTCAGTCAGTCAGTCAGTGAGTCAATCAGTCAACCATGGCTTGACTTATTAATGCCCCGCATATCAAAGGTTTAACTCTTTCCCAGTCTTCGCGGTGGGGGCAGACTGAAGTGTAAAAAAGTGCCAGCTGTTTGCTTTCGTCCACATTCAATTTCCCCCTCTTTAAAGTCCGGCATAACTTGGCTCCATTGTTGGGAACTGCAAATCTGTTGGCTGTTCAGCCGGCTAAATGGATGGTTCGTTGTCTGTCTATTTACTTGGGGGCGCCCCAGTTCGTGTCTGCAACTGAAAGTGGTCCTTCCACACCTTTCATTGCCACGCACACACACGCACACACGCAAACACATTCATTCACACACGGATAATAGATCACTTAGCCGTTAAATTTATGTGCATGTTGGGACCCAGGCATCCGCAAGATGATTTTAGCCCTCGGCCCAGGCCTCCGAGGGGACGCGACGTGTCGGGGAATAGTCACACCTGGGCGACATGCTTCGACTCACTAAATGAACATTTCTATTAGGCTAAATGAGTTCCAAAATATTTCCGGAGCGTGCCAAATACATGGCAGATGATAGTAGCTGATAAAATACGATATATTTAAATTATAATTGGTATCATCATTTAGAACCAACAACGGTATGTAATTATTAAATTCATTTTTTACAGTAAAAAACAAACAAGAACTTCGCTTTAATCAGTTTTGGCCAAATCCTTGCGTCATGATTTTGAACAAATTGAATTTTATGAATTTTTTTTAAATGTAACCATTAAAGTAATTTTATTAAAGATATCACATAATCATTATATTAAAATAAATTCATAGAAATGGGAAACAATGATTATTAGTGAACGCTCAAAATAATGTTTTATTTTTGGTCAGCTTTAGATTGTTCAGATTGATACATTCTGTTAAAACATGCAATAATAGTTGCCAAGCAATTCACATAAAAGTGGAAATTTTAAAGTTAGTTTTATGATGAACGAAAAAAATAAAACATACCAATAGTTATTATTTTCGAGTTGTATTTTCAGGCCTCTTTTTATAAAATCCCTTTAAATTAAATCATTTGGTTCGAAGAAAATATCGAATCTCATATAATAATCATTCAACCGTAATATTTAAATAAAGCTTATAATATTTACGGCTCCTGTTATAACTTAATAAAATAATTTGAACATTTTCTATCAAAATTAATTAATTAAAAGTCGAAACAGTCAAATCAGTTTTTATTTCATATATATTTTATTTCTTTTTTTTCCTATTACTAATGTTATTAATAATTATTTATGCAAACTAAGAAACATTGTAAAAATAGGTTCATGCTATCAGCTATCAATTTTATAATGATTAATATGAATATTATTTCTATTTTTTTTCATGCATCAACTTTCTAAATACTTATTTGTTGGAAAATGAAATGAATTATTTTTCTAGTGTGCCTTAACTTTTTTGACATGTTCTGTGTTTATATTTGTATTTTTTGGAGAGGTCTCCTTGGAAGAAGTGCCCCTCAACCCTTCGCATTTCGATTAGCAAAAGCAATTTAATGAACTCATAAATATGCATCGAAGCTCGGTGAGTTGTGCGCTGTTAATTCAACCTCAAACTGCAATTTGTGCTGTTTTTGAATTTAATGGAAAAAGGCAGAAACTCAAAAAGCCAATATAGTTGCGCTTTATTGCCATTTGGTATTTGGTATTTGGCATTTGGCAGTTTGGATTTTGCATTTTGTTGGTGGTGCAACAGTGCATGGCCATAACCACTTAGTGTTGCTGCTGGTAGTAGGAAAACTCTGGACCACAGTTGTCGTCAGGGCAACGCTTAGTTAGCCGCCTCCAACTGCAGTTCGTGTGGTTAGTTATATAGCGTATAGTCACAGAGGGGGAAGAGTATAGAGAGGGCGGTTTGCGGTTGACCAGCTGCAAAAATAATTACTCAATTTGGACATAGAACATGGTTGAAATTAACGAATAAATTGGTTTCGAAAATACGCTGTGAGCTACTGCACTACAGAATAAGCTTTGTGTGCAAGGTCGTCGTATTGATCATACGCCCCGTCAGCCGGGGCCAGAGCAACCACATTGCAATTAGTCAGAAAAATGCTCAATAGAGACAAAAGAAAACTTCAGCGCATAAATGGATAAAGTTTACGAGATGCAGCGAATCTTTTGAGCCTTCAGAAGTAAAAGTGAATTTGCCAGCTTCTCGATTGCCGTCTCATTAGTGCATAAGTCCATGCAGATATTATATATTTTCTATAAGCGCATTTAATCGACTTAATTAGCCGGCGCTCTTGGCCTGCACATCCAATACGGCCAGCTAATTAAGCAATTTGAGTACGCTTAATTCGATGACTGCCCGCTGAGGCATAAGTGCGTAATATTAAATATTAAATTTCTCTTTCTCTCTCTTTGCTGCAAGTGGATGTGTGATTAGTGAATGCCAGCGGCGTATTCGTTGGCTCTTTTCAAGTTCAAGTTCATCAATTTGGGGGACGCGTTTCATTATGCTTCTGTCCAAAATTTAAATATCTGCCCAGTTTGACTTTAACGGCGACGACAGCAGCAGCAACAACAAGTGGAAGCGGAGCAGCTGAAGCAGCTGCAAAGCAATTTGTTTTGCCACCGAGTAATTTGTCTTCAAAAGCAAATGTTTTGCAATTTGTTAACAAGAAAATTTCTTTTGCGTTTCAGCGTCTTGGCCTTGTTTGCAGTCGCTTGGTTTTTCTGCCCCAAACACTTGTTTACATTGTTTGTGCTGCTGTTTCATTTCTTGTACACCAGTATTGGGAGGCACTGTGTCTCCCTCTTCCCCCCTTCTTATCTTTCTCCCACTCTCAGTCTCAGTCTCTGTCTCGACGCCTGTCTCTGGGATCTCTTTTCCAAATGAAAATTGTACCCGAATGCTGCCTAAGTGATAAGCGGCAAATGCCTGCGTGGGTATCGTGTGTTTGCTTATTGCGGCATGTGCGTGTATATGTGTGTGTATATGTGTGTGTGTATGGGTGTGTGTGTGTGGTGCCTGTTTTTGGGTCTTTGCTTTTGGATATAATAAATGATTTTTTAGTTCAAAATTGAAAGTAAATACATATTGATAGGCTAAACAACAGAAAAAGTGCTAAAGTCAGATGAAATTGACTGAGAGATACTCTGCATACCCGGTAACAGACGGAGATGTGTAGCTTGGACTTAAGATTATTATTTCTTATTTATTAAAAACCCACGGAATACCTCAACGAATGTCTTTGTCATTAGTACGTTTCTTGTAAGTTGTAATTGTGATTAAAATTCATATTTTTTCTAATAGCTACATTGCTTTTATATTTTTCTATTGCCCAATTTTACTATTATTAATTACTTATACTAGAGAGGAAAACTAAATTCAACATTATATGTACATAATAATTACCTAAACCTCATGTCAGAAATTCATCAAATATGAATCATTTTGCATGACATGAATATTCTTTTTTTTTTTAGCTTAAAGAGCCTTACAACTTAAACCAGTTACTAAAATCAACAATTACATTTTTATGAAGAATATTCAATAGTAAAAAGTTGTCAATTTCGTTATGTGAAATAAATACTGAATTTACAAGGCAATAATTTCAATTTTTATAAGTAATTAGTTTGATTCAACCGTGTAATTTTAATTACGACGACTTTTCATTACAAAAGATAAAAAGAGGAAAAATCATCATGTATTTGCATGTCTATCAATAATCATCGATCAATCTATATGTTAATGAGATTCAGACTGCGTCTTTAATTTGATATGCAGTAAAATTAATTACTTATACACTTATTATACCCCACTGTCCTCAATTCGCAGTGGAGCTCACAAGCACAAAATACAAAAATTCGCTGCCTGCTTTTGGGGGCAGCAAAAACATGTGTCTGCTCACGATACTTAAAGCTGGCAACTAACATGGCCACGCCCCCTTCAACGGCAGTAACAAACCTGGCCCAGAGTCTCAACACGTTACGTTGGCAAATTTGAACAAGAGACCAGAAAAAATGTTGTCGGAAAATATGGCAGAAGTTGGCGTTGAGCTCTCGCACTTGTTGAGTGAGGGGCAAAAAAAAAAAGAGACAGTGCTTGAAAAATATAAAATAACAAAAAAAAAAAACTGTTTAACGGAATATTATGTAATTGCATATCATGCTGCACATTTGCAGTGGCCATTTTTAACCCATTATATTGTTCTGTTTTTGTAGTAATAAATGCGAATATTCATGGATAAGTCGATGCATTGATGCGCACAAATTCAATTAGCTTCATGGCTGGACACGTTAATTGGCCATTAATACATGGGAGAGGCAAAGGCCATGGAACTGCAATTAAACGCAAGCTTATATGCGTTTTTATAAATTATTCCCATACATGAATTCGTATTATTACTGCACTGAACATGCATATAGTTTGTAGTCATTGCGAAGAGCTTGTTTGCAGAGCTACTCGAGCAGCTCATGTGAAATGTTGTGCAGCCAAAATATATGATTTTGGCAACTCACAAGCTGATCAGAAATAACAATTTCTGCAGGCCAGAGTTGAGCATGAGCGACTAACGAATACCCTAGGAAAAACATTGAGTTTGCGATTTAAAAGTGTTTATGTTAATTCACCTTACTCCAACTGTAGTAAGAATAGATAAATAGTCAATGTTTTCCACTTTGAAAAAATACAATAATAGAAATAGATACGAGAAAATTAATATTTAATTTTGTATTCTTAATATTATTACTTTTATTATTGCTATTATAATTATTACTAATTTTATAATTATTCTTATTATTATTATTTTTAATCATAAGTATCAATATTACTACTAATATTTTAATTTTTATTTATAATTTAACTCTAAATTCTAGGGTACAAAGAGCAAGCTAGAGCAACTAAGGGCTTTAGGATGCATTAATATTTTAAAAAGGTTACTCAAGACAACCTGCTCTTAATTTAAATAAAAAAAGATTTCTTACCTTTGTCAATATTTAACATATCTCACTTTCATCTAGCCCCACTAACGATTACTTCGCTACCTTTTCAGACTTTGAATCTAAATTTGAAACAAGTCGAATAATCTTTATTTGTATGCCCATCAAGAATGGACGCCCTTCTCAGTTCACTCTTTGACTTAAGCGTACCCTAATAAACATAAACAAGATCAACAGCTGTCAATTTTGGGGCTGAGTTTAAAAAGACAAGGATATGTAATGTATATTTCAGTTTGCTGAGCTTTTGTTGCATTTCACAAATCCGGAGCGAGAACCGCAACTCTAATGGACCTTCCTGCATTTTGCCGTGTTCTGGAACAGTCGAGCAACTGGTCGAGTTTTTGTGGATTTTGTGCATTGAGTTTCAAATCGATTGCAACATTGATTTGAGGTTGCAGATTTTAATAACACGTACATGTCCTTAAACCTGTGTTCGTGTCCTGTGTGTGCATAACTTAAAGCCTGCCAGCTGCATAAAAACTATTTGCTAAGGTCTGAATAACTTGAATTCTTTTTCTTTGTGCTCTGCATGTTTAATAATCATTGCAAGCAAAATAAAAGAGATGTCAAGAGCGACAGAGAGAGAGAGAGAGAGAGAGTGTGAGAGAGGGAGATGGAAAGACAATGACGCACACATAAAACGCCACAATTTGAACTTTAACACCTTCAATGACAGCTACCGAGAATGACCCCGAGCGCAATTTTGTGTAAATAACATGAAAATAAGAAAAACAACCTCAGGCCTGCAGCAGAGAGCAGAGAAAAGTGAGGAGAGATGGTGAGGGGAGAGAGACGTGAGAGACTCTGTGATGTGGTGGGGCAAAAAGACCACCCGAAAACCACTCACGACTAACATTTTGCTTTGCCTTTTTATGAGTGTGCTACTGTAGTTGTTGTTCTTGTTTTTTGGCGTTCTTTTTGCTCGTGTTGTTGTTGTTGTTGTAGTTGGCCATTATGCGCATAAAATATAAGAGGGTTGTTCATATCCAAGACACAATAGAAACAGCGCCTGATGCACACACAGTCAAAGCATAAATCTGAGCTGCTTTATAACCCACAAACAGAGACAGCAACATTGCGATAGTTGCCACGACAGAGAGAGAAAGACTGATAGAGAGAGAGAGAGAGGGGGGTTGGGCTGAGGATAAGCGAACATGCAAGGGCAAGAAATTGAAACTTCACTTCAACGCCGAGTGCCAGAGAGAAAGCATGAGCAAAAGCCAAAAAGATTTATTTTAACATTTTTATTATTAGTTTCTCGTCGTAAGTTTTGTGGTCATGCAGCATTAGCTTTTGCCTCTCGCTCAGCAACATCACAACATCCCCATCCCCATCCACATCCTCATCCACATCAACATCATTGCAAATTGCTACGAAATCACATCGCAAATTATGTTAAATTTAAGGCACTTCATTTCAGACTTGATTGCCTGAAAATTGTAAGCATTTTACTGCTCCCAAAGCACACGCTTTTACATCATTTCAATTGCCATGCCCCAAACAAAACTAAAGCTGCAATGACACGGGCCTCGAATGGAGACAAGTGATTGATTACTTCTTCATTCGAAGTAAGTTAAATTAAATCGTTGTAAATTACATTACGAAAGATAAATATTAAACGAGAGTACATAAAAGCATAGTAACTTGGAAATAGTTTATTACGCTCAGCAGATAATTATGTGGAAAAATATCAATTAATTATAAATTATAATTTTTTAATATTGGCTTAGCTTGTCGTATTTATAATACATTTTTTTACAACTACAATAATAATATGATTAGTTATAAATTATAGGGGAAATAGTTTATTAAGCTCATCTGATATTTATGTTAAAAGCTCTCATTAAATAGCCACTTAAATGACTTATTGAATTTTGGTTTTGTATTACAGCGATTTAATTATTTAATTTATTATTTTAAAATTCATATCTATTTTTTTGATAGAAATAATTCACATTAATTGGCATATTATAATTTGTGTGATTTTGTATATAATTATTTGGCTTATACCCATGGAATTTTTGTTTTTTCATCAGCCAACTATTACAAAATGTATTGGTCTAATTTAAATGCAAATGCGCCTTTTCAGCATGCTCATTCCATTTTATACTTAATTTATTGTTTTTTAAAATGCACAAGTACTTTTTTAACATATGTATCTTTAATGGAATTAATGAACACATAAAATGTAATTTGAATTATTTTGAATATAAATATTTTAGCGACTGCATCTAATCCTAAAATGGAATCCTTTTGTTTAGGTAAATCGTGTTTGGTCAAAAGCTTTTCACCTATTTTCAGCCGATGTCATTGAGCTGGAGAACTTAAACGCTTTTCAACGCACACTTTGCTATTAAGATTGCCTTGTCAAAGCTTATGAATTGGCTTTTCCATGTGAATGGTCGTGTTTGCTGCGTATTTTCCCTGTGTGTGTGTGTGTGTGTTGTGGACCAAATGTCAGCTGTCAGTGGCCATAAGTTCGGTTTATTGTTTGCTGCTAAGCTGCCAAAATAACCGAAATAGCTGCCTGCCTGGCCGCCTCACATCGCAATCTCCCCTCCTCATCGGGTCGCCTTCATGCTGTGACCCTTTTGTCTTACTTTCGGTCCGATTTTATGCCTGACAATTTCATTTGCCAACTACGAAATGGCCTGAAATTGAACAGTTTTATTAGTAATTGAATAGCTGGCTTCAACTTGTTGCCGCCGAGCACGAGCCGAACACGAGCACGAACACGAACATGAGCTTTTGCTTAAGTCCCCCATAATAAGTATACGCACCGTGTGTGCAAGTATCTTATGGCGCATTGAAAATCCTTTTTTCCCCCAAGAGTGTGGCAACAATATCCATAAAATTCTGACTCCGCATCCATCCATACATTTGTGAGTCTTGTAAATTTCCAATTTTCTTTTTTCCATTTAGTTTTCTTTCATTTTTTTTTGCGCTTGCTGTTTTACAGCATTTTCCATTTCGGTTACATTTTTTTTTCCGTTGCCACACGCTTTTCTGCTGAGTCGTGCGCCTAATTGTCAGTAACAAGCAAACAATTTGCAGCACAGCAAATGGCAATGAGAATGAAAATGGAAATGAGAATCAGACGCCGTCTCAGAATGGAAATTCTCTATGCCAAGACACACACACATACATTGTGCGTCGCCGTATCCCAGATGGCAGATGAGAGAAGTGAAAGCAAAAGCAAAAGAACAAATGACGGTGCAAAATTCTTAGCTAAGGCTTTTTCACGCTTGATTAATTTCCGTTGCGAGCCGCATTTTTTTGCTCCTGCTGCTGCTCAGTTTATTGCCATCCATTTTTAATAGCAAAGTGTTAAGTTTGACAGTTGGCCAGAAAGCACATTATGCACACTTGATTAAATATGACCGCCTTAAAAAGTCGTCGAAAAGTGCGAACTCGCACAGAAACGGCTGACAAGCGATTGGTAATTAATTCAGTTAAGAGTTCGAGTTGAAGTTGCAAATTGTGTTAGCATATGTCGAGATTCTCATGGAGACATCAGGCAATCGATGTCACATTTTAGCCTCGAACGCGGTCAGTGAGCACAGCAAAATGATAAAGTTCAAGTAGCATTCAGATTGTGTGCCTGATTTGATTGAATGGCGAACAGTGAATGCTGAATGCTGAATGGTGAATGGTGAGTGAGCTGAAAAGCTTCAACAACTCGTTTACTTAACTTAATGTCTAGCTACGGATACACCTTCATACACACATTTATGTTAGTGTCTTGACTGCACGCATAGAAATTGTTGTTGTTTTTGTTGTTTCACTCGTCTACATAATGGCAACGTACTTTGCTTTCAATTTACTAATGCACCACTGCTGCCAAGCCAAAAGTCAAAGGTTGACTAGCTGCCAGAACACGCTCACAGATGAAGATGTTTTCAGACCCCCCTCAACCATATTATTTCATACCCTGCAGTCATGCAAAAAAGAAATTGCTTATGCAGAACGACTGGTTGAGAGAAAACATCTCATAACATTCGAGTAGATCTCCGATAAAGTAAACAACAACAAAATTATGTTAAGCAGCTTAATTAAGCAGTTGTATACTCTGCCAGAATTTATTCCAAGTGGGGGAAAGGGTATCTGCTAGTCTGTATTGCAGGTCGCTTGGCAGCATTTTCTATTTTTATGCTCTTGTTTTTTGCTGCTGCTTATTTCGAGCACAAAGTTATTGTTGCACGCATATCGAGCATGCTCTAGTCAGGCATGGCAGCATGGCATATCGCAGCAGCAGCATTGTAATCAGAGCAATGCATTGTGCTCCGCTGGCATTTGCAACTGCACACAATGTGCCCCTTCAGCGCAAATAATTGCGAATTTGTGCAGCGTAAATAAAAAATCAATTGAACAGCCACAAAATCAAATAAAGCAAGCAAACTCGTCACATTTTTTATTCAACTACAAAATATAGTTGTATTTGCGGTTGCTCGCACTGAAATTCACCCCCAGTCAATCATAATTAATGTTTGCTTGCCACAAATGCAGAATGCTCGCAGATTTGTTGATTCATTTCCATTGTTTTGGCTCATGCGGCGTATGCGTATTATTTTGAGTGCATGCAAAATCTTTACCTTGAAATTAACACCTGACTGTCAGCTATTTATTTGCGCTGTCAACTCAACGTCTTCGGCGCAGTCATTAATTATTTTCAAATAATAAAAAACATTTTGATTAAATTTAGTTAAATGTAGCAGCTGCCGAAAAGCTGCATTCCAAAATATCGTCCTCTTCAATTCATTTAAATAATACACACACACAGGGCGCCAGGGCAATGAAAATAAATGAGATCTCATCAAAATAAAACGTTGAAAATTAAGAAAAATGCGCGCAGCCAACAGCCGGACATGAGGACAGCTCAAAAAAAAATGTAAATAAACATAAAACGCGTAAAAAATACGAGAAAAGTGAATAAGCGTGCTCTAGTCGAGAGGTGCACGACTAGCTGATACCCAAGATTGAGGACTGTGTCTTTTAATAAATATAATAAATATTTTAATAAATAAGTCAACAAAGAATGAGATTTAAATTAAATGCCAATCTTGTAGGATAGAAATCCTAATACATATTTTCTATAAAAGAAATTTCAGGTATGCTCTATTTAGTAGCCACTTTATATGTCTTCCGAATCCTGCAAAGCAATAAAATATTTTTTTATCATTTTATTGTTCCACATTTAAATTAAGTTCTGTCTACAAAGGTTCAATGAGGAATCGAATATAAAGGAAAGCTTAAATAAATGTATGAATCATATGGAAACGGCGCTCTTATATACGAGAAGTTTGCTATTTTAATTTTAATTTTATTTTTAATAGCATTCTTCTACAAAAATCGCTATACTGGCTTTTCGCAGCCACGTAAAGTGTCCGCCGCTTGTCATGACCTGTGGCAGGCATTTGTTGCACACAGGGTATAATGAAAAGAAAATGAATTTAAAGCGAGTCGCAGGTGCGGGCATTAAGTCGCTCAGTCAAACAAATTGGTTTACGTATTTAAATATTTCCGGCAACAGTTGCCGCGGCTTTAACTCCTCAACTGAACCGCACTGAACCGCACAGCTGTCAGCTTAGAGCTAAAATCGAAAATTCCCTTCTTTTTTTTTTCGACAGAGCGAGAGGAGAAATTTCAAAAAATTATAACAGCAACAAACCAAGGTTGTGGCACAAGGATTCCGCACGTTTTGCACTCTTTTGCCTTGTGTGTATGTGCTGTTTTTTTTTTGTTTGTATTTGTGCAACGTGGCATGAATGTTAGCCTGCCACGCCCACACATATGTGAGAGAGCGCCGTTGTAGCTTGCGCCCATCAGCTGGCTGTCAAGCTGGTTGGCCTGCAGTTGAAGTGCAAATGTGCAGTGTAATTAAAAGTGTGTGTGCAGGTTGCATGCAACAGCAGCAAAAGCAATTGAAAGCACAAATGACAAAAAAGAAAAACTACAGAGCCAGAGAGAGACACCAAAAAAAAAAAGGAAAAAAACCCAAAACTGTGGGCTCTGACTATACCCTGTTTGTGTGCTCGTCAAAATAATGTCCTTGTCACGTGTGGATATAACTACTTTCCTTATAGTATATAGTATAGTCTACCGACCAAAAAGCAAGGCGAGTTTGCTGCCAATTTCGACTGCGAGACACTCGAGTTGACGTGCAATTCAAATCATTCAAACAAATTTCTTGAATATGAGATACTAGAATATATCTGCAATGCTGCTTGGAGTAGTTGCTTAATTAATAAACTCACAAGAACTGTTTTCTTATATACTCGACGAATGATTCAAGGAATTATTGAGTAGACGGACTATGAATACTAAATAATATAAACAAAATATGTATTTTTGGAAAATATGCCTAAAAAATCAATACAAAATTAAATTGTAAATGAATATTGTCTAAAACCTTATTTAATTGAAATTTCTATTTTCGACAATTAATATTGTAACCCAGAATATATTGTACCACTTAATTAGTTCATGTAAATAAATGTTTTTTGAATTCAAACTTTTTTTGTACGTTTCCATGTGTATATTTTAATTCCAAACATCAATCGAAAGCAAATTTTAAATTGATCAAGTCTTTAACCTAAATTAAATGAAGTTGCAATTTTTGATATTAATTTATATATTTTTTTTTCGCTAGCTTTCAAGGGTATTTTCTTCATTTATTTTCTCGAAATGTTACAGGATATTTCTGTCAATAAGCAATTTAGGATTTTCGTTTTTACTGTCAATGCTCCTCTTTTTTGAAATTGCTGCTTAAAGTTGTAGTTGACTGTGAGATAAATAAAGTTAAAGTTTTTATTTAATTAAATATCATTTTATAAATGATAGATATGAATCGATTCCGAAATACATAAATTAATAATTTTGTAATGTAATTCATTTGATTTAAAATGATGATTAAAATGAAAACTTGATGGTCAACTTAAAGCTGATTGAAATGTATTACTTTAAATGTAAAATGACATTGATTATTATTCAACCAAACAATTTGTCGGATCAGCTAGGACATTAAATACTCTACAATGTAGAGTCCAGAGAGATACACTAAAGTAATCCAGGCAGTTAGCGTATGTAATCTGCGACTCAGCGATTTCGGCTTGTTTCAGTGTCTTTCTCATTTTAGTGCCATCTTTTTTCTGTGTGTTTTTGTGGTCTGCCTTCTGCTGGCATGTGGGTAATTTTCAGAAATATGAACTCAGTGATATCGTTGGCTTTCTGATTGCTGGCGGCTTTTGGTGCTGTGAGTTGAGTGTGCGGCCTATTTAAGCGGCCATAAGCCGGACACTGTCCGGCAGTGCTTTGAACTTGGTTATCAAGAACGGGAAATGGGCAAGTCGGGCAAGTAAAAATAATAGAATGGGGCCATAATGCTCATAGTGTCTCATGCACACCGACTATGGCCTTTATGGCTGGCCTTTTTAATTAACATTTGGCCAAACATAAACCGAAACTGGCCGAGAGACTGAGAGAAAGCAAAGTCAAAAGGAGACAACTCTCCATGTCCGAGTTTGGCTTGCAGTGCGATGTAAATTTATTTGAGCAGGTGAAGCGTGCTTGGCACAGAATGTGTGATAATTGAGTTTTAGGCTATTCAATAAACTCAACAAGGCCGAAACTTTTGCTTTTGCTTTTGCTGTTGCTTCGACTAATTGCACTGCATTCAGCACTTTCATGAAAGCCTGCCAAACAATGCACAACGAAAACAAGGCAACAAAAAATGCATAAAATTGAAATAACTTTAGCAAATTGTTAGACAAATATTTGGCTTAATGAATCAAGAGAGAGAAAATGAAAAAGCATGGTTTTCACTTAAAGTAATTTAATATAAATATATAGTATACTCGTAAGTGCATATGCATGATGGAAACACATTGGCCAATAAGTCTGCATCGATGGCAAATATTTAAATTTATTGCAATTTTTATGGCCGTGCTTTAATTCGAATAGAATGAATTCAAAGCCCCATTGTGTGATGAATGCTTTAGAATACTATAAAATGAAATACAAATGGAAATTGCATACGACTTCGACGTGGTCCCGGCTGAAAACCGAGAATGGAGCCATGTGAAAGTGCGAAGGCAAGTATAAATCTTTGGCCCAAAAACACAATGGGCGATGGTTAGAAATCGCTGTTTGCAGCCGGAGACAAAACAGCAATTGGAACCCCAAACACCGTACTAGCACTTAACCATGGCCATGCCGAGTCTGGAGCTGGAACGGAGCTGCCTAATTTATGAGCCTGCCTGAAAGCGCTGTCCCAGACAGGCTGCCTTCCCAACTCCCTGCCCCTTTCACTCTCTCTCTCTTTAGCCAGAGTGCTGGGCAAATAGCTGGAGATTAGGCACAGACGATTGCACTGAAACAATGCACAATGCAAGCGGGGAACGAGGATTGAGGGGACGAGGAAGAGGCTTCGGCACTGTCGGGATATGTGAGAATTTTGATGCTATTAGGCCCTGTTATGCATGCCACACATTGATGCCATTCAAATCGATTTGCGGCTGTAAAACACTTTGCAATATTTTGTCTCTGTCTCTGCGTGTGAATTGTCGCAAAACTGCAAATTGATATAATTGAATTGGATGAAGCCAGAGCGCCAAATGAGACGAGTTGAAAGTGGCGATTAAGCGTTAATAGCTACAACACATTGGATATGCGCTTAATAAGCGAAGCCAGACAAACATTAAGCCTGCTAAATGTGCGATTTTATTGAGAGCACAAATATTCGCAGTGTGCTTTGCATGCATTTAAACTACCATTGAAAGTCACTTGGGTCATCGAGCTTAAGCGCAGCTTTGCATACTAATTTATCAATTAATAAAACTGGTAAATAGGCAGCGTAAATATACGCTCTTATAGCCTCGACTTTACTAATTGAGTTGCTTATCTTCCATTAAACAATTAATAACAAGTTTTTGCATTACCTTAGCAATTAAAGTGACTGACAGATATATATTTATATTATATTATATTGTAATAAAACTTCAATTTTTTACCAATATAACCAATGGAATGTTTTTAATATTGACTGATTTCATTACGTGTTTTTATGTAAATTTATTTTCAGTAAAAAATTGATTTTTTTGTAATTAAATTATATTTGTTTTCATGTAAGTTTAACTGCAATAAAAATGTGAATAAAAAGTTGTTGCATTACTTTAACAATTTAAGTGACTGTCGGATTTTTCTTCATATTATTTTTTGATTTGTTTGTATTAAAGGTTTTTTAAACAGTTTGAAGTAATTAATTCATAAATACCTTAACAATTTAAGTGCACGTCTGATTGTTTTATAGCCATTCCATTTATTTTGTTATGATTTGTTTGCAATAAATAATATTTATAATAATATATAATTTTATGTTTATAATTGCCGTTAAATTTGATGCAAAAATAATAACACTATTTGCTTAAGTTTAACTGAGGTTGAAAAAATAAAAAGTTGCTTTTAATTTTTCGATTTTGTCGCAATGCAAAAAACCCTCCTCGCTCAACTCTTGAACAATTCGTTGGCAGGATTAAGCCTAGTTTGAGGCACACTTTTAAGGTAATGCAATTTGTAACACAAGTACGAGTGGAAATGGAAATGACATAACTTTTTCATGAATCTAAACGCGGCGAGAGCGGCGCTGATGACTTTCATTTTATTGTTATGGTTATTACTTTTATTTGGCCAACTCGCCTGACATTTATTGCAAAAAGTAAATGTTTGATGATAGTCACGTAGTTGCTACTAAACAACGACAGTCAACAGCACACAGAAAAAAAAGAGGAAAAACAACAGAAAACGGCAAAAAAAAAAAGATGGCATTGTGGAGAGTTCAAAGTTGGCGGCACATGACATGCAAAAACAAAATCCCAAAACACTGAAACGTGCCTTTTTGACATTTAGCCATGTGTGTCAGTCTCTCCGTCAGTCAGTCTGTGTGTGTGTGTGTGTGGCACGTGTGTGTCTGTGTGTGTGTGAGTGTGTTAACAAATTGAATTTTGCTGCCAAAAATTTGTTGTATTGATTTAAAGGCAAGCATGATGAGGCGGAAAGCAGGCGACAAGGCTGGAGTCTGGCATTAGGGTCAATTACTGCTGCAAAGTGAATTGTGAGTCAAAAATCAAAAGCAGGCAACAAACTGTTAACTGAACTGTTGATGCCGCATACGCTGCCAACCACACACACACACACACACACAGACACACACACACACCACTGAGAGCGACACTTTAAGTGCTATTGTATTACTTTCATTATCTGCGCAAATATTTGCCAAAAATGGCAGTTGGCAGTTGGCAGATGACAGTTTTGGCTCAGTTGCCAGCTCAACAGTTTTGGGCAAGTTTTTAAGCCGCTTAGAGCGGCCCCAAAGTGAAAGTTATTGTGTGTTAACAACAACACACACACACACACACACATATTCACAACTGGTGCACATTTCATAAATGTGGCAAGACAAACTATTTTTTGTAGCCTGTTTTTGTTGTTGTTGCCTGCGCTTTTGATGAAGTTTGCTGCCTGTTTAAAACACGCTGTTTGTCACCATCTCCCTGTCGCTCTTGGCTATGATCTTAACTTTCGCATACGCCGAAACTATGCACACGAGGGCCACAAAGTTGTGCCTCCCCAGAGCCAGCTGCCTCGCCTCTCTGCCTCTCTGCCAGGCTGCAGTAAATATTTGCCTTTGTGCCAAGGCATCGCTGGCGGAGTAAACATCTCAGACCACACCCCCCAACTGCCCCGCCCACTTCTCTTTCATTTGTTAGACACACGTTTAGCTATTTCAGCCACCTGAAGCGTCTGCTTCAACATCGTTCCCATTCTCGTTGTTGTGCGAGCAAAAGCCAAACAAGAAAGTCAATTTATGCAGCGACCAAAAAGTTTTTGCCTCGACGGCGACGAGCATCGGACACGCGGCGTATGAGTTATATAAATTGCGAACAATTTTCAATTTGCGTGCAACGCAACGCAACGCAACGCAACGTAACGTATTGGAAAATGCAAACAAAACCACATTTTATGCCCGAGAAAGCTAATTAACATCATTTTTATGGCACATCAACTTTGCCGACAATAAACGCATTTATTTCCTTTCCCCGAAAATAAACAAAGGAAATGTTTTGACGCCACGTTCGCCCGGCCAAAGTATATTACTTTATATGGTACACAAGACAACGGCAAAGCTGAGAAAAACGAAAAACGCGACACACGCCGAGTCGCGTGTAAATTTACGACACACTCGTCAAAAGCTCAAACGGACAGACAGACAGACAGACCGACTGTGAGAGAGAGAGAGAGACATGGAAAGTCTGCTGGTACTTAACAAGTTGGCGTATTTATTTAGCACGTGTTTTTTGGGGACCTTCGCTTGCTTGCTTTTAATTAACAAATGCCTTGAATTACACTTCTGTAATCATTGCTCTGCTTAATTGGACATAAAAAGTCTACGCTCTAAATTAGTGAACAGCTTTTCATTGCGACTAAACTGTAAAATCATCGAATTTCTTTTTATCAGCAGTTATGAATTTCGTTCTCACTGTTAGACCGGCTCTCAGCTACTGTTAGCTAACAGTCTGTTAATAACAGTCGAATGTTAAGCGTGCTGCTTTGCAAATATATTGCAAACGACCGCAAGGGATAAACACAAAATTTAATTATTATTACTCGTACTTAATTAAAATGTCAAATTCAATGAAATTCAACATTTAATTATATTTTTCGGCTTAGCAGACGGCAGCAATAACAATTATAAAGCATTGATACATATACTTTATGTATTTGTTTTTATGCATACATATATGCATGCTTTTATCCTGTTGACAAAGCTGTTTAGCCTTAAATTAAATGCATTTGCATAATCAATTAAAATGCACTCGTAAAATCACGACAACGACAACAGCTGACACTTTGTTAGTGCTAATTGCATTATGTGTTTCAGTGTGTGTGCGTGCGTGTGTGGAAAACAGCAGTTAAATTGCAATAAAATATTTAAACAATTCAAACACGACAATTGATTTGCTGAATTGAATTAAAAATCATTTGACTAGTTCGCAGAACAGTTACTCGATTGGCCCATGTGTGTTTTTTTTTGACTGCACTCAAACGCTCAACACTCATCGACTGTTTGCGCTGTCGAGTGCAGCTTAGGCCACTTCAAAAGTGCTTCTTCACGCGCAGACTTTGCTAATTGTTATTAAATATTTGCACGACGCGTGCTCCATGCGAATCCTGAGCATCGTTTTATCTTATCAATCGCTCTGAACGATGATGAAGGTTCATTGCAAACGAAGTGTTTGCTCAATGCGGACGGAACTTCAATTAAGATTTCCTGACTTCAATTATAAATTGGCTTTCGACTGTCGAGTAATTGAACGTACGTAAATTGAATACTTAATAGTAATCCATTTAATGACACCTTTGATATAATTGAAACCATTGAAATAATTTATTAAATACCTAAAATATATAATATTTTATGCTGTACAAACATATATTTTGTCTTTATTAATTGGCTATAGAGATTCGAGTAATTTAATAATTAAATCGAATTTATATTACTTAGAAACTTTATTGAAATATTCAGTTTAAGATTGCTGAAATCAAAAAAACAAAGAACTAATTTTTTTTCATATATTTCATATTGCTGAAAGCATAAAACATAGAACTAAATTATTTTCGTTTATTTTTTTTTAATTTCCTGTCAATAATTGTAAATTGGCTTTTGATTTTTGAAGTAATTTTAAAGCATGTTAAAAGTCAATCAATTATTAAATGCTAAGCTGCTTAAAACAACCATTGACATAATTAAATATATATCAATTAAAAATTGTAGAAAAAAGTATATATAACATAACTAAATGGTCTGCACACATTTTATTTAGGTGTGCATATCAAATGTGTTTGTTTATAATAGTAATCAATAAATAAATATTTATCAACTATTTCCAACTAAAATTGGTGAAGGGCAGGCGGAAGGTCGTCAGTGTTTTAAAATCTATAAATATGAAAACAGAATTGCAACTAGAGCAGAAAATGAGTATTAGGGAAACAAAGTTGACATTTTTGATGTCAATGCCTCATGAAATATGTAGTAATAATAGAAATGTCTGTTGTAATATAAATCAAGTGTCTGCGCACAGTTCAATTGTTGTTTTGTGGTAGGTTAAGTGTCGAGTCGCAAGGGAGAGAAAGAAAAATAGGAGAAAGACACAGACAGAAACAGAGACACAGAGAGACAGAGAGATAAGGGCGACAAAGTGACATCGACACATGCCGGAGCACAGTGCAATTCACAAGAATAACAGATGATTGATCAAAAGTTTCCTACACTATCAATAACTTATTAGATAACACATTGTCATTGCACTTTCAGCCTGCCATCTGGCAGGCTGGCTGGCTAGTTGACTTTGCCTTAGCTGGTTAGCTGGCTGGCTTTTGGAGTATGCACTCGATGGCTAATCGACACAAGAGCCAAGTGCTCGATATAAAAGGCCGTGTGCTGACCGAGTCCAGGGTACAGTGAACGTCTGAGCGTCGAACGTTCCACAAAGCAAACAGACGTCGAGTGAGCATCACAAAAAAAGAAAAAAGGAAGCAGGATGAAAGTGTTGGCATTAGTGGTGGCTTTGCTATCCTTACTCGTGTTGGCCACGGCCAGAAAGCAAATGGCCACGCGCTACGACAACTTTAAAGTGTACAAAGCCTTTATCAAGGATAACGCTCAGCTGGACGAGTTTAAGAAGATTCATCTGCACATTCACGTAATGCGCTCTTCTCGCGACACTCGCAACTGTTTATTGATGTTTTTTCGCCTTAGATTCATCTGCTGCACGATATTGGCGGCATCAATCGCAGCTATGAAGTCGTCGTGGGCCCCGCACATCAGCATGCCTTTGAGACAACGCTCAACTTTCTGGATATTGAATACCAGATAACCATCGAGGATTTGCAAGCGTAAGAAAAATTGATTTGAAAACTTTAATAAACTTCTTTGACAAACTTTTGTTTGCTTAGTCTGCTGGACGAGTCCGCCTACGATCCGGATGCGGACATGGACTGGGTCACCTACCATCCGCTGGATAAGATCTATGACTGGGTGGACGAGCAGTGCGATGCTCACGATTATCTCGACTGCAAGGTCATAGGTCACTCCTACGAGGGGCGGCCCATCAAGAGCGTGAGGTTGTCGAAGCGTGAGGGCAACAAAGCCATTCTAATTGAGGGCAACATTCACGCCATGGAATGGATCTCGTCCGCCACAGTCACCTACATTCTGAATCAGCTAATCAACTCGAAGGATGCGCAGCTGCAGCGCCTGACCGAGGAATACGACTGGATTGTGGTGCCCATGGTGAATCCGGATGGTTTCGTCTACACCCACGAAGTGGAGCGTTTGTGGCGCAAGAATCGCCGGCCCAACGGCTACTCGAACTCTTCCGGGCCCTGCTACGGCGTGGACATGAATCGCAACTTCGACTTCCACTGGAGCGGCGCAGGCTGGGGCATCGAGGATCCCTGCGACCACTGGTTCAATGGCGACGAGCCCAACACGGAGATCGAGACGCTGCAGCTGATGGACTTCGTCAGCTCCTTCGACGAAGGCTACATTCGCGCCTACATGGCCTTCCACGCCTACGGTCAGTATGTGCTGCTGCCCTATGGACACTCGAACACCGAGTTTCCTCCGAACTATGATCAGATGATGCGCATTGCTGCCGCCTTCGCTGAGGGCGCCGTCGATTCGTATGGCTCGGAGTTCACCTATGGCGCCAGCGGGTTGTTGAACTGTAAGTACTTTACTTCAAGTGTTTTCAATCAAATGTGTTGTTGACCCCCATTGAATGCAGACCCCGTCTCGGGTGCCGCCAAGGACTGGGCTTATGGAGTTAAAAATATACCATTCACCTGCACCGTAGAGCTGCGTGATAAGGGCACATTTGGCTTCTTCCTGCCATCCAATCAAATTACGGAAGTCGGCGTCGAGGTCACCGAGGGCCTCAAATCTCTCGTTGTCAAGGCGGCCGAGGAGGGCATCTTCGACTGAAATCGCCATGGAAGCAAGATTTATCATTAGGCATGTAACGGTTGAGATTACAAAAAATTTAAGTACTTTAAAAAATACATAAATATTAAAAAGAGATAAATATGAGCATGCTAGACAACACTGCGTATGTGTAATATTTGCTAAACAGCAAGCAGTGAACAATGCAGGTGAGCAAAGCAGTATAAGATAATTGCAAGCAGTTGTGAAGTTTAGCAAGCAGGCCGTTTGACCTGCTTGATGGTTCGTGTCCACGCTAAGCAGCTTAACAGCTAGCGGTTAACAGCAGCCGTTAGGAAATGTTAAACGTTGAAAAATTCAAACGGATTATGTTATTTATTCAGAATTTGAAATTTATGAATGAAAACCTGTAATTTCTAAATTTAAATGAAGTAATGTATATAAACAAAAAGAAAATTTAATGTATTTATTGAACTGCATTCTTGTGGTTAAATACTTTAATTTTAATGGTGTGTTTTACTTACAATCTATGGTGAAGTTTTCAAGTCAGAACTATTTGTGGCCATATTTCATTAGACTGGTTGGGCGTCTGAAGTTGTTTTGTAATCGCATAGCTGCAATTAAGCCGCACTAACTTAAGTGTTTGGCTTGTCTCAATTGCATGTACTTATGTCGTCGCCTGGGTCGAACCACTTGAAACAACCTGCAGCTATCGCCACACAATTAAGCCAAAAGTGTGGCCTCTTATCAGGCTCATTAGCATTAGCATTTGGCCACTTCGCCATTTTGGGGCATTAGGGGTTAAGCTTCTGCAGTCACGTCATTGATTTCGGGGGCAGCATGAAACAAATTATGCATAAAAATCACACTAAATATGATGTGGCCATAACAGTTGCACGTCAGCCTTTTATTATTTTATGTTAATTTCTTGGGGGCAAACACATGTAGAAAATCGTTGACCTTTTATTGCCAATAACGTGCGCCATTTAAGTCGCCCCATTGCTGCCTATGTTGTTTCTTGTTGTTTCCACCCACGTGAGTTGGAAATCCAGGCAGAATTTACCTCGCAGGCAAAGTTAATTGAAAATTTGTCGGTAGCAGTCGCAGTTGGCAGGCAGTTAAAATAAAACTGCTTAGATGCGTTAATGCCTACACATTTTCCTTCCGTCTCTCATTTTTTCCGACATGCTCTTGTTGTGCTTTTGGCATTTTATTTGCTTTGCATATTTGATTACAGGCAGCAGCTCAGCTCAGCTGGATGGATTGATGCAACGAAGGAAGGAATGAAGGAAGCCATCCACACCTCTTTGAGCACAACACTTATCAGGTGTCAAAGGCAGAGGACGACCGACAACCAACGACTGACGACGTCGACCGACGACTGCAGCATTACGGGCATTACGACCATTTCTTTGGCTCCAGGACATTTAATAGAGTTCAAACCAGAAAGCACTTTCTATGCCAATGACAGCAGATTTCCTCCAGCTGCAGGCGCCACAGATGAGCACGTGTCGTGTCACGAAAGCACAAGAAATCCACTAAATTATTAATTTATTTCGAAAGGTGTCTTCAAGATATTGATTTCAAATTGAACGCATTCGTTAGAACGTAAGAGTAATATACTTAAAGCCTCTGAAATTGTATAAAAGTTTTTAAAACTGTTATCAAAATTATTAAAATAATTTAAACGGGAAAAAATTGGTTTAATTTCGTGGTAACAATGGAACGAGTATTTTAATTAATTTATTGAAAAATGCAAGTTCTTAAAGTTATAAAATATATTCTGAAATGAATAAAAATCTAGTACAATTTTAATAAATATTGATATATTTCTAAATGGTAGCATTGACTTTAGTTGAACGTCTCTCGTAAAAATAAATATAAAAACTGCATCTAGTTTTTCTATTAGCAATAAATTAATAAAAGTCTTGATTTCTAGTCTTGTTAAATTTATAAAAAATTACTCGCTTATTATTCGTTTTCTCGCAAATTTGTATATTAGTTGGTCGACAAAATAAAGTGGTTAAAACGTAAATAAAGTAAGCATCGAACGAATTTCATATATGTAATTTATTCTGCATCTGTTTTAAAGTCTTACACGATAAAATCGGAATATTACACAGCTTAACTAAGCTTGCACATATATTTAAAAGTAATCAGCAATACTAAAGTCTTGCCAGGTTTATTTTGTTTTTCCAAGAATGCTGCATGCACAAAATTGCTGAACATATTCACAAATATTCAACTCTTTTGATGCATGATTAATTGGAAGCTTTCAAAGAGGTGTTGCAGGTATATGCAACTATTAGTGTGTGTAAAAACTATTTCTACAGTGTTTCATTTATTTAAAACCTATCTGGATATTTTGTATATTTGTCTAAGGCAAATAAATCTCCACAGTTTATTTTTCTCCCTATCGAAAATTCTCAATTCATTGGGCTCAAACACCTGCTGCTCCTTCCCCTTGTGTTGCCAGCTTTTGCTGCTTCTTGCAACACACGGTGGCAGATCTGGTGGCAGAGCTTGCCTCGTCTATGGATTTGCCGTATTTACATGTCAAAGCTTTAGTAGAATTCAGTGAGGCGTAAATCATGTGCCGATATTAAAGACGATCTTTCATTATATACATATGCGGTGGATGTGTTGCAGGGAAACCTTTTCAAGTGCGTGCAACACGCCATAAGCTGCATGCTGCACTCTATCATAAAGAGCGCAACACGGCAGCTCAGGCAGGATAAAAAAGGATGCAGGACGCGTCTCCTCTTCCGCTGCGATGCGATGCGATGCGTTGCATTGCGATGCATTGCGTCGGACACGTGAAAGCATCATCAATCTGCTGGCAACGACAGTTTTAACGACTTCTTGCGGATTACTTCAAACAAAATAACCACTTTGTAGTCGGGAGTGAAATTTTATGTTGGCCTTCCTCTCGAGCTCGAGGCAACAACAATGACATCGCCTTAGACTGCGGCTTTCGATAAAGTTTTAGCCGTGCCGCAAAAGTTGCTGGCAAATAGCGAGCAAAATGCTAACGTTAACAAAAACGCTCTCACACACACACTCGCATTTATGCAAAACTCAAACATACATTTTTATTACTGCGACTGCAACCTGCAACCTGCAACCTGCATCCTGCTTGCCACAAGCAAAACGTTGTCGCAATGCCTCAAAAGCTGTTGCATCAACTGATTACGGCGCACAAATAAAACGTTTAGTGAAACCAGCAGATCAATAGAAATGGAAATCGATGGGATTAGAATGACAGAATATTTTGGATTATCTAGAGCAGGGCTTGATAGACTACAACATACCCTTGGTTAACTGAACTGTTGGCAATATTATTTCATTGCACGGAAATTGCTTAAGTTTTTATTATTTGAGATTTACGATTAAATACCGTATTCAAAATCCAGCGAATAAAATTTACATAAATTTGATTATCATAGTTTATTTATTTTAAATTCAGCAGAGTTTATAGAAAAATAATAATTGTATACAATACAAATACTAAACTAATTATTTTAACATTGAAAACAAAGGCGAAATGTGTTAGTAGTTCTTTTTAAATATCAACAGAGTTTCTATGAAAATAATAGTGTTATTTTATATACATATATTTAAATTTTATATTTTATATCTATCAGAGTTTGCAAAAGTATTGACATAGCATATAAAAAACTAGCCAAAGGACCCGCAGCCAACTTTAAATAATAATAATTTATTATAAATATTATACAAATTTAAATAATGTTATTCATGATTTTTAAATTCAGCGGAGCTCGCATAATAACAAAAACAGATTCTCTAAAAACCCAACTTATTTATCTTACTTAGAATATCATCAATTTATTTGAAGGTTGATTAAAATGATCTCTATTTAATTATTCTACATTTTTGCTATGTCCTACACAAATACTAATTTCATCTTTACTCATTTCGTCTATAAGTAATTAATAATTAAGCTGCTTGCCTCGCTTGAAAGTATTGAGGCGTAATTATGTTTTGAATAACAGGATCGAGGACCTCAAGACGCTCAACTTTGTAGTGCTACTAATTAAAACTTGCAAGTCCAGTTAAAGTCTATGCCACATTGTCCTTCGCTTGCCGCTCCTTGCAACAATACAATTTTATAGAGCCAGTTTGTTGGCTTAATGACGTTTATTTAGTAATAAAAACCTGCCCTCAGCTTGTTTAAAATGCAAATATAAGTTCTGTCTAGTTTGGCGAGTGGCTAAAATCGAAAATGAATTTACTTAAGTTTACTTTTGATACTTAATATTTTGGGGTAAATGATGCTCAAATTGAGGTGCTGTTTAACTGTTTGTTTTCGCTGCATTGCCAAATAATGATCTGCCTGTTGGCCAGGTAGGTATTTTTTAATTTAATTTAAAAGCTAGTTGAATAAATGCCCCGGGCAGAATGGACTAAGGAAAACACACAGAGAAACAACCCTTAAAATCGAGTCGAGTGGCAGCTGTTGCTGCCAAAGTTGTTGCTGCTGCTGCTGTTGCCATAGCATTGCTTTTGGCCAACAGGGCCAACAGATGAGAGCTGAGCGCAGTGAAGCGCAGCGCATGAAAACCAAAACGTTGAATCCCTACAAAAGACTTGGCCAACGGCTGTGGTCAGTTTGCAGCTTTTTTTCAGCCGCTCCCTTTCCACATCGCACACATATATCTTTCTCCTGCATTTTTTCGAATTTCTGTATTTTTTTGTTGTTGCTGCTACCCTCGGGAGCAGCAGATGCGACAAAGCTTCATTAAAATTAACAAAACTTAATTGCAGCTTACGTGGCACGTAACATGTTGCAAATGTGTTTTGCAATCTGTTTGCATCAGCCATCGGGCCCCTACAATCAGCACCTGCCACATCGCCAAGGATCGCCAAGGATCGCAAAGGATCGCGAGCCTGCCAAATTTTGATGCATTGCAGTCGGGGTTTATCAGGGCAGGATACGCTGCAGATTGCAGCTGCGGCTGCAGCAAATGGATTAGTGCAACAGTTTGGCTTGCGTGCAACTGTTATTGACAGCTGCCTTGCAACAGCGTCTCCTCATTACCTCCTCCACAGCTCTCCCACTCTCCACAGCTCTCCCACTGATGGCCTTTTGTCGACGCCTTCGGTCACCCGCTGCAGGCTGAGAACTTTCCACAGCTCAACGGCAAACCATTTGGCCTGTCAATGGCTTGTAACTGCTGCAAGCTGGCTAACAGGTAAACTGGCAAACTGGCAAACTGGCTAACTTGCAACTCGAAGTTTGGCACATGGCATGTCTGAAATGACGTTAAGCGCTTTACTGCCTTTGACATTTGCATGCAATCCAACAGCACCCAGAGCTAAAGACCTGAAGAGGTGAATAGGTGAAGAGGCAAAGCGGTTAGTAGGAATCGAGGCAAACTGCAATTACAGCCAACAAAGGTCATTGTGCTGCCAATTGGGCCAAAGCACAGACCAAATGCAATTCATTGCTCTTCTTTTCGGTTCTTTGGCCCGGCCAAGAAGAACAGCAATTAATCGCAGGCTGCAAAACGAGGCGAGAGTGTCATATTCATAAATTGTGGCCAACGAGGCTTGTGGCCAAGAGGAGCTCTCTCGTCTTTTGGCCATATGTCTGAGCGTTGCGTGTGGTCACAAAGGAGAATGTGGTCGATGAGTCGTGTGTGTGCGCCAGTTGTTTGAAGTGTGCCCCGATAAACGACGAGCGACGAGCAGTTGGCCCATCGGATCTGGTTACAAGACAAAAGGTTTATGGTTACACGAATTAAAGCGCAATTCGTTAAATATTCAAACGCATTCAGCTGCATAACGATTGAGGCGACAGGCATCAATAGTGGCAGCCAGCATTTTACGCTCGAGTTGCGAATGCGACTCGCATTTTAAGACACAGCAACAACAACGACAAACATGCTGCAGATAATATGAAAAGATAGTCCATACGCCCCGTTATCCTGGCTCGCATTGCCGGGCAGCTGCTTCGTCCTGCTGCAAGCTGCGTGACCACTTTTAAGTGCCCCCAAGTGCTGGCTAGCTCAGAGTCCATTATATAAATGCGCTTTTAATAAAAGCGCACTCTTCCCTCTCTGTATTTGCATTGGCCGTAATTGCAAGTTGAGTGCGTCGCGTCCCGCATAAAACGTGTGTTAAGCCAATGTAATTTAGATAACCGTCGTTGCAGTTGTCGTTGCAGATACAATCGCCGCATGCTATTCAAATTTGAAAATGAAAACTCTTTTATTTATTTTCGGCATCAATCAATGCAGAACGACTTCAATTACTGGCCATTAAATTGGCATTAATCATTCAGTTGCACAACTTTGTTGCATGCCACAATATTGTTTGCCTCTATGGCTGTTTTTTATTTATTTTTTTAATTAAATTCCATTGGACGCTGACGTGCAGGCCAAAGCCTGACGGACGCTGCTGTTTGTTGTTGACGTTGTTGCGATTCCGCTCTGACGGTTTCATGCAAATTCAATATAAATATTTAAGTATTTGCCACATGCTCATTTTTAACAGCACCTGCAGCTGCCACAACGACTGCCCTTCTCTCTCTCTCTATCTCTCTCTCTATCTCGCTCTCAATCTCTTTCGCTCTGTTACTGCAAATCAAACAGCAGCTAGCAAAAGTCCGCGTGCAACGTCTGTCCTTTTGCATAAGCAAATACGCGCTTCGTCGCAAACACGTGAGGTTTCTGTTGCTTTCGTTGTCGTTGTCGTTGTTTCTGTTTCTGTTGCTGTGTCTCCTGCATGAGTAACGACTGCCCTTCAGTTCTTGAGCTGCTGATGAGTACTCCACTTGGACTTCCACTTCCACTTCCACTTCTCAGCTCTCCCTGTTCGCCACAGTTCATGGTTCAATGACAAGCAACATCGAGTGGACACACAAAAAACGCTCATAGTCTGAGTCTGAGCTGCGTTGCCTTTGGCCCCTGGCTGTCAACTGTTACCTGGTGCCGGCTATTTGTCTGTGGTTTGGTACTGTCGACACACCCACACACATACACACCCACACACCCACACACACCCACTGCATCGTTTAATTATGTACACTCTTTCAACTGCCAGACGTTCACATATTCTCCAGCACTTTAATCAATTTATTGACTGGCATTTATAATGCGAAATTAATACCATAATTAACAAAAGTGCGGCAAGATTGCTTACAATATAATTAAGTTATGACAGCCAGAAAATCACAATTCTTGCACAATTGCATTTCGCTTTAAACATCAATTTTCGAATTAAATTTGCTTCGTTGGTGAGGCATGTGTGGTGATGTAAATGTAATATTGCAAGTGGAGTCAGATAACCACAATATTTAAGAAGAAATTCATGCACAATTTACAACATCGAATAGAAATTTAATTTACTTCGATAGTCGCCGTATACTCTACGATGTTAATATTATTAGTAGAGCAAAATTCAATAGATAATCACACTAATTTAGAACAAAATTCTTGAACAATTTAATTTAACTTTAAGCGTCGAATCTAAAAATTAATTTACTACGATTTTCAGGTAAATATGCAATATTATTATTGCAATTAAGTAGAGTCAAATAATTACAATACCTTAGTAGAAATTATTGCACAGTTTCAGTATACTTGAAACATCGAATGGAAATTTAATTTTCTGCTATTGTCTGTCATAAACATTGGAATAATAATATTAACATTATATAAAAAATAAACCACAATAATTAAAAAAAAATTCTTGAACAGTTTGCTTACAATAAACATCAGGATTGTCAAACATGATATTAAAATGCATTTAAAAAGAAGACAGGCAACCACAAAACTTACGTAAGAATTCTGGAGCAATTGAAAATTTCGTTAAACAACGAATGTCTGGCATATATTCTGCAATATTATAATTAAGAAAAGTTCAGCAACATTCAATAGTTAGATAACCACAAAACATGACATGAAATTCTTGCACTTTATTTAACTTTAATATACGAATTTCAAACAATCATTAAATCAAATGTATTGCACAATTTATTGTTTGTATTGTGATATTAATTATAATTAATAATAAACTAATTAACAAAAGAAATTCACAAAACCGCAATTGTTGCTAGTTGAAATTCTTAAACAAATTTTAGTTTTGTATTAATAAACGAATTTCGAACAAATTTAAAATGAAATGAGCATAATTAAAAGCAAGCAGCTCGTTAAAATCTGCATTATTTCAATTGAAATATTTACATATTTATTGTTGATTTGTGCGCAAACAAAAAAAAACAATAACAAACAGAAAACAAATGTCATAAAAAACGTTGCCAACAATAACTGTATGCAATTAAAAAGTGTTGCCAAAAGCAAATGAAACAAAAACTTTATATGGATTACATATTATTTCAATTATTTCATAGTTTGGTTACCACATTAAAAAATCAAATGCCAAATGGATTTTCAGTTATTCATATTTTATTCACCAGCGTTTATTCGACTTTAAAAAAAACGTAAATATTTCATTTTATTTGTTTTGCCCGCTGTTTGCCATATATACGTATACATATATTTTAGTCAGCGCTTTTTTCTTTGCCTTCTGACGGGTTGAGGCGACGGTTTATACTTTATTTGCAGTGCTGATACTCAAGTCCTTTGGCACCCCAATAAAATTCTCGCTTGGGCGTTTTTTTGCTTAACGAAGTGGAACTTGCGTGCGGCAAAGTCATAAAACATGGCTAAAGTTCGCTAGTCTGCCAGATACTCTTTAAACTCTGGCTTGATCGCAATTTCTGCTTACACAGGAACTGCTTGCAAGTTCGAATATCAGGCGTCAAGCAGTTCACTGCTTGCTGTGTCTTTACCTATTTGTGGGACATTCGTTTAATTTTAAAATTTATTTATTTTATTTAACTTACTTAATTAATTTTATTTTCTTTTATTAATGTTGTTTACATTATTGATTTTATTTATAATATTTATTTTCATATTCTATTATTTTATGTATTACATAGGAATTTCTTCGCTCAAGTATACATACATATATTGTTTACTTTCTATAGGAGAGAAAAAATGCAATATCAGAAGGAATTTCAATCAGTGAACAATATGTAAAAATAAACTGATTTTTATAAACATTATATCATTATTTTTAATAAACTTCTGGAAACCAAGCTATAATGGTTTCTGGAGCTTTATTAAATAAAGGTCAGAAATGTGGTTGATTGAGTTTATTTCAACCATAACTATTGCTTTGTGAAATTTCCACACAATACCGACTTAAAAAATGTACGATAAAATGTTTGTGACGATCCACGACAAAATCAAGCGTAATTTTTTAGTATTATTTATTGTATTGCATATAATTCGAAAAAAATTATAAAAGACTTTACCTACAAATTTAAATTAAATAGAACATTAATATTACTTATTCTGATATTTCAGAAGTAAAATAAAAGTGCATAATTTGGTTAATACATATATTAAAAAATAAAAAAATTCAATTATCTTAAATAAAATACGGTAATAATGTCGACGAAATTACTTCCCAAAACCAACGTCGATCTGCTGAAGTACCAGGCGAACATAATCGAGTAGCAAGTAGATTAGCCAAAATTTTAAATTTTCAGAAGTTGGCGGTTTTTTCAAATTTGAATTTGAATAATATACGTTAATATTAACGACGAAATTCCCTCCCAAAACCAACGTCGATCTGCTGAAATACCAGGCGAACATAATCGAGTAGAAAGTAGATTACCCAAAAATTTAAATTTTCAGAAGTTTGGCGGTTTTTTCAAATTTGAATTTGAATAAAATACGTTAATATTAACGACAAAATTCCTTTCAAAAACCAACGTCGATCTGCTGAAGTACCAGGCGAACATAATTGAGTAGCAAGTAGATTACCCAAAAATTTAAATTTTCAGAAGTTTGGCGGTTTTTTCAAATTTGAATTTGAATAATATACGTTAATATTAACGACGAAATTCCTTTTGAAAACCAACGTCGATCTGCTGAAGTACCTGGCGAACATAATCGAGTAGCAAGTAGATTACCCAAAAATTTAAATTTTCAGAAGTTTGGCGGTTTTTTCAAATTTGAATTTGAATAATATACGTTAATATTAACGACGAAATTCCTTCCAAAAACCAACGTCGATCTGCTGAAGTACCAGGCGAACATAATCGAGTAGCAAGTAGATTAGCCAAAAATTTAAATTTTCAGAAGTTGGGCGGTTTTTTCAAATTTGAATTTGAATAATATACGTTAATATTAACGACGAAATTCCTTCCAAAAACCAACGTCGATCTGCTGAAGTACCAGGCGAACATAATCGAGTAGAAAGTCGATTACCCAAAAATTTAAATTTTTAGAAGTTTGGCGGTTTTTTCAAATTTGAATTTGAATAATATACGTTAATATTAACGACGAAATTCCTTTTGAAAACCAACGTCGATCTGCTGAAGTACCAGGCGAACATAATCGAGTAGCAAGTAGATTACCCAAAAATTTAAATTTTCAGAAGTTTGGCGGTTTTTTCAAATTTGAATTTGAATAAAATACGTTAATATTAACGACAAAATTCCTTCCAAAAACCAACGTCGATCTGCTGATTTACCAGGCGAACATAATCAAGTAGAAAGTAGATTATCGAAAAATTTAAATTTTCAGAAGTTTGGCGGTTTTTTCAAATTTGAATTTGAATAAAATACGTTAATATTAACGACAAAATTCCTTCCAAAAACCAATGTCGATCTGCTGAAGTACCAGGCGAACATAATCGAGTAGAAAGTAGATTACCCAAAAATTTAAATTTTCAGAAGTTTGGCGGTTTTTTTCAAATTTGAATTTGAATAATATACGTTAATATTAACGACGAAATTCCTTCCAAAAACCAACGTCGATCTGCTGAAGTACCAGGCGAACATAATCAAGAAGCAAGTGAATTATCCAAAAATTTAAATTTTCAGAAGTTTGGCGGTTTTTTCAAATTTGAACTTGAATAATATACGTTAATATTAACGACGAAATTCCTTCCAAAAACCAATGTCGATCTGCTGAAGTACCAGGCGAACATAATCGAGTAGCAAGTAGATTAGCCAAAAATTTAAATTTTCAGAAGTTGGGCGGTTTTTTCAAATTTGAATTTGAAGAATATACGTTAATATTAATGACGAAATTCCTTTTGAAAACCAACGTCGATCTGCTGAAGTACCAGGCGAACATAATCGAGTAGCAAGTGAATTATCCAAAAATTTTAATTTTCAGAAGTTTGGCGTTTTTTTCAAATTTGAATTTGAATAATATACGTTAATATTAACGACGAAATTCCTTCCAAAAACCAACGTCGATCTGCTGAATTACCAGGCGAACATAATCGAGTAGCAAGTGAATTATCCAAAAATTTAAATTTTCAGAAGTTTGGCGGTTTTTTCAAATTTGAATTTGAATAATATACGTTAATATTAACGACAAAATTCCTTCCAAAAACCAATGTCGATCTGCTGAAGTACCAGGCGAACATAATCGAGTAGAAAGTAGATTACCCAAAAATTTAAATTTTCAGAAGTTTGGCGGTTTTTTTCAAATTTGAATTTGAATAATATACGTTAATATTAACGACGAAATTCCTTCCAAAAACCAACGTCGATCTGCTGAAGTACCAGGCGAACATAATCGAGTAGCAAGTAGATTAGCCAAAAATTTAAATTTTCAGAAGTTTGGCGGTTTTTTCAAATTTGAATTTGAATAAAATACGTTAATATTAACGACAAAATTCCTGCCAAAAACCAATGTCGATCTGCTGAAGTACCAGGCGAACATAATCGAGTAGCAAGTAGATTAGCCAAAAATTTAAATTTTCAGAAGTTGGCGGTTTTTTCAAATTTGAATTTGAATAATATACGTTAATAATAACGACGAAATTCCTTCCCAAAACCAACGTCGATCTGCTGAAATACCAGGCGAACATAATCGAGTAGAAAGTAGATTACCCAAAAATTGAAATTTTCAGAAGTTGGGCGGTTTTTTCAAATTTGAATTTGAATAATATACGTTAATATTAACGACGAAATTCCTTCCAAAAACCAACGTCGATCTGCTGAAGTACCAGGCGAACATAATCGAGTAGAAAGTAGATTACCCAAAAATTTAAATTTTCTGAAGTTTGGCGGTTTTTTCAAATTTGAATTTGAATAATATACGTTAATATTAACGACGAAATTCCTTCCAAAAACCAACGTCCATCTGCAAAAGTACCAGGCGAACATAATCAAGTAGCAAGTGAATTATCCAAAAATTTAAATTTTCAGAAGTTTGGCGGTTTTTTCAAATTTGAATTTGAATAATATACGTTAATATTAACGACGAAATTCCTTCCAAAAACCAACGTCGATCTGCTGATTTACCAGGCGAACATAATCAAGTAGAAAGTAGATTATCGAAAAAATTAAATTTTCAGAAGTTTGGCGGTTTTTTCAAATTTGAATTTGAATAATATACGTTAATATTAACGACGAAATTCCTTCCAAAAACCAACGTCGATCTGCTGAAGTACCAGGCGAACATAATCGAGTAGAAAGTAGATTAGCCAAAAATTTAAATTTTCTGAAGTTTGGCGGTTTTTTCAAATTTGAATTTGAAGAATATACGTTAATATTAATGACGAAAATCCTTTTGAAAACCAACGTCGATCTGCTAAAGTACCAGGCGAACATAATCGAGTAGCAAGTAGATTAGCCAAAAATTTAAATTTTCAGAAGTTGGGCGGCTTTTTCAAATTTGAATTTGAATAAAATACGTTAATATTAACGACGAAATTCCCTCCCAAAACCAACGTCGATATGCTGAAGTACCAGGGGAAAATAATCGAGTAGAAAGTAGATTACCCAAAAATTTAAATTTTCAGAAATTTGGCGGTTTTTTCAAATTTGAATTTGAATAATATACGTTAATATTAACGACGAAATTCCTTTTGAAAACCAACGTCGATCTGCTGAAGTACCAGGCGAACATAATTGAGTCGCAAGTAGATTACCCAAAAATTTAAATTTTCAGAAGTTTGGCGGTTTTTTCAAATTTGAATTTGAATAATATACGTTAATATTAACGACGAAATTCCTTCCAAAAACCAACGTCGATCTGCTGAAGTACCAGGCTACCAAAATCGAGTAGAAAGTAGATTACCCAAAAATTTAAATTTTCTGAAGTTTGGCGGTTTTTTCAAATTTGAATTTGAATAATATACGTTAATATTAACGACGAAATTCCTTTAAAAAACGAACGTCCATCTGCAAAAGTACCAGGCGAACATAATCGAGTAGCAAGTGAATTATCCAAAAATTTAAATTTTCAGAAGTTTGGCGGTTTTTTCAAATTTGAATTTGAATAATATACGTTAATATTAACGACAAAATTCCTTCCAAAAACCAATGTCGATCTGCTGAAGTACCAGGCGAACATAATCGAGTAGAAAGTAGATTACCCAAAAATTTAAATTTTCAGAAGTTTGGCGGTTTTTTCAAATTTGAATTTGAATTATATACGTTAATATTAACGACGAAATTCTTTTTGAAAACCAACGTCGATCTGCTGAAGTACCAGGCGAACATAATCGAGTAGCAAGTAGATTAGCCAAAAATTTTAATTTTCAGAAGTTGGGCGGTTTTTTCAAATTTGAATTTGAATTATATACGTTAATATTAACGACGAAATTCCTTTTGAAAACCAACGTCGATCTGCTGAAGTACCAGGCGAACATAATCGAGTAGCAAGTAGATTACCCAAAAATTTAAATTTTCAGAAGTTTGGCGGTTTTTTCAAATTTGAATTTGAATAATATACGTTAATATTAACGACGAAATTCCTTCCAAAAACCAACGTCGATCTGCTGAAGTACCAGGCGAACATAATCGAGTAGCAAGTAGATTAGCCAAAAATTTAAATTTTCAGAAGTTGGGCGGTTTTTTCAAATTTGAAGTAGAATAATATACGTTAATATTAACGACGAAATTCCTTTTGAAAACCAACGTCGATCTGCTGAAGTACCAGGCGAACATAATCGAGTAGAAAGTAGATTACCCAAAAAGTTAAATTTTCAGAAGTTTGGCGGTTTTTTCAAATTTGAATTTGAATAATATACGTTAATATTAACGACGAAATTCCTTTTGAAAACCAACGTCGATCTGCTGAAGTACCAGGCGAACATAATCGAGTAGAAAGTAGATTACCCAAAAATTTAAATTTTCTGAAGTTTGGCGGTTTTTTCAAATTTGAATTTGAATAATATACGTTAATATTAACGACGAAATTCCTTCCAAAAACCAACGTCCATCTGCTAAAGTACCAGGCGAACATAATCGAGTAGCAAGTAAATTATCGAAAAATTTAAATTTTCAGAAGTTTGGCAGTTTTTTCAAATTTGAATTTGAATAATATACGTTAATATTAACGACGAAATTCCTTCCAAAAACCAACGTCGAACTGCTGAAGTACCAGGCGAACATAATCGAGTAGAAAGTAGATTACCCAAAAATTTAAATTTTCAAAAGTTTGTCGGTTTTTCAAATTTGAATTTGAATAAAATACGTTAATATTAACGACAAATTCCTTCCAAAAACCAATGTCGATCTGCTGAAGTACCAGGCGAACATAATCGAGTAGCAAGTAGATTAACCCAAAAATTAAAATTTTCAGAAGTTGGGCGGTTTTTTCAATTTGAATTTGAATAATATACGTTAATATTAACGACGAAATTCCTTTTGAAAACCCAACGTTGATCTGCTGAAGTACTAGGCGAACATAATCGAGTAGCAAGTAGATTAGCCAAAAATTTAAATTTCAGAAGTTGGGCGGTTTTTTTTCAAATTTGAATTTGAATAATATTCGTTAATATTAACGACGAAATTCCTTCCAAAATCCACTTGGAGCTGCAGAAGTACCAGGCGAACATAATCGAGTAGCAAGTAGATTAGCCAAAAATTTAAATTTTTAGAAGTTGGGCGGTATTTTCAAATTTGAATTTGAATAATATACGTTAATATTAACGACGACATTCCTTTTGAAATTCAACATCGATCTGCTTGAAGTACCAGGCGAACATAATCGAGTAGCAAGTGAATTATCCAAAAATTTAAATTTTCAGAAGTTTGGCGGTTTTTCAAATTTGAATTTGAATAATATACGTTAATATTAACGACGAAATTCCTTTGAAAACCAACGTTGATCTGTCTGAAGTACCAGGCGAACATAATCGAGTAGCAAGTAGATTACCCAAAAATTGAAATTTTCAGAAGTTGGGCGGTTTTTTTTTAACGTTATATTAACGCATAATATTCAAATTCAAATTTGAAAAACCGCCAACTTCTGAAAATTTAAATTTTGGCTAATCTACTTGCTACTCGATTATGTTCGCCTGGTACTTCAGCAGATCGACGTTGGTTTTTGGAAGGAATTTCGTCGTTAATATTAACGTATT
>OY757141.1:20195571-20502668 GCA_963583835.1 Drosophila immigrans
AACAATCAATTCAATCTATAAATGTTTGGCTTTCAAAAAAGATAAATAATAATAATAAATAATCAAAAAATTAGTAAACAGTTTTTTAAATCTTCAAAACAAATTAAATTGCTGTTTACTTAACATTCTTAGTCAAAATTCACTTAATACATAATTTATATTTCAGATTACTTTGAAAATATATTCTCAATACAAATTTTAAAAATTTTTGAAAACAAGAAACATTATATTAAAATAATACCAAATTTAATGAATATTTCATTCAACATGAATTCATTCACCAACAGGCAGAACGTAAACAGAGAATGAAATTTAAAGAGAGCGAATGTTTCCTTGATGGTATTAGTGTGTCTCACACACGAGGCAATACTCACACACAACGCTCTCGCTCTTCGCATGAGTGTGAGGCGGATGAGCGAAGTAGAGAATGCATTAGTATTAGTGACTGAGCAGCGCTGTCTGTGTGTGTGACACGACGCAACTTCGACTTGTTGAGCGATCGCTTGCCGAGAGAGAGAGAGAGAGAGAGCGATGTAAGGTGTCTGTGTATTAGTGTGTGGTGTATGATTCACAAACACTAATGCACAATTTCACTCGCTCAGCAGTCGATGGCAAATGGGTGAAGTCGGGAATGGCAATCAGACGGAATATGACAGTCGAATGGGGAGGATCAGATGGAGGTGGAAACTGGAGAATATTCTGTACTAAATAAGGAATAATTCTACAACTAAAATAAACTACTTCCAGAAGATCATTTCAAAGTGAGTCGAGTACAGTCTGAGTCGGAATTATCTGGTTATTTTCCACTGCATCGCAATAACTTGCCTTTCATTTGAAATTCTCTGGTTATTTTCCATCCAATGGCGATCGTTTGGCTTGTCGTCGAGTTGCTTGTCAACAACAGCCACAGCAACGACCCGATTCCATTTTAGTATGCCTCACGACGTAGATAAGCAGGTAGTCGAAGAGGGGAAGCGAGGGGTAGCGGGAAGGGCCACGTGCGGCGTCTGAAGTCTTCAATGGCTGTTCTATAGACGCCTAACCTTAATTAGCAATACAGGGTGCTAATGTTGTAGTAACGATGCAGGAATTGAAACTGTTCACAAGACGATTTAAGCCAACTTCGATGCAGTTGAAGTTCCTGCAAAACGCGAGTGTTTAGCCCCAATTCTTATCAGACCGTAACTCTGACATAGTATTGGTATTTTGTATGTGACACCAACACATTCACACATTATGCCGCTCTCTCGGCAATCGTTCTCTCTGATTCCCGAAGATAGCTTCGTTTAATATGTGAGCTCACACGTAAAGCAGATGCTTTAGTTGTGTTGGTAATCGTACTGAACTCACCAACACAATCACACATTGCATTGCTCTCTTCTCTCACTTTCACACAGATACAAAGAGAGTGTTATGTGTGAGTTTATTTACTAATACTTTCACAGAGTGAATCGCTCTCTTTCTCTGTTTACATTTTTAGTAGAAGATTGCGAATTCTGAAACAGCTGATCGATCACACACCCCCTTTAAGATTATATTTAATAAGTAGCCCAAGGAATGTCTTCCAGGTCTCCAACTGCCAACTGAAAATCTTCCTCATGATTTTTTTTGTCACAATCAAATTTAATTTATAATCAAACCTGAAAATATTTCGTATTTCACAAATTCTTTAAAGGCAAATACTAAATGTAAAACTATAGAAAAATTTATTTGTATGTTGTATTGTTTCATCACATATTAGCTTATACATAGAACTAAAACTATTTAATGGCTGTTTTGACTGTACCAAGCTTAACCATATTTGTTTTTTACTTGCCATATTGTCCTGCCTTCACTTTAACTAGCCATTATCATATTTTTGTTTTTTATACTAGATAGATTACACAATTTATTTCTATATTATATAGTCTAATGTTACCTCAGTCGAATATCGCTTTGCGTTTCGCATATTAAAACTTGTAGCTCTGATATATAATATATGTATGTACATTTAGATATACGTTTGTAACTTGTACGTATACATAACATATTTGAATAATTTTGTTGTTGTTGTAGTTTAATTAACCTTAAATGTACTGCATACAATACACATGTTCACAACTATAGAAATACAAATACAATTCGCTCTTCGAATGCCAGATAAGTCGAGACTTGATAACGAGCATTGCCGGTTCTATATGCCGTATCCGTCCGTCTCTTTCGCTCACTCGATCGGCAAGCGAAGAGCCGAGTCGGGCTGAGCGTATAAAAGGGAAGGCGGCTGGCGAGAATTCATTCAGTGAACAACTGTGCTTCAGCCAAGCAACTAAAGAACTCTCTCGGTTTCTCCAAGTTAAACAACAATCGAAACCCATCAAGATGCGTCTGGGTCAAACTATCCCCAACTTCACCGCCGACACCACCAAGGGCCCGATCAAGTTCCACGAGTGGCAGGGCAAATCGTAAGTACTCTTCTCTACTCTCTCTCTAATTGCTCTGTCTTAATTGTAGATGCATATATAATATATTGTAAATGTATATTCTTCAGGTGGGTGGTGCTCTTCTCTCACCCCGCTGACTTCACGCCCGTGTGCACGACGGAACTGGGGAGGATTGCGGTGCATCAGCCGGAGTTTGCCAAGCGGAATGCGAAGTGCTTGGCGCACTCGGTGGATGCTTTGAACTCGCATGTGGACTGGGTGAATGACATCAAGTCGTATTGCCTGGACATTCCCGGCGACTTCCCATATCCCATCATTGCCGATCCCACACGCGACTTGGCCGTATCCCTGGGCATGCTCGACGAGGAGCAGAAGAAGGACCCCGAGGTGGGCAAGACAATTCGCGCTCTCTTCATCATCAGCCCCGACCACAAGGTGCGCCTCTCCATGTTCTACCCCATGTCCACGGGTCGCAATGTCGAGTAAGTAACAACTCATGGATTATCTTCTGAATTCTTCTGTAACCATATCTCTCTCTTCTCTTTATAGTGAAATCCTCCGAGTCATCGACTCCCTGCAGCTGGTTGATCGTGTTAAGGTGATTGCCACTCCCGCCAACTGGACTGTGAGTATTCTTTATAACGACAATATTGACTTGGATCTAATGAATTCCATTTTAAACACAGCCTGGCACCAAGGTCATGATTCTGCCCACTGTCAGTGATGAGGAGGCCAACAAACTGTTCCCCAAGGGCTTTGACAAAGTCTCGATGCCTTCAGGCGTTAACTATGTGCGCACCACTGTGAACTATTAACAATCTTCAATCTACAACTTATCAACAACTGACTAGAATTAAGAAAATTTATCCCAACAATTCGACTGTGCCTTAATAAAGATAATTTTTACTTTTCCTATTAAATTCATTGTTTCAATATATTATGAATATTAACATATGTACTATGATTAATGATTTGTATAAACATGGTATTTGCAAATATAAAATAGCCATGGAAATATTAAAAACACTTTTTTATCTGTAAAAATTAATATTGGCCCGATATAATTTGCAAGCGTCACACTTCCAAATATACTTTATATTTGTCTTAAAATTGGATTTTATTTCTAAATCGACATTTAAACTATCCTATGATAGCTTCATAATGTTTTAGAAGCTAATTTGAGAGGTTTTTAAAGATTCTGCATTTGTCTACCAGCTCAATGGCAACATATAACAGTTTTTCAACAAGTTAGCAGAGATTTAAAAAAATGTGCATAACATATACATAATTGAAAGGATTTTAACCCTGGAATGTTTTTCGTCAAAGTGACGTGGCGCTTTTTAAAATTCGCTTGAAAACGGAATTTAAAATATAAATAAATTTCATACTTATTGCTTGAAATTTAAATAATAATAATACAAAGAATTCATTCTGGTTTCTTTTTTCTTTCCGAAATTTTTTATATAAATAGGTCAAAATGGCCTTAGTGTACAATAAAAATGGGTGACGTTCAAGGATTAAGTGTATTTTTTTTACAATTTAAAGTTCACTTCTAAGTGCACCTAAAAAGTAAAGTATTTTGTTAAGTTTATAATGTTTTGTTTAAAACGACACACTGTAGTTCGATCTTAGGAAACTTGCTTCAAAAAATCACAAGCTATTGATAAAAATTCATATCGGTATTTAACAAATTAAATGTTGTTTTTTAAAGCTTCAAGTTAGACCCTTTTTTCTCTAAGAAAGAAATTTAAAAAAATTCATAAAAGCATTAAGCTAAATACATTTATTATAATAATAATAAGAGAATTTTTTTTGTTATTTAGGAAAATCCATTTTCTTGGGTTAGCAAATTTTAAAAAATAAAATAAATATTTTATTTAGTTTTAGAAGTGTTATCAATAATTTGCCTGTAAATCGTAAATATTTAACTTTTCATTCTCTCTTAATCTGGAAAACTAAAATAAATGCTGTAAGCGTTTTATTCATTAAAAAAAAATTAAGCAAATATTTTATGTAGTTTAAAATTATGATATTTGCAACGACTTTTAAGAAAACGAATGATTATGTGACATGTAATTGTTTATTGCGACTTTTTCAGATTGTTGTATTTCAGTTCAAATTACGTTTTCCGTTGTATCCACATTCCATTGAAGTCCGCCATTTTGATGAATTTGTTTATATGACAAATTTCTTTCATCTTCAATATTAGTTTTTTTTTCCCAACACAATTCATCAGAATAAGCTAGTAATTATTATTATGCCATGCTTAGCCCTATTTAGAAATATGCGTTTTCAAATTTATGGCACTGCAGCCAAGCCAAAATTTCACAAAGGATCTGGAATGTCCCTTGGAATGTCCACAATAGATGCAAAATGGATTTGAATAAATTTCTTCTTGCCTCCATATTTTGAAAAAAATATGTGATAAATTCGAACTATATAATCCGAAACGAAGTTTCCAAATTTGTCTAGTATTCATAATGTTTTATTTTATTTTTATACGACGACATCGATAGATGTTTCAAATAATATTCGATTCTTTTAATTTTTGTATCTTAATAATTTTTTTATTTGAGTTATTTTGAATAAAATAAATGCTTGTATTGTTATGATAAATTTAAAATATTTATTTTTTTGCTTAAGTTAATCTAAGGATTAAATCACGCACTTATTGAATTATTTATTAATTATCAGTTGGCAGGTGGTTGCTTTGGGGCATTGAATTGATTCAGAAGCGATGCCATTTATTCGATTTATCTTTTTTGTAAGCTAAACAATTATAGATTGAAATGATTGTTGTGGTTATATTGAATATTTTCAGATATTTATTTGTAAATTGTATATAGTATATAAGTAAGACTAAGGATTAAATCACGTGGACTACGACTAAAATTAGACTAATCAGTCGGCAGGTGGTTGCTTTGGGGCATTGGGCATTGAATTGATTCAGAAGCGATGCCAGTAGGCGGACTCGTGGACCACCATGGTGGGCTGGATGTCGGCCAAGGAGGGGCAGCCAGTTAGCTTCATGGTGACCTCGAAGTCGTCGCGCATCACGTGGAGCAGCTGCTCGACTCCGGCCTGGCCATTGCTGGCCAGTCCCCAGAGGGCGGGGCGACCGATGAAGACGGTCTTGGCGCCGAGGGCCAAGGCCTTGAAGATGTCGTTGCCCTGCATGATGCCGCCATCGAGCATGACCACCAGTTCATTGCCCACTGCGGCAACGATCTCGGGCAGTGCCTCGATTGTGGCCGGAGCAGTGTCGAGCTGTCGTCCGCCGTGGTTGGAGACGATGATGCCGGAGCAGCCGAATTCGCGAGCCAGTTCTGCGTCCTCCGCTGTGAGCACGCCCTTGAGGATGACGGGCAGATGGGTGAGCTGCTGCAGCCACTTGATGTCCTTCCACGTGACGCTGGGATCGTAGTGACTCGCCACGTACTCGTTCAGGCCAGAGCCGCCTCCGCACGAGACGACGCCCTGGGCCAACTCGCCCTCGAAATTGGCCAGGCTGAGGTGGGACGGCAAGCAGAACTTGTTCTTCGCATCTGCTCGACGATCCCCGTTGATGGCCGTGTCGATGGTGAGCACCAGGGCCTTGAAGTTGGCCCGCTCAGCGCGTCTGACGAGCTGCTCAGTGACAGACCTGAAGAGAGGATTGGATTAGAAATCAGAGGGAATAAAAGAGAGTAGAGATGCTCACCGCTCCTTGTAGATGTAGAGCTGGAACCACTTGCAGGTCTGTGGCGCTGCGGCAGCCAGGTCCTCGAGCGAAGTCGTCGACAGTGTGCTCAGTATGTAGATGGAGCCGGCTTTGCCCGCAGCTCGTGCCATGCCGATCTCGCCATCCGGATGCGCCAGCTTCTGCATCGCACTCGGCGCAATGCCCAAGGGCCACTGCAGCTGCTCCCCCAAGATCTCGCAGCTGACGTCCAAGTGGGAGACGTCGCGCAGGAACCGCGGACGAAGGCGCAATCTTGATTGATATTGATATAATAGATATAGATCGCTGATCACTGATGACATTCACTCAGCACTCACCTCTTGTACGCCTCGTGATTCAGACTGACCGTCACTTGTTCCCCCGCCCCGCTCTTGTAGTAGTCCAAGGCATTCTTCTCCAGCTTGCCATTGGCTTTCAACTCGAAATCAGCCACAGAAACCAACGCCATTGTAGCGATCTTAATGTTTTCTATTTTACTCGATGAATGCTTGAATTCGAATACGAACACGAATACGTAGTGAATAATCGCGAATATCTCTCAACTATAAACTGTTAACTCGATGTTGCTTTTCTCTCTGAGCACTTGGCGAGCGAGTCGCCCGCTTTTATACCCGAGCAGGTAGATCGGCTCAAGCCGAAGCAGGTAACGAGTGGGAGAGAGCGAAAGAGATAGAGACAGACACTATCGCTTGGCTATATAATAAATATATGTATAACTTTTGGACTCGCACAACTTGCATATCAAATGAAACACAGCACAAAACAAAACTCATGACGCCCCAAAGAATTCCACAACGAAATGTATTAAGTAAATCAATAAATTAATTTTATTTCACATTTAATATTTGTTATTAACAAATAAACTGATGTCACTCATTCGCACTGTTTCCGCATCGCAATTCCCCACACTTTAATCCCAATTCCAATTCCACTTCCAGTTCCAGTTCTGTTCCAGCTTGTTCACACCTGTCCGAGCAGCAGCTCCGCACAACGCAGAATGACTGAGGCAGCGACTAAACCAAAATACTCGACTGCAAAGAGAGCGAATGTTTCCTTGATGGTATTAGTGTGTCTCACACACGGGGCAATACTCACACACAACGCTCTCGCTCTTCGCATGCGTGTGAGGCGAGTGAGCGAAGTAGCGAGTGTATTAGTATTAGTGACTGAGCAGCGCTGTCTGTGTGTGTGACACGACGCAACTTCGACTTGTTGAGCGATCGCTTGCCGAGAGAGAGAGAGAGAGAGAGCGATGTAAGGTGTCTGTGTATTAGTGTGTGGTGTACGAATCACAAACACTAATGCACAATTTCACTCGCTCAGCAATCGATGGCACATGAGTGAAGTCGGGAATGGCAATCAGACGGAATATGACAGTCGAATGGAGAGGATCAGATGGAGGTGGAGAATATTTTATACTAAATAGGGAATAATCCTACAACTAAATAAAACTTCTACCTGAAGGTCTTCTCAAAGTTAGTCAAGTACAGTCTGAATTCGGAATTATCTGGTTATTTTCCACTGCATCGCAATAACGTATGTTTCATTTTAAATTCCCTGGTTATTTTCCATCCAATGGCGATTGTTTGGCTTGTCGTCGAGTTGTTTGTCAACAACAGCCACAGCCACAGCAACGACCCGATTCCATTTTAGTATGCCTCACGACGTAGATAAGCAGGTAGTCGAGAAGGGGAAGCGAGGGGTAGCGGGAAGGGCCACGTGCGGCGTCTGAAGTCTATTATGGCAGTTCTGTAGTCGCCTAACCTTAATTAGCAATACAGGGTGCTAATATTGTAGTAACGATGCAGGAACTAAAACTGTTCCCAAGATGCTTTGAGCCAACTTCGATGCAGATGAAGATCCTGAAAATGCATGTGTTTAGCCCCAATTCTTATCAGACTGTAACTCTGACTTAGTATTAGTATTTTGTATGTGATCCACGAATACATTCACACATTCTGCCGCTCTCTCGGCAGTTCTCTCTAATACCCGAAGTCAGCTTCGTTTAATAGGTGAGCTCACACGTACAACGGATTCTTTTGTTGTGTTGGTAATCGGACTAATCTCACTAACACAATCACACATTGCATTGCTCTCTTCTCTCACTTTCACACAGATACAAAGAGAGTGTTATGTGTGAGTTTATTTACTAATACTTTCACAGAGTGAATCGCTCTCTTTCTCTGTTTACATTTTTAGTAGAAGATTGCGAATTCTGAAACAGCTGATCGATCACACACCCCCTTTAAGAATATATTTAATTAGTTGCCCAGGAATTTCTTTCTGGTCTCCAACTGTCAACTGATTAATTCTCCTCTTGGTTAATTTCGTCAGAATAAAATGTAATTCATAATCAAACCTGAAACTATTTCGTATTTTTTAATTTCTGTTTGGGATATATAAACCAGTATACATATATTTATTTTTATGTATGTATTTTGTTTCCTTATATATGTTTTTGTTAATAAGTTGAACTAAATCTATTCTATTCTATCTGTACCAAGCTTAACCATATTTGTTTTTTACTTGCCATATTGTCCTGCCTTCACATTAACTAGCCATAATCATATTTTTGTTTTTTATACTAGATAGATTACACAATTTATTTCTAAATTATATTAAATTGTTACCTCAGTCTAATATCGGTTTGCGTGTTGCATATTAAAACTTGTAGCTCTGATATATAATATACTATATGTATGTACATTTAGATGTACGTTTGTTACTTCTACACATGCATAACATATTTGAATAGTTTTGTTGTTGTTGTAGTTTAATTAACCTTAAATGTACTGTATACTGTATACTATATGTGCACAACTATAGAAATACAAATACAATTCGCTCTTCGAATGCCAGATAAGTCGAGACTTGATAACGAGCATTGCCGGTTCTATATTCCCTATCCGTCCGTCTCTTTCGCTCACTCGATCGGCAAGCGAAGATCCGAGTCGGGCTGAGCGTATAAAAGGGAACGCGGCTGGCGAGAATTCATTCAGTGAACAACTGTGCTTCAGCCAAGCAACTAAAGAACTCTCTCGGTTTCTCCAAGTTAAACAACAATCGAAACCCATCAAGATGCGTCTGGGTCAAACTATCCCCAACTTCACCGCCGACACCACCAAGGGCCCGATCAAGTTCCACGAGTGGCAGGGCAAATCGTAAGTACTCTTCTCTACTCTCTCTCTAATTGCTCTGTCTTAATTGTAGATGCATATATAATATATTGTAAATGTATATTCTTCAGGTGGGTGGTGCTCTTCTCTCACCCCGCTGACTTCACGCCCGTGTGCACGACGGAACTGGGGAGGATTGCGGTGCATCAGCCGGAGTTTGCCAAGCGGAATGCGAAGTGCTTGGCGCACTCGGTGGATGCTTTGAACTCGCATGTGGACTGGGTGAATGACATCAAGTCGTATTGCCTGGACATTCCCGGCGACTTCCCATATCCCATCATTGCCGATCCCACACGCGACTTGGCCGTATCCCTGGGCATGCTCGACGAGGAGCAGAAGAAGGACCCCGAGGTGGGCAAGACAATTCGCGCTCTCTTCATCATCAGCCCCGACCACAAGGTGCGCCTCTCCATGTTCTACCCCATGTCCACGGGTCGCAATGTCGAGTAAGTTACCAAACATATGATTTACTTTAAATTCTTCTCTTACTATATCTCTTCTGGTATCTTTATAGTGAAATCCTTCGAGTAATTGACTCCCTGCAGCTGGTTGATCGTGTTAAGGTGATTGCCACTCCCGCCAACTGGACTGTGAGTATTCTTTAAAGTAATATTTATAGATTAATATCTAATTAATTCCATTTTAAACACAGCCTGGCACCAAGGTCATGATTCTGCCCACTGTCAGTGACGAGGAGGCCAACAAACTGTTCCCCAAGGGCTTTGACAAAGTCTCGATGCCTTCAGGCGTTAACTATGTGCGCACCACTGAGAACTATTAACAACCTTCAATCTACAACTTATCAACAACTGACTAGAATTAAGAAAATGCATCCCAAAAATTCGAATGTGCCTTAATAAAGATAATTTTTACTTTTCCTATTAAAATTATTGTATCAATATATTATGAATATTAACATATGTACTATGATTAATGATTTGTATAAACATGGTATTTGCAAATATAAAATAGCCATGGAAATATTAAAAACACTTTTTTATCTGTAAAAATTAATATTGGCCCGATATGATTTGCAAGCGTCACACTTCCAAATATACTTTATATTTGTCTTAAAATTGGATTTTATTTCTAAATCGACATTTAAACTATCCAATAATAGCTTCATAATGTTTTAGAAGCTAATTTGAGAGGTTTTTAAAGATTCTGCATTTGTCTACCAGCTCAATGGCAACGTATAACAGTTTTTCAACAAGTTAGCAGAGATTTAAAAAATGTACATAACATATACATAATTAAAAGGATTTTAACACTGTAATGTTTTTTGTCAAAGCGACGTGGCGCAATTTGAAATACGCTTGAAAATTGCATTTAAAATATAAATAAATTTCATAGTTATTGCTTGAATTATTATTTAATAATAATACAAAAAATTCATTCTGGTTTTTTTTTTTCTTTCCGAAATTTTGTATATAAATCGGTCAAAATGGCCTTAGTGTACAATAAAAGAGGGTGACGTTCAAGGATTAAGTGTATTTTTTTTTACAATTTAAAGTTCACTTCTAAGTGCACCTAAAAAGTAAAGTATTTTGTTAAGTTTATAATGTTTTGTTTAAAACGACACACTGTAGTTCGATCTAAGGAAACTTGCTTCAGATAATCGCAAGCTATTGATAAAAATTCATATCGGTATTTAACAAATTAAATTTTGTTTTTTTAAAGCTTCAAGTTAGACCTTTTTTCCCTTAGAAAGAAATTTAAAAAAATTCATAAAAGCATTAAGTTAAATACATTCATAATAATAATAATAAGAGAATCTCTTTTTTTATTTAAGAAAATCTAATTTCTTGGGTTAGCAAATTTAAAAAATAAAATAAATATTTTATTTAGTTTTAGAAGTGTTATCAATAATTTGCCTGTAAATCGTAAATATTTAACTTTTCATTCTCTCTTAATCTGGAAAACTAAAATAAATGCTGTAAGCGTTTTATTCATTAAAAAAAAATTAAGCAAATATTTTATGTAGTTTAAAATTATGATATTTGCAACGACTTTTAAGAAAACGAATGATTATGTGACATGTAATTGTTTATTGCGACTTTTTCAGATTGTTGTATTTCAGTTCAAATTACGTTTTCCGTTGTATCCACATTCGATTGAAGTCCGCCATTTTGATGAATTTGTTTATATGACAAATTTCTTTCATCTTCAATATTAGTTTTTTTTCCCAACACAATTCATCAGAATAAGCTAGTAATTATTATTATGCCATGCTTAGCCCTATTTAGAAATATGCGTTTTCAAATTTATGGCACTGCAGCCAAGCCAAAATTTCACAAAGGATCTGGAATGTCCCTTGGAATGTCCACAATAGGGACATTGAGAGAATTCTTAAATCTCGAAAACAAATTTTATTTATTGCAATTTAGATGCAAAATGGATTTGAATAAATTTCTTCTTGCCTCCATATTTTGAAAAAAATATGTGATAAATTCGAACTATATAATCCGAAACGAAGTTTCCAAATTTGTCTAGTATTCATAATGTTTTATTTTATTTTTATACGACGACATCGATAGATGTTTCAAATAATATTCGATTCTTTTAATTTTTGTATCTTAATAATTTTTTTATTTGAGTTATTTTGAATAAAATAAATGCTTGTATTGTTATGATAAATTTAAAATATTTATTTTTTTGCTTAAGTTAATCTAAGGATTAAATCACGCACTTATTGAATTATTTATTAATTATCAGTTGGCAGGTGGTTGCTTTGGGGCATTGAATTGATTCAGAAGCGATGCCATTTATTCGATTTATCTTTTTTGTAAGCTAAACAATTATAGATTGAAATGATTGTTGTGGTTATATTGAATATTTTCAGATATTTATTTGTAAATTGTATATAGTATATAAGTAAGACTAAGGATTAAATCACGTGGACTACGACTAAAATTAGACTAATCAGTCGGCAGGTGGTTGCTTTGGGGCATTGGGCATTGAATTGATTCAGAAGCGATGCCAGTAGGCGGACTCGTGGACCACCATGGTGGGCTGGATGTCGGCCAAGGAGGGGCAGCCAGTTAGCTTCATGGTGACCTCGAAGTCGTCGCGCATCACGTGGAGCAGCTGCTCGACTCCGGCCTGGCCATTGCTGGCCAGTCCCCAGAGGGCGGGGCGACCGATGAAGACGGTCTTGGCGCCGAGGGCCAAGGCCTTGAAGATGTCGTTGCCCTGCATGATGCCGCCATCGAGCATGACCACCAGTTCATTGCCCACTGCGGCAACGATCTCGGGCAGTGCCTCGATTGTGGCCGGAGCAGTGTCGAGCTGTCGTCCGCCGTGGTTGGAGACGATGATGCCGGAGCAGCCGAATTCGCGAGCCAGTTCTGCGTCCTCCGCTGTGAGCACGCCCTTGAGGATGACGGGCAGATGGGTGAGCTGCTGCAGCCACTTGATGTCCTTCCACGTGACGCTGGGATCGTAGTGACTCGCCACGTACTCGTTCAGGCCAGAGCCGCCTCCGCACGAGACGACGCCCTGGGCCAACTCGCCCTCGAAATTGGCCAGGCTGAGGTGGGACGGCAAGCAGAACTTGTTCTTCGCATCTGCTCGACGATCCCCGTTGATGGCCGTGTCGATGGTGAGCACCAGGGCCTTGAAGTTGGCCCGCTCAGCGCGTCTGACGAGCTGCTCAGTGACAGACCTGAAGAGAGGATTGGATTAGAAATCAGAGGGAATAAAAGAGAGTAGAGATGCTCACCGCTCCTTGTAGATGTAGAGCTGGAACCACTTGCAGGTCTGTGGCGCTGCGGCAGCCAGGTCCTCGAGCGAAGTCGTCGACAGTGTGCTCAGTATGTAGATGGAGCCGGCTTTGCCCGCAGCTCGTGCCATGCCGATCTCGCCATCCGGATGCGCCAGCTTCTGCATCGCACTCGGCGCAATGCCCAAGGGCCACTGCAGCTGCTCCCCCAAGATCTCGCAGCTGACGTCCAAGTGGGAGACGTCGCGCAGGAACCGCGGACGAAGGCGCAATCTTGATTGATATTGATATAATAGATATAGATCGCTGATCACTGATGACATTCACTCAGCACTCACCTCTTGTACGCCTCGTGATTCAGACTGACCGTCACTTGTTCCCCCGCCCCGCTCTTGTAGTAGTCCAAGGCATTCTTCTCCAGCTTGCCATTGGCTTTCAACTCGAAATCAGCCACAGAAACCAACGCCATAATGTTTTCTATTTTACTTGATGAATGCTTGAATTCGAATACGAATACGTAGTGAATAATCACGAATATCTCTCAACTATAAACTGTTAACTCGATGTTGCTTTTCTCTCTGAGCACTTGGCGAGCGAGTCGCCCGCTTTTATACCCGAGCAGGTAGATCGGCTCAAGCCGAAGCAGGTAACGAGTGGGAGAGAGCGAAAGAGATAGAGACAGACACTATCGCTTGGCTATATAATAAATATATGTATAACTTTTGGACTCGCACAACTTGCATATCAAATGAAACACAGCACAAAACAAAACTCATGACGCCCCAAAGAATTCCACAACGAAATGTATTAAGTAAATCAATAAATTAATTTTATTTCACATTTAATATTTGTTATTAACAAATAAACTGATGTCACTCATTCGCACTGTTTCCGCATCGCAATTCCCCACACTTTAATCCCAATTCCAATTCCACTTCCAGTTCCAGTTCTGTTCCAGCTTGTTCACACCTGTCCGAGCAGCAGCTCCGCACAACGCAGAATGACTGAGGCAGCGACTAAACCAAAATACTCGACTGCAAAGAGAGCGAATGTTTCCTTGATGGTATTAGTGTGTCTCACACACGGGGCAATACTCACACACAACGCTCTCGCTCTTCGCATGCGTGTGAGGCGAGTGAGCGAAGTAGCGAGTGTATTAGTATTAGTGACTGAGCAGCGCTGTCTGTGTGTGTGACACGACGCAACTTCGACTTGTTGAGCGATCGCTTGCCGAGAGAGAGAGAGAGAGAGAGCGATGTAAGGTGTCTGTGTATTAGTGTGTGGTGTACGATTCACAAACACTAATGCACAATTTCACTCGCTCAGCAGTCGATGGCAAATGGGTGAAGTCGGGAATGGCAATCAGACGGAATATGACAGTCGAATGGGGAGGATCAGATGGAGGTGGAAACTGGAGAATATTCTGTACTAAATAAGGAATAATTCTACAACTAAAATAAACTACTTCCAGAAGATCATTTCAAAGTGAGTCGAGTACAGTCTGAGTCGGAATTATCTGGTTATTTTCCACTGCATCGCAATAACTTGCCTTTCATTTGAAATTCTCTGGTTATTTTCCATCCAATGGCGATCGTTTGGCTTGTCGTCGAGTTGTTTGTCAACAACAGCCACAGCAACGACCCGATTCCATTTTAGTATGCCTCACGACGTAGATAAGCAGGTAGTCGAGAAGGGGAAGCGAGGGGTAGCGGGAAGGGCCACGTGCGGCGTCTGAAGTCTACAATGGCTGTTCTGTAGACGCCTAACCTTAATTAGTAATACAGGGTGATAATATTGTAGTAACGATGCAGGAATTAAAACTGTTCCCAAGATGGTTTGAGCCAACTTCGATGCAGATGAAATTCCTGAAAATGCAAGTGCTTAGCCCCAATTCTTATCAGACTGTAACTCTGACTTAGTATTGGTATTTTGTATGTGATCCACTAATACACTCTCACATTCTGCCGCTCTCTCGGCAATCGTTCTCTCTAATACCCGAAGATAGCTTCGTTTAATAGGTGAGGTTACACGTACAGCAGATGCTTTAGTTGTGTTGGTAATCGTATTGAACTCACCAACACAATCACACATTGCATTGCTCTCTTCTCTCACATTCACACAGATACAAAGAGAGTGTTATGTGTGAGTTTATTTACTAATACTTTCACAGAGTGAATCGCTCTCTTTCTCTGTTTACATTCTCAGTAGAAGATTGCGAATTCAGAAACAGCTGATCGATCACACACCCCCTTTAAGAATATATTTAATTAGTTGCCCAAGGAATGTCTTCCTGGTCTCCAACTCTCAACTAAAAATCTTCCTCTTGGTTAATTTCGTCAGAATAAAATTTAATTTATAATCAAACCTGAAACTATTTCGTATTTCACAAATTCTTTAAAGGTAAATACTATATGTAAACCTGTAGAAATATTTATTTGTATTTACATATGTATATTGTTTCTTCATATATACGCTAATACATAGAACTAAAACTATTAAAAGGCTGTTTTGACTGTACCAAGCTTAACCATATTCGATTTTTACTAGCCATATTGGCCTTCATATTAACTAGCCATAATCATATTTTTGTATATTATACTAGTTCTGTATATTACACAATTTATTTCTAAATTATATTATAATGTTACCTCAGTCGAATATCGGTTTGCGTTTCGCGTACTAAAACTTGTAGCTGAGATATATAATATATGTACATTTAGATATACGTTTGTTACTTGTACATATACATATTTACATATTTGAATAATATTGTTGCTGTTGTAGTTTAATTAACCTTAAATGTACAGTATACTATATGTTCACAACTATAGAAATACAAATACAATTCGCTCTTCGAATGCCAGATAAGTCGAGACTTGATAACGAGCAATGCCGGTTCTAACATATATTCCGTATCCGTCCGTCTCTTTCGCTCACTCGATCGGCAAGCGAAGAGCCGAGTCGGGCTGAGCGTATAAAAGGGAACGCGGCTGGCGAGAATTCATTCAGTGAACAACTGTGCTTCAGCCAAGCAACTAAAGAACTCTCTCGGTTTCTCCAAGTTAAACAACAATCCAAATCCATCAAGATGCGTCTGGGTCAAACTATCCCCAACTTCACCGCCGACACCACCAAGGGCCCGATCAAGTTCCACGAGTGGCAGGGCAAATCGTAAGTACTCTTCTCTATTCTCTCTGTCTAAATTGTAGATGCATATATAATATACTCTAAATGTATATTCTTCAGGTGGGTGGTGCTCTTCTCTCACCCCGCTGACTTCACGCCCGTGTGCACGACGGAACTGGGGAGGATTGCGGTGCATCAGCCGGAATTTGCCAAGAGGAATGCGAAGTGCTTGGCGCACTCGGTGGATGCTTTGAACTCGCATGTGGACTGGGTGAATGACATCAAGTCGTATTGCCTGGACATTCCCGGCGACTTCCCATATCCCATCATTGCCGATCCCACACGCGACTTGGCCGTATCCCTGGGCATGCTCGACGAGGAGCAGAAGAAGGACCCCGAGGTGGGCAAGACAATTCGCGCTCTCTTCATCATCAGCCCCGACCACAAGGTGCGCCTCTCCATGTTCTACCCCATGTCCACGGGTCGCAATGTCGAGTAAGTTACCAAACATATGATTTACTTTTAATTCTTCTCTTACTATATCTCTTCTGGTATCTTTATAGTGAAATCCTCCGAGTAATCGACTCCCTGCAGCTGGTTGATCGTGTTAAGGTGATTGCCACTCCCGCCAACTGGACTGTGAGTATTCTTTATAATGACAATATAGACTTGGATCTAATGAATTCTATTGTAAACACAGCCTGGCACCAAGGTCATGATTCTGCCCACTGTCAGCGACGAGGAGGCCAACAAACTGTTCCCCAAGGGCTTTGACAAGGTCTCGATGCCTTCAGGTGTTAATTATGTGCGAACCACTGAGAACTATTAACAATCTTCAATCATTAACAATCATCAATGCCTGACTAGAAATAAGCAAACCCTTCTCTAATATTCTACTGTACTTTAATAAAGACAATTTGTACTTATCCAATTAAATCCCCTGCATTTATTTTTCACTTCTCAATTGTTCAGTTATTTAGCAAATTTTCCTTTAATATGACTATGTTAGACATATGGTATTTATATTTAGAGCGATCAGCATTATATTGAGCCTTGTAATTTATCATAGCTTAAATTTATTGAAAGTAAAATAATGAAATTATTAAGAAAGAACTTTAGTCACTTTCCCTAAGCAAAATAGGCAACATTAAAAGAATTATTTTTTAAATAAATAAATTCTCAGGTTATAATAAAATATATTAGCAAAAATTTTAAAACTTGCTTTAAATAAATTGTTTTTAGTTTGTGTTGTGAATGCATCAAATAACATTTTAAAAATGATTCATCATAATGCAGTCCTTAATTTAATTTATTGAAATATTACAAAAATTGCATTTACTTGTTCTTCTGTTTTGTTCGATTTGCATTAAATTGAATTAAATAAAATCGTTTCTTAAACTAACATAAAATAAAATAATAATAATTATAATATTTCTTTTTTCGCCAAGTTGCTTTTATTTGTTTGTTTTTTTTCTTGTGTGAGGGCAACAAGTATAATTTTGTAATGATTCATTAATTCATTCAACGATTACAGTAACTAATTTCAATAAATTTAATTTAGAACTGCAATAATTATAAACTATGTACAAAACTACAAATTTCAATTATTATTTATGTTTCATGTTTTAATTTACCAAATATAATGTTTAATGTTTTTATTTATATGTGGTCTAATCATTCAATTTGAGCAACAACAAAATACAACTAAAAAATAATTATATGTGCGTTTTTAGTTACGTTACACAGTATTGCAGTTATTCAAATTAATTCTAGAATGAGCATAAAATATATATATAAAAAATAAACATATTTAAATTCTTTGACTTGTTAGAAGTCTCTTTGTTCGAGTTTTGAATTTCGCGCGGTATTCCGATAACGATTAATTTTCATTGCAGGCCGAATGGCAATTGCTACGTCAACAGTCTGTTAACGCCTTACAGCGCAGTGGCCTTTCAAAATAACAGCTGCTCGCCAGTAACAGCGATTGGCAATAAAAGCAAAAGTCGGTCACACTGCAGTCAATTCGAGGTAAAACTCTTAAACAAAAAGTCATTTGTGAGTTTTGAAAGTGCACTGAACTTGAGTAAAGGTAACAAATTAAACGCAAAACACACGCAGTTAACCAAAAGCATTAACAACATGCTCACAAGCAGACTCTCCCAGCTCTCCCACATTAAAATGCATTTGTTTTTGGGCCACCAGCAAATTTTTCAGTATGCATGAATGTGTGCGTGCCTATCACTGTGTGTGTGTGAGTGTGTGAATAGATGTGTCTGTGCGTGTGTGTGTGTCGACTGTGACTGTGACTGTTTGATTGCTGCTGCTAAAAGGGAAAACAAAGAAAACTTCACAAAAAGAACGACGTAAAAACGCATTTGAAGCGCATTTATTAACTGTAATACGTCGAGTGACAGTGTTAAAAAAAACTCGATTGAATATTGATTTTATTTTTGTTGTTGTAGCTATAGTTGTAGTTGTAGTCAAGTTATTGTTGTTGTTGTTGTTGTGGTTGCAGCTGCGCGTCGAAAACTCAAATTGTTGTTGCTATTGCTATTGCTGTCTCGCTGTTGTTGTTGTTGTTGTTAGTCAAGTGCATAATTGTTGCTGTATGCGTAGGCGTTAGTGCGAGCGGGAAAGCAGTAGAGCACCTTCAAAGGACAATTGCTGTAAATGCATACACACGCACACAGCTGCAGGCTGCCATGTTGATATTGTTGTTGTTGCTATTGCTGCTGCTGCATTCATCATCATTCACCCGCCTTCTCCCTCCCACACACATACACACACGCACACGTTAACACTGTGTTTTTGTTACTCTGTTTCTGTCCTTTGCTTCTAATTGCTTCTTCCCCCCCTCCCGAAATCTCTCTCAGAGTACAAGAACAACAACAACAACAGCAGACAGAGCAAAACAGTTAGACAGAGGGGAACATGGATTTCGAGAATGCCGATAACGATAACGATAATGAGCACAATCCGAACTTATCCTCGGAGAGCAGCAATTTGCAGCCAGAGCCAGCAATAGCAGTAACAGCCGCTGTTAATGACGCTGCTGCAGCTAGCAGCAGCTCAACTGCAGCGCTGTTAGTTAACATTGAAGCTGCTGTTAGCAGCACAACAGCAGCAGCAGCAACAACAACTTCAACAACAACAAATACTGCAACTGTAGCTGAACATGAGAATTCTGCTCCTACTCTACAGCACGAGGAGCGTTTGGAGGCGCAGCAGGAGCAGCAAGTGATACAGCAGGATAATCAGGAGCAAGTGGCGCCGCTGCCGGAAATCATTGACGCGGACGCCATTGCGGAGACAATTGACGCGGCCGCCATTGATAACGATAACGACGCCGTCGTGGAGCGCATTGACGATTACGAGGACGACGACGACGACGAGGTCGAGAACGAGATCGAGGACGCCGGCGTGGCTGAGGCAGACGGCGAAGCTGACGAGGTCCAAGACGACGACGACGACGACGTCGACGACGTGCTCGACGAAGGCGACGAGGAGCAGAGAGAAGCTGTCGCCGCATCATCGTCAGCCGCTGCAGCCGCATCATCAGTGATCGCCCAACAGCAGCAGCGTCTGCATTCCGTGGCCGTATTGCCGAGCTATTCCACTGCCGGGCGACGCGTTCCACGTGCCTCACTGCCACCCCTCTTGCGTGCCCCACGCACCACTATCAACAACAACAATAATAATAACAACAACAACAACAACAGCAACGCCAACAACAATAACAATAATATCAACAACAGCGGCGCCTCAAGCTCCACGAGCAGCTCGCGACGCACGCTTCACTTTTACAGCAACAACGGCAGCCACTTCAGCAACGAGATGTTCGCCGGCAGCCACAAGAGCTCCTCCTCCTCCAGCCAGAGCCAGAGCCACAACCAGAGCTCGCCACGAACGGGGGCAGGCGGCAGCGCAACAGCAACGGGCACGGGCGCATCGGGAGGACGCAGCCAGAGCCAGGCCCATCAGGGCGTAGATCCCTTGAGGCTGCTCTATCCCAATGTCAACGAGAACGAGACGCCGCTGCCCCGCTGCTGGAGTCCACACGACAAGTGTCTGACCATCGGACTCTCGCACAACAATCTACGCGTCACCTACAAAGGTGAGTAAAGCGGGGATTCCTCATTGTCTGTTAGTTAACACTGTATGTTAACATGTACAGTAAATGTTTAATTATTTAACATAGCTGCAATTACAGCTGGCAATAGTATCGATAGGTCGGATATTTATTTGTTCTTTACCAAAAAAAACGTTCTATAAAAACACAAATATATTTTTATTACTGTCGTTATAGAGTTAGTATTTTTTTTTATTAAAATACTACTGTTATAGGCAGTTTGCAATAATATTGCGAACAAAACAATAATTGCGATATTCATATTTTTCGATTTTAATTATTTGTATTTATTTATGTAACAATTGTTTGCAATAATAATACAAAAACTTCAATAGTTTCATTATTTAATATTTCCGTTACAAAAATCCTCTATAAATAGAAATAAAAGACATATTCACTAATTATTTCAAGACAGAGTTAAAATTACAATAGTTCCAAAATTAAATTAATATTATTTTTTTCGAGTTATTTTTAGTACCTATGCTAGCTACTGTGAGACAACGATAGTTTTGCCATCTATTTGTAAAGATTAAATGAATTAAGTATACGTCATGCGACTGTCGCTATTCGAACTATATAAACAAGACATGGAAAAGTAAACTTGGTAACAACAAAAGTGTCGCGATGTTTTTGCTTCTCTAGCTTCATTATTTGAGATGAATCATGTTATTTTACTTGTGCTTATCGCACACATACATTATAAACACAATCTCCCAGTCGAACTTAACCTCGCACCTAGTTTTGAAAAATAACGAACCGAAATTATCGAAAACTTTACATAGCAATCGGCTTTTTGTTGTGTTGCCCCCCTCGCTCTCTCTCTCTCTCGCTCAGTCGCCCACATAACTGAGTGACAGCAACAACAGTCGCTGGCACAGCTGGCTGCCATTTTTGGGTTCAAAACAATAACAACAACAAGCGAGCGAGCAATAAACGCCAACGCGTTGAGTTGAGTGGAGGTCCGCTCGACTGTATGAGTGAGGACAGTAGTCGTCTCGCTCGCACACTCGCACTGCAGCCACTGTGTCTGTGTGTCTGCTGTTGTTTTGTTTTTTGGCGCCCACTTCTCACACGCTTATTCGCGTGGTGTTGGGTTCGTATGAGTGCGCGACAAACAGCTGATTGGCTGCACACAACGGCAGGCGCGCGTGCGGGAGCGAGAATGAAGGTGAATCAGATACTGTGGGCATTCAACAGAAATTTATTTTAATCCATTAAGAACATATAAATTAAATTAAATTTGTTTTTTATTTTACTTCCCCATGATTTGAAATTGGGGTTTGGTTTTTAATTACTTTCTCAAATGGGTTATTATACCAACTGTTGCTTCTACCGATTCAATCTCTCGATAAATGAATTAAAATATAATATTTTATAACGTTTCCAGGATCGGGCAAGACACACATGGAGACAGCGGGCTCAGTGCGCACCGCGTATCCGATACCATCGTCCTGTGGCCTCTATTACTTTGAGGTGCGGATCATTTCGAAGGGTCGCAACGGTTACATGGGCATTGGACTGACCGCCCAACAGTTTCGCATGAATCGCTTGCCAGGTTTGTAGTCGCATTAGCATTAGATGATTCACTTGCTGAATAACTGACAAATTCTCTCGCTCACTTAGGAGGGGACAAGCAATCGTACGGTTATCATGGCTACGATGGCAACTCGTTTAACTCGTCGTGCAACGGACAGTCGTATGGGCCAACATTCACCACCGGCGATGTCATTGGCTGTTGCGTCAACTTCGTGACCAACACTTGTTTCTACACCAAGAACGGCGTCGATCTGGGCATAGCATTTAGGGATTTGCCGGTGCGTATACGTAATTTCGACATTTTAGCTTCAGCCATTATAGTAATTATCGCACGCAGACCAAACTCTATCCCACGGTTGGACTGCAAACACCCGGTGAGGAGGTTGACGCCAATTTCGGTCAGGAGCCATTTAAGTTTGACAAAATCGACGAAATGATGAAGGAGATGCGCGCAAATGTGCTGCGCAAAATCGACCGGAATCCTCATCTGCTGGAAACTCCCGAGAATCTAATGAATCGGTAGAGATTAGAAACAGTTTTCACAATTTATCAGATTATTAATTCACATCTCATTTGCAGACTGGTCTCGACTTATTTGGTGCACAGCGGCTATTGCAAGACAGCCGAGGCCTTCAATGGCTACACACAGCAGCCCTTCGACGAGGACTTGTCTTCGATCAAGACACGGCAAAGTCTGTAAACATTTGGCTTTTCGCTAAACATATTTTGTTAAAGTTGCTTTTTCTTGCCGCAGAGATAATCAAGCTTATACAAACGGGCAAGATGAGCCAAGCCATTGAGAATACGCTGCGTTCTTATCCGGGTCTCTTGGAGAACAATAAGAATCTTTGGTTCGCACTCAAGTGCCGTCAGTTCATCGAGATGATCAATGGCGCCGATATCGAGGTACGATTTCACAATTATCTCAAAGAGTCAACCCACTAAGAGTAGTTTTCCTTAGCACGCCAATAATAAGGTGACCGCCACCACACAGACGATGCCAACAAACCAAACGTCGGTCATACAGTCGACCAAGACGTTCAAGCACAGCAAAAGCGGCAACGGCAGCGGCAACAACACCTCGAGTGTCAGCACCAACAACCAGCCACAAAACAACACTGCGAACCCAGCTGTGATAAAGCCCGGCGACAAACCAGACGCCAAAACGTTAGTTAAAATTATTGTAACAACATGAATTTTACTATATTGGGTTGTCTTCCCGTTGCAGCATGATCATTGATGACAACTCCAACAAATGCCCGGAGCACGATTCAAATAGCATGGATGTGGAAATGGAACCTTGCAACAGTCACTCCAATGGTTGGTTTTTCATTTCTAAACTTAAATATCACTTAATGACTCAAGAATAAGCTTAAGTACTCGTGTTTTGTACGCGGTTTCAAGATTTCAAATTGGGCAATTTTAGATTTAGCAAGTTGAAGCTGAAATCGTAAGTCTTAGAGCATCAATCGTTTAGTTGAGTAATCCAAATCCGTAAATATGACTAATGCATGATTTTATATTTGTATTCAATAGGCGATTCCTGTTCCAATGGCAATGCCAATGTAGCGCGTAACTCTCTAGATGCCATCGATGAGGAAATGGGTAAATTCCTTATTGCCAACCATCAATCAATTGGAATGAAATGCAAATATATTTATAGATGTGGATATATCGCCCTCTTCGCGTAACTATGGGCGTGTCATTGAGAAGATACTGGAGTTTGGCAAGGAACTGTCCAGCATGGGCCAGCAGCTAGAGAAGGAGAACCTCATGACTGAAGAGGAGCGTCAAATGTTGGAGGTATGCGTTCAATCTATATTATTTTATTTAAACTAGCTAGAAAGTAGCTTGTGTTGTGAGACGAGTAGGACTTGAATTGTTCCAGCACGTCAGTATTATAGTGAGATGTCAGCATAGTCTGTCATCAACACACCCACAGACTCACAGCTTTAAGTATTTTCTTCCAATATGAGTAAGAGATGAGGCTACAGTTTGTACTCAACAGTTTCTTTTGCTTGATCTTCGGTTTTTCAAAATTCCAACTCTTTAATCACGAATTAAAATTAATACTAATATGCCTTTGTTTTCGGATAAAGTAAAAAAGTGGGGTTCTCAAAATTCCAACGATTGCTTTCTAAGATCAGTCTGAGGACTACGCAACACGTTTTCCCCAAACCAAGACTCAAACCAAAGCACGAATTTCAGCTTTAGTGCTTATCGAAGTTCAGTTAAAAGTTCTCTATTAATATAATTATTTTCTATATTTTCGAAGGATGCATTTAGCTTGATTGCTTACTCAAATCCTTGGTCCAGTCCCCTGGGCTGGCTGTTGTGTCCCTCGCGACGTGAAAACGTCTCCACCACGCTCAACTCAGCCATATTGGGTGAGTTCACTGCCAAGTACAACACATTTACGTTAGTCTTCAATTATTTACATTTGATTTGAATTATTGTAGAGTCGCTCAACTTTAAGCGGCGTCCACCGCTTGAGTATTTGGTGGCTCATGCGGCGGAACTGTTGAAGCTAATCGGACAGCATTCGCTAGGTGAGGATGCTTTCGTTACCATCGACGATGTGTTTCCGCAAAATTGACCCAGTTCGCCGACGCTGCTGAAGATGTTCGAGACCACGCTGACTTTGCCGCGCACCAGCGTGCTTACCGAACCGCTGGGCAGCGTTCCATCCACGTCGACGGCGGCCGTGCAAACAACCAAACGGAAACGTCGTCGTCGCAACAAGCGGCGTCGCAAGTCATCCATGTCGAGCAGTGAGGCGCAATCATCGCGAACATATGATCCTGTGATGACGGCAACTAGCATACGCGGGGGTGGCGGGGGCACAGCACGTCGTGGTCGGCGCAGGAACGTCAGTTCCTCGGCATCAGCAGCAGCGGCGGCGGCGGCAGCGGCAGAAGCAGCAGCAGAAGCGGAAGCGATTGAGGCAGCAGCAGCATCATCATCGGCCAGAAGCGGCGCCAGCAGCCCGGGACTATTTGCGGATCCGAGCGACTATTTCGAGACACTCGACTAGATTATTTAAGTTGGATCAACAAAGCTGTCCGCTGTCAGCTGTGTAATCTGTAATCTGTAATCTGTAGTAGGTTAATTCTGTTGTTACTTTCACATTTTTTACATGCGCCTACCCATGCGCCTATTTAAATGCCCTTCATTTTTAAATGGTTTAAACTTTAAACATTATTTGCTAACTAATTAATGCGACCACATTGTTCAGCGATTTGTTTGGCAAGATTTTAATAACGTTTTAAAGCATATTTTTATATATATATTAATTAGCTTTTCGGATGTAAGCATAAAAAGTGTGTGTAATATTATCTTATGTATAATTTTAATTAAACAATTATGGAAGGCCGTGCTGCGTCACGCCTCCTTCTCCCATCTTATCCCCCCTTATCAAACTTAAAAATGGCATACAATATTGTGTATTGTTTTTGTTAAACTTCAATGCCAGCAAAGCAGCAAGCAGCAGCAGCAAATAGAAATGGAAATGGAGAGTACACCAAAATAGATTTTTAATGCAAATCCAAACGCAAACAAAATGAAAACCTTTAGCATATTTCAAAACTGTTCGTTCATTAAACATTTAACTTTAAACTATAGAGTTACAAAACGATTTTTGCAAACAATTTAATCGCTTGAATCCAATGCTAATACTGAAATAAATAGCTTATCATCATTTCACTCACCAAATTGAAATAAATGGAATGAAAACATTCAAGTAGTACTATCATATATGGATGTGAACAAGAATCATGATCAATAACTCCCCCAATTAATATTGGGTGCAAAATTCGACATTTCGATGGATTTTTTCGTAATGAGCAAATTTTAAGTGTAATATTTCGCTGTAGTAGCATATAAAATTAATCGATAAGTATATACATCAGACATCGTTTAAATATATATATATACATATGTGTATTTCAAGAAAAACTAACAAATGTTTGCATTATTAATAAAACTTTTTTTTATTGATAAAACCAAGGACATTCATTATAAGTTTTATTGCAAAAATTACATGATTTTATAAGAATTTGTAATGCTTTCTATTTTACGCCATAATCTTTATTTTTTATCATAAAAATTAAACTAAAAATAATGCTTGTTTTTTGTCGATCAAATTAAAAATAATGGGTAAATTAATATATAAATTACTGCTTCTGGGACATAGTTTTCTCCGATATTATTTCATATCCTTGTTTGTTTAATTATTTACACTTGATTTTGCTGCTTGTCTTATTGTCAAGTGTGTGATTATTTTTATTAAGAAAACACAAGATTAATCATTATAAAACATTGATTTACTTAACAAAGCGACAATAATAAGGTTTATAAAATGCATAATATATACTGCATATCGCAAGTCCCAAGAGTTCCGGTGATTGTTGTAATCATCTCTATAAGTCCGGCTGTCTTAAACGTTGCACCCGCTCCGCATTTTTGACATGTTCCTTTAGCAACTTCATGATTTCCGTGTCGAACTCTGGCGGCGTGGGCTTCGTCTCGGTGGCCCAATAGAATATATCCCAGTCGTTGCTCACACCATTGATCAGCTGGTCGTAGATCGCCGTCTGCTCGGCATTAAAGTCCTTCAAATACTTGGCCACAAAGGTGCTCAGGAGAAGATCATTCTCCAGCATGCCGCGTTTGCGACTCTGATACAGCAAACTATGGTATAGATACAGACTTTAGCTTCAACAGGGTGGGTATATTGGAGTAATTACCGTTGCTTGCGCGCCTGGAGCGGCTCATCGGGTCGCACTGGATACTGGGGCAGGGGCAGATGACTGGGATCCTCGAAATCGATCACTTCCGGGGGCGTCGCAAACTCGGTTTTGTCGAATCCGCTTGGGGTGCTGCTGGCACAGCGTGAGGCTATGGCACGCGGTAGCAACACGCGGCGTGCGGCTGTGGAGCACTATAATGCACTTTAGAAAAGTCTTGAAAAGGCTTAAAAACTTACCAATAACTGACGCAACATTTTTAATTAACCAACAGCACGGAATACCAAACAGCTGTTTGGACCAGGGCTACATTACTTTGCAGGCTGTTAATACTAACAGTGCAAGGGATTCCAATAAGTTAACATTTACAGCCAGGCATCTGTAAATACCCAGCTTAACAGCTTAAAATAAATGCAATCGATAATTCGTACTCCCAAAACGCATATAGCCATTCCAATTTGTTATAGTCAGCCACGACGATTCTAAATTTGAATTTAACTGGCTGCTGTCGATAATCGATACTCGCCTCAGGCTTAACAGACTGTTAAGTGGCGCGGCGTTGCCACCTGCACAGGCGCCAAATGTAAACAAAGTGTACGTGCTGCGGGTCTGGCAATGCCAGATCAGTTTGAAAGAGACAGCGAGAGGCAGCAAAAGTGTGTTACAAGTTTTTCGCACACCCGAAACAAATAATTCCAATAAAATTCGAATTAAATGCAAATTGCAAACAGCGTGCAAGTGTGCTAATCATTGTGTGCAACGGGTAATTGCGTAGTTAAAACAAAAGTGATCAGCAAAAGAACTGAAAATCCTTCAGTGAAATTGAAGGCAAAAAGAGCAAAAACGGGCGAACGAAGAAGAGGGTGGCCTCTCTGCTGTGCTGTGTTCAGTGCTGTGCTCTGCTGCGCTGCGCTGCTCTGCTCTGTTCTGCTCAGTTCGTGTGTGCAAGTGTTGTGTGTATACGCTGGCGCTGGCGCTGGAAACTAGGCGGTGGTAAAATGTAAAGCCGAAAAAAAAATTGCGCTCCCCCCAGCGGTGGGTGGCAAAACTTTTGCTGTTGTGTGTGTGAGTGTGTGAAGAGAGTGCGTAGTGTGCGTGTGCGTGAGAAGCGCAGAGAAGAGGAGTGTGAGAGCAGCGCGGCACGAAAGAAACGAAACTACTAAATGGAAATTTATACAAGCGCCTAAAACACCACCCAAAAGCCAACAAAAAGCGACGCACCCACGCAATGCCGCATTAAAAAAGAAAATAGTTTTTAACAGCATCAATGCAGAAGAAATTGGCAACAATTTCGCCAACTGCTGTCTCCAGTGTGACCGAGCAACGTTCCTTCTTAGCCGGCACAACGAAACGAACCGTTTTTACCGTTTTAACACACATTTTTGCGCCTACGCCCACGCCTAACACACACATACAGACACGCACGCAATACATACATAAAATCGCAGGACAATTTTTCCAAAAAAAAGAAAAGAGAAATGAATAAAATGCGACTACATGATGGATTTGGGCAAAAAAGGCGGAAAGTTTTTCCTTTTTTAGTTATTTTCGATAGCATTTTCCTGATTAGATAAAAGAGCATTGATGAATACATTTTCAATATATATATTATATACTTATTTTCCATTCAAGCCATATGCAAATTGGCCAGCGTTCATGTTCTTCTTGTTGTTGTTATTGTTATTGCTGCTGTTGGTGCTGATAACAACTACAACAAAGGCGCTGTTCAATTAGAATAGCGCGCGCCCTATTGGACAGCCAGACAGTGGCGGCCATAAAATTAGGCGCACTTGTCAGGCAGACGACACATTGGCCACACTGTTATCTCACTGCCAGCCGGTGGGTATGTGTGTGTGTGTCAGTGTGTGTGCGTGTGTGTGTGTGTGTGTGTGTTTGTGACTCATTGAGTTGTTGTCACTTCCCGTGGCTCAGTTGTTATTGTTTATGCATAAAAAAATCCAATTGGATGCTGCGCGCTTCGTTGCCATTTCGAAACATAAAAATATGTATACACAAATTAATACAATATAATAATAATCTTTAGCTTGCATTCGCAACGTGTAATTTATTGTAATTTTAAGCAGTTGTAAATAATAAAAAAAAACGTAAACATAAAAGAACGAAGAAAAAGTAACTAAAAAGTTGCGCACTGTTGTTGGCTGTGTTGCTGTCCTGTCCACAAAAAAATAACAAAAAATCAACCCATAACTTTACCAACTGACAAGTGCTGCCAAAGCAACAGCAACAACAGTCGCTGCAACGACAAACAACAAGCCACAAATACAACAACAAGCGAAGTCTTCAACCACAACAACAACAACAAAATGGGCTGCACTACATCGGCTGAAGAGCGCGCTGCCATCCAACGTTCCAAACAGATCGAGAAGAACCTCAAAGAGGATGGCATCCAGGCGGCAAAGGACATTAAACTTTTGCTACTCGGTAAGTACTAGAAACTTTCTCTCCTCAACATGTAACAAGTAAGCTCGGCTACGAGATACCCTGTGCCAAAGAGTTTTATTATCTTTTAACTTAAAAAAAAACAAAAATCTAGATCACATCTATATATTTACAATTACAACTTGAAATAAAATATAAATATTGTTCACACACACACAGTTTACAGTTCGTGTATTGTGTGTAAAGGGGGCGTGGCATCTAAAATTGAAAATGAACTTCGTCTGGTTAATGGATGCATACCAAATTTGGTGCTCCTGGCTCTTTTAGGCTCAGAGATCTTAGACGGAAATAATCAAGATAACATATACTTTATGGGATCGGAAATGTCTCCTTCCGCCTGTTACATACATACTTTTGACATTTGTACAAAACCATTATACCCTTTTTAATGTAAACAGGGTATAATTAGATTTATATTTCTATTTGTATTTGAAGGCCCATCTCAGTTTTGTACTCGATGCAAATGTAAATTCCTTTATCAGCTGCGAGAGCACTTGACTTGTTTTTCAAGTTGTTGGTTTTTTTTAGTGTTTATTCTAAACAAACATTGTTGATAGAGGAACTGCATTTTGGGGCACAGTGGAATGCAACTTAATTTGTGCGCTTGATAACGCAAAGACAATAAAATTTTATTTATTTTATTTACAATTGTCGACTCGGGTTGACAATAAAATTATTTACTCTGCTGCCTTATCATATTTAAGTAAGCTATAAAATAGTTTCTACCTCAACTGATAAACTTTATGGGGTTCATGTTTTGTTTTTTTTTTGCCAAAAACTTGGCCCGAAAAATAACGTATCTCAAGGCTGACGATGCATCATCGTCCATGCAGTGGCATGGGAAATTTATTCTTAGCGTGTGGCCAAGGCAACAAAAAAACAACAAAATTTTGTACAACAATTGGGTCAAATGCGATGTGGTTGCATGTCATCGTTGTTGTTGAGTTGCTTGTACTTATTTTTATTGCTTGATTCGAGGCACATTTGCTATGCAACCTGAAGACGGCTCTCGACAAATCGACATTTTAGTCGCCATGCATTATTAAACGGCTGTCAGACCACGGTGCAACTGCAACTGCAGCAACTGTTGCAACTGTCTGTGGCAGTGCACTCTGCCTGCAATTCAAGTGTAAACAACTATGCAACAGACGCCGTGCGAGATGCAACCAGTCTCCGACTCAAGTGCTGCCCACCCACACCTCCAGCCCTCTGCTCCGCTTTTTTTTTCTTGTGCTGCATCCGCCAAACAGCCACTTGACATTCAAGCGTTTGCACGTGCGCCTCAAACCCAAAAGCAAGTGACACGAGCAGCGCACGTCGGAGGCACGGGGCAACTTCTAAACGGACAACTTACTCGGTTGACAGTTAAGCACTTAAGCTGCCACTGACTTTGGCATTGGGTATTGCCAGTTAATCCTATTTACCTCAACGCTGCCACATGTAACAAGTAAAAAAGCGACAGTCGCTTCTGCTCGACTTTGCGATACCTGCTACGCATATTGCGGATATTGCGATCACAGTGAAAATATTATAACTGAAGACAAATATGATTATTATGATGTGTGCCAAAAATTATTTCTCTTCGTATAAAGTAATGCTTGAAATTTAAACTTGATTTGTTATTTTTGTAGTGTTGGTAGCATTATTTATTGAACATTATTTTTCCTAATTTTTCACTTAATTTTTTTAAAGGTCAGAACATATTTTTGTAGTAGTTTGTTCCGAATTTTTAAAGTTTACATAGAAGATAAAGATTTAATGAGAACAAACATATCGAATTTTTTAAATCTGACAGACAATTCTATCATCATCGTGCCCATAGTTAGTGCACCATAAGATCGAGGCAGTATATTTCATATTAGTATTAATTACACCTGCAGTTCCATGATGTTTGCTGAACTATATTCATTAAAAACGCCACAATTTTGTGTTTTACATTTAAGTTCAAGTTGTTCACTAAGACAAACTCTATAGACTCTTCTTGTTTTCACAAAATTATAATACTCATTTGCCATCAAAGTAATGGGTATAAAAGATACAGCGATTACTCAACGTAAATGAACCTTCAAAGCGAGGCAGCAGCTGCCTCAATAGTGGACAAATGCTGCTCGTCATATTGGGATTATTCGCCCCAAAGATGGGTTGTTTTGTTTTTGCCTATATTTCGATAAAAGCCCAAATTCTATAAGCCCCAAAGTCCGTGGCGATAGAGGCTAATAAAGTGGCTGAGATAATTGAGTCTCTTCACTCCATCGCTGTGACTTTTGTGTACACAGAACAGGGCTGTAATCACTACAGGTAACAAGCAATTGCAATGTGGTTCAATGTGGGCCAATGTGGTTCAACGTTACAACGTTGTTGTGCATTGCACTTTGGCAACTGGCAACTTCGGACCAGAGACGAATGGCGGGCCGGAAGCATCAAATGGCGGCAGGAAGCCGACCAACAAACAATGAACGACAACAGGCGACAAACAGAGGACGTTGTGTTGCAACATCACATCACTGGAGGCCATGGCAGTGGGCGTGGCTTTTTGGGGAGTTCCCTTTGTGTATACACAAGTGGCCGCTGCTCCTGTTGCTGCTGTTGCCGCGTCTCCGGAAGCTTTAACACTTTAAGCATAATTTTGCAGCCAAAAGAGGCTATCGAGGAAACATTGCCGCTTGTGTTTTATGGCAAAGCGATGCAAAGTGATTTATAGACAATGCCCAGAGCCAAATTGTGCATGAGAAGCCAGGCCAAAATTGATATAATAAATACTCATTTTCATGCTCATAGTCATGCTTATAGAATGCATCTGATATCACACCCAAAGCGGCAACGTGTCAGTTGTGAACGTGCTTTATACGTGCGGGATAATTGAGATGTATGGCTAAGCGGGCTAAAAACTGCAAGAATGCATAAATCAGAGCTAACAAAAGTATCGTAAAATAGTGGGTTTAAATGACTGAAATCGTACGGAAATAATTAACGGATACTTCTAATAATAAATGAAGTGATTAAATTATGATATAGATTATACGAAACGATTTAGTAAAATGTGCGACACTGATTATATTTGTAGTACCTTAAATTATATAAAATAAAGTACAAATTATATGCTTACAATTAAAGAATAAATTAATAGAGTTTAGAGTATTCTCGTAAAGGAAAAAGTTATTTCTATAAATAATCAATGGGATTTCTAATGGAAGTCAGTGCTTAAAGTTATTTTGCATTTATAAAAAATTTATGAATATTTGTCGAGCAAGTTACAAAAATATTCAAATTAGTTTGTCAGTTCTGAGAAAACAGCAGAAAGCAAAACGTAGGCCTATGACTCGAAAATTGAATTTCCAGTTAAACTAAATGTATACAAATTATTACAAATTTGAATAATTTTAATTTACAATCATGCAAAAAAATAATGCAGGAAAATTATCGTTGCTGTTCAAATGTGTACAAGTTAAATTTGTACAACATTTAAATTAGTGCTAAAAATAATCAATGCATTTTCCAATTAAATTCAGTGAGTTGAGTTTTTGCGATTGTCAAATATTTATGCAGTTAAAAAAATATTCAAATAAGTTCTAGCAGTTCTGAGAAAACAAAAGAGAAAAGACTTAATAGCGGTAAGAAAATTGTTTTTCCAGCTAAAATAAAATGTAAATAATTAAAATAAAAATGAATTAATTAATATGAAGTGTAATAAAAAGATTCAGGATAATACGAGATTAAGAGACATTAACAAATTTGTACCAAACATTAAATAATTGCTAAGAAAAGTATTTCTATAAAGATTCAGTGCTTTTGCAATTATCAAATATTTATGCAGATTTGTCGAGCAAATAAAAAGAACATATTCAAATTAGTTCTGAGAAAACATCAGAGAATAGACTTAAGAGCGCCATGAAAATTGATTTTCCAGCTAAAATATTTGCTCAGCTGGAAAAACGCAAAGAATGCAGTCAGCTAGAGCAATGACTTGGATTCCCCCTCCCTCCCCACATCACACTTCACACTCGACTTACCCCTTTGCTCTGCCTAGTTTAGTTTATGCAAAAATACGTGCTTCGTTAAATAAACTATACAACACAAATCGAATTTAATTGAGTCAAGTCAGATGTCGCAGAGAAGTGCCAAAGGGCTCTGGCCCCCAGACATGCCACAAAGAGAGAACGGGAGACGGGAGAGAGAGACTGTGAGAGAGAGAGAGCTATTAAATCTCTCAGCGACAAGTGCAACACAAGTGTTCCCCTTCCCCCTCTCTCCCTCTATTTCTGTCATATGAAAGAGTTCGCGTGATAATAAAAAAATACAGCGCAAAAAATGAACGAAAAACGAAAAGCAGTCAATTTGTTTGCCGTTGTCGTTTGGCTGCGGTTGCTGTTGCTGTTGCTGTTGCTGTTGCCCCGCTTAGATCCCCTCAATTTACCCCCTCATTGTCTGTCCCCCCTCCCTTGGGGTGGCTGCCTAACTGTGGCCTAACCCAATTCATTCAATAATTTCATTTGCTCGCGCATTGTTTTCACTTTTTGCAGGCAGCGAGCGACTCGCAAATGATAATTCAATTGAATTTGTTGTTTTATGTGGCATCTGACCGCCTCCCCCCTCCTCGTTCCCTAGTTCCCCCTCCATCCCCTTCCAAAGTAGCATTCGCATTAAACCAGGGCAGTCATTGCGGCACGCCATTTGCCCGTTTGCTGCCGTGAAATGCAATTACCTTTTCAGTTTCTGACATCGACGCCAATTATCGCCACATTTAACTGCCCCAACTTACCTTCGGCAGGTAACGCAGGGAGATAGCGGAGAGCGGAGAGAGTTGTGGGCAGTTGAGGTTCTTGGAAATGTCTGGCTATCAGTTACCATTGTACAAATTATCATTTCCAAGTGCAGTTCATAAATTAATTGCCAAGGAAATTCTAATTAAAACACTAATTGAAGGCTAAACCAACTCACTAACTCAATATCCATTTACCGACCCTGGATTGAATTTATTTTTTTATTTATAAACTGTCATTTGATGAGGGGAATTTGCACGAGATTGTGTGAAAATGCTTAGTTGCTTTTCCACACTAATTAAGCAAATGCCAACTATAAATTGCCAGCGGGATTTGTATCTTCTAATAGCAAATGACGGTTGCAATTGAACTTTTTCCAAAGATTTTTATTTAAAGTAGTTGCTGAGAAAATATCTGAAATTAACTATTACAATTATCATTTTGAATATTAATATTATTATAATTTTAATTCAATTTCTTAAAACTAGTGGACACATATCGGTAACTTGATATAAGAAGTAACTATGTTTCTAAAAAAGAGTTTAATACAAAATTAAATACTTCAATCTAAAATGGTGAAGTTTTAGTTCAAAAACAGTTGTTAGATGACCAATTAATGAATATACTATCCATAAAACAAGCGATTTAATCGAATTAAAATCTATTATTTTGTTTCTTATTAAAAATCTCTTAACTAAAAGGCACTTTTATACAGCTTGATGAAATAGTTTACAAAATGCTATACCAAATTGTTCAATATAAAATTAAATACACTTTCTCCTATTTCATTTTTTAACAGTCTAGTTTATCTTTATTGTTAAAATATTTAAAACATAATTTTTATATATTTTAAGTCCATAATTAAAGTTATTTCTTCCCCCATTTCATTTTAGTCAATTTTGTATTTATACTTTAACTTAGCTTTCGATTTTTAACTCTTCTCACGCCTAACACCCACATCTGAGCTTGATTGATTTCCATATGGAAAACCCTTGAATAACAAATAATAAATTGCCATTTACTCGACGCGATTCAAAGTCGTTTTGTCATAATGAAGTTGAACGTATGTTGAGCATTTCGCTAATGTAATCGATTGCAGCTCTGATTGCTTGACGGCACTTGCTTTTTATGAGTCCTGCAATAAGATTAATTGCTCCAAGCATTATGGTTGTTGTTCTGTGTGTTCAGTGCTCATTGTTCGTTGATTTGGAATCGAAACCTGTGCATTGATTTGGGGCTGAACGCAACGAGCGATATGCCTCTAATTGAGAGTTGACGCCTCGTTGAGAGCCAAAAGCTTTCGGTCAATTAACCGCTGCTGCTGCCGTTGTTGTTGCTGCTGTTGCTGCTGTCCAGCTGAGCATTCAATCAAACAAGCGGCAATACAATGACTACAACTGAACACTATCTCGTTCCTATCAAAACAGTTCCATCAATTGGCCTCCATTTCGCTTCTATGTTTTTTTATGGAATCCGCCGGCGGCGGCAAACGGAGATGATGGCGATGCCAGTCAAGTTGCTTTCCGTTTTTTTCTTTTTTTTTTTGTTGTGTCCGTCCAGTATTTTCTTCAACTTGTCAACGGTCTCGTCATGGGGCGAAAAGGTCAGCGTAACGACGGATCTCGTTGCTTGGCTGTGGATTTGGCTTTGGACATGACTTAGACTAATGCGTTTTGGCTTAGTTCTAGCTTTTTTGGGCGAAGTGAGTGGAGGGACTCGTGTTTAAATAGCAAAGCTATTTAGAACTGCCTTTAAAAACACTTGTTTCCCTTTCTCCCTCTCCCTCTCGCTTGGTGGCGTGGGCAACTCGTTGCTGTGGTTTGTCCTTGCTATTGCCGCACTCGTTGCTGCTGGCTACTCGTTGCCAGCGACTCGCTGCTTTCACTGGACCAATTGCAGCGCGCTCTCGCAGCTTTTGTGCTTTTCCACCCACGAGCTTTTCCCACTGCGCATGCGTTCGCTCGCAATTTCTCTCTCTCACACTCTCTCTCGCTCTCTCTCTCTCCACTCGTTGGTTCAGCTTTGGCGACCATTCAGTAATGTGTGTGTATTATGCTTTGCCAGCGACTTCATGCGAGTGTGGGAGATTCGGAGAAGTAGAGAAATAGAGAGAGGAGAGAGTGAGAGAGTGAGAGTGCGAGTGCGAGCGTTTAGGGCGGCTCCAGGTTGCCAGTTTGCCAGTCCAGCGCGAGTCCAGTTCAGCTCCAGCCAACTCAGTCAGTTGGTTAGTTTAAGAGCAAAGCGAATCGTCTAACGAACTCACAACGCACGCGAAATTCCAGAAACACATTCTGAGTCGACAAAAAACAAGGCAGCTAGAAAAAGCTTCTAGCTAAAGCAAAAATTATACAAATCGTGTGTGAATACTACAAATAAAAAAAATAAGAATTTCCAAAATCATTTAAGAAATCGAATATAATAACAATTGAGAATTTTGTGCGCGCACACGTTGAAAACAAGCCAGAGCCAGAGATGATGCGAATAGGCGCGACAAGTGCTCGATAATCGCTTGACAATTACATTGGTTGAAAATGTTGAAAATTTAGCACCATTTTTCGGCCAGGCCATTTTCCAAAAATTCATATTGAAATGTATGAATCATGTTTTTGTGCTTAACGCTGCTGGAAGGCGTGCAACAACAATAAACAAACGCGCAAACAGCAAAGAAAAATTCGCAGTTTTCGCATTCACAAAACATAAAGAAGAAATGGGGGAAAAAACGTTGAAAAACGTAAAATAACAACCAACAAGAACAAGAACAACAACGAAGTGCGAGTACGAAAGCGAGTGCGATTCCGATTGCTGTTTGCTTTGCGTCAGAACAAGCAACCCTCAGCCCGCTCTCTCTCTCACTTACTCTGCCTCTCTCTTTCGCTCTGCCCCTGTGTGTGAATGTGTTTATGGCCACTTGTAAGACCCAGCAGCAATGTTGGCCAGAATATAAAAGAGGAAAAAAAAACTCTTGGCCTGTCCGATGGCAATTGCAAATAATGCCACGGCTATTTATTTGAATGTCAATATTATTTATGAGTGCTAATAAACGCATATCGAGTATGCCGCATATATACATATAGTATCTATATATATATATATATAGATGTTACGCGCATATTCGATATGCATCAATCGACTGTGAAATAGAACATTCAATGTGGTTTCGCTTGTATATTTTATTGATTTTTTGTTTTCTATTTGACTTCTTTTTGTTTTGTCACACGCTGCGTATGCGTGTTGTCTATATGTGCGTGTGCGTGTGCGTGTGCGTGTCAGTGTGTGTGTGTGTGTGTGTGTGTCTCTGCCAAGGCTTCAGTTGCAAGCACAATAATATGATGTACACAATCCCTGTGGCAACTTCACACCTTCCTCCGCCCACACCCCTCACCCAACCAAAATCTTGTATATGCGCTAATTGTATTATTTTCTATTACAACTTTTGCTCGCTTTTCTTTCACTCGCTTGTGGCTAGGAGTCAAAAAGCACAGCAACTTTGCAAAGCTTTCAAGCGCAAAGTTTCGTTTCAAACACTCGCTTACGCTCCCGCGAGAGCACAACCCCAAAAACACGCTCTCTCAGCCAAGCAGCTGTTGGTTTGAGATCCAGAGAGAGAGAGAGCGAGAGAGAGAGAGTGGGGGAGGGTGGGAAAAGCGAAAGCACGAAGCGCGAATGATTCGGGATTCGTTGGCTCATTTCGTGCAGCATCCGCGTGGGCAACGATTGTGTTGGACCCTTGGTGTCCTGGCAAATCATCGCACTGGATATCTGGTTGCTGTTTGTCAACAAATGCGCATAAATTCAATTGTTATATACGGTTATGTCACTTGCTGACCAATCTCTATCTCGACAGTGTGTGGCATAAAGTTATCGAAACAACAAACAATTAAATTGTAAACAAAAGTGAACCGAAAAAAAAAAAACAAAACATATAAATACAAAAAGGAATACGTCAAAGACAGCAAATTTGATTTGTTGTTGCGTTAATATTTGGTTGAACTTCTGCCCCCGCACGTATTCGGCCATTCAGTTGGCCGATATCAAACGACCTTCAAAACGTTTTGCGTCGAGGCAATACGCACCATGGGCTGCGCACAGTCTGCCGAGGAGCGAGCCGCAGCCGCCAGGAGTCGCCTGATCGAGCGTAATCTCAAAGAGGATGGCATCCAGGCGGCCAAGGAGATTAAGCTGCTGCTGCTTGGTGAGAATTGCCCCATGTTTAATACCCATCTAATGCCCATTAATAACGCGTCGTCGTCGTCGTCGTCGTCGTCGTCGTCGTCGTGTAATTACCATAGCATACTTAGCGACGGGGCCAAGTGGCATTAACGAGCTGTCAAAAGCCTGTCCTAATGCTGACTCGACATATGAGTAATCTAACCGAAAAACAAAATGAATAAAACTCATTTGTGCTCGGCGATTCTTTTCGCTTTATTATTATTATTATTTTTGGGGTTTTGTGGGTCGTCTGCTTTGCATCGCCAGCAGCACATCAACATTTTGTTGCTGTATGTAAATGCCATAAATTTAATAATCACAATAACATTCATTCAAACACAGACACTCACACAACTGCATGCTAGTGAATGTATTCATACCCAGACGCTGGCAAAAGTTCAAGGTCAATCAACGGGTGGGCGGTGGAGACTCCTCCTCCTCTCTACCCTTATTCGCCCCCCTTTCTCCCCCTCGCTATAGAGTATATGAATGTTTATGATGTGCACCGGTAATAGTTGAGGGCAAACTGCATTTCCATTACCAACTAATAATATATTACTTCATTGGCTTTCGAGTGCTGTCATTTATTTATTATTGAATATTCTTATTGCACCTGAGGACAGACCGACAAAGTTGCGACAAACCTTGAGAAACCTTGATGACTTGTTTATGGTTTTGTGCCATTTGCAAAGAAATTTGTCTAGCTTCGGCTTATGGAATGCAAATAAACAGTACAATACAATGGATATTAGTGCATGTTTCTCTCCAACTAAAGACATATTACAAAGCTAGGTTAGACTTTGTTACTTATTACTAGTACCGTTTTGAATACCAAGCCTCCCTTAGCTTGTGTAAAAATAGTATAATGAATAACTGTTAGTATAATTGAAGCTTTTTAATTATATTTGCTGATGAAACACATATTGCAATCTTTTGCTGACGAGATCTTAAGTTATATAGATCACAATTATCACAGTAAAATAACAAAAAGTAATTTAAAGTTATTATTTGCACTGAAGATCGTCAGATAAACTTATTTGCATTTATATTTATTTAAAGTAAGTTTTATTTAAAATGTATACAAATGATAATAGGTAAATTGTATCAGACGGGCATTTACCGGGTACATATAATTTTGTTTACGTGAGAAGTATTTATAAAGCCTTTTTTTTCAAATGTATAGAGGAAAAGAGTTCATACTTCCTGGTCATCATTGTGAATTGGGATTTAACATTGGTGTGTTTTATTTGCAATGCACTTAATGGGCTAGCAAAGTTAAAAACAAAGGGTATTTATATGATAGATTAGCTTAGTAGTTGATATGTGACCGTGTTAGCATAGAATACAAAAGAATATAATTTATTTCGGAAGAGTCTTTCGAATACACTAAATATTACCGATTTTAAATAAAAATGATTTGTGCTGATATTTCAAATATAAAATCATGTAAATGAGCAAAGAGAAATAATTACTTAAACTTGTTCATATATATAATTATTTTTCTCTTTGCAATTCATATATACATGTTTAAGTTGTTTTTTTCTCTTTGCTTATTGATTTTATATTTTGTATTTAAAATATTATAAAAAAAAGCTCTGTAATTTATTTGTGCTGTAGGTTTTTCTTCTCTCTACTAATTTTTATGATTTTATGTTTTGTATTACAAATGTTCCCTTAGAGCGTATCTATCTGGTATCTAAACTCTGCAAGGGCATCGCACAGTTACCTTTCCACTTTACCATTTGATGGTGCAAAATTCCCAGTTAAATGAGTAATATTCGTAATTTGAAGACATCGTCCTCTACAGCTCTCTGCTCGGGAGTGTGAATGTGTGTGGGAGCGAGTGTTTATGAGTGTGTGCGAACGTTGTGAGTGTGTGTGTGTTTCATTTCCCCCATAATTTCATTTGGAGGTGCCTGCATTTTTGCCGCTGCTGCTGATGTTTACATTTTTCGTATTTCATTTAATTTCCTCTCGCAAATATCAACGTCAGGTTTTCGGAACGGGGCAAAAGATTTAATTTCTGACAGTTTTTGTGTGTTTGTATAAAATGTTAATATGTCTGCTGAGTGTGCGTGTGCCTGTGTGTGTGTGTGTGTGTTTGCACTGGAAAAATGTTTATTTAAAATAAGTTTTGCGAGCAACACACAGAGAAGGGAAAAAAATGGAAAAGAGAGGAGAAGCGAAAGCCAAAACTCATAATAATAATCAAAAACTAAACTTTTACTCGACGTCCGTCGCTCTCCTTGCGACTACACTTTCTCTCTCTCTCATGTTGCTGTCTTGCTTAGACTATTTATGCAATTTACGTAGGCATTAAATTTAAGCACTCGCCTTCAATTCTACACAAACAACTCATTAATTTCACGTGCCGTCAGCCATAAACAACGCCGTCAACGCCTTCGATCGAAACAAACTCATTCACATCTTGACGAACTGTTCCAATTTCCTCAACTCACTGCGATTTGATTGTTTGATTAAAAGGCAGGCTTTTCTTTCGCATCGTGCACTGCACTCTCTTTCTCTACTTATTATTTATAATCGAATATTCTCTAAGTAATTACATTGCGAGCACGTTGAACTCTCTTCCCGTTCTCTCGCTCTCTGCGCTTTTTTCTCACACGGAGCTAAAAAGTCAAACAATTTCATGGCAGGGCAGACATTGTTAATTTATGGACATGTAAACGAGGCGCAACACGTTAAGTGAGCGACCCTTTCATATATGTATGTATGTGCTCTATATATAGATTGAACTTAATGGAGCCCACAGCACATTCCAACAAATGTTCTTTGATTGTCATAAATAGACGGGAGACGGCTAACTTTCCCACTGGGGCTTTTTTCAATGCTATTATACCCGGCACTCATAAAGCAGAAGGGTATTATGACCCAAAATCCATGCAACAGATCAAAGAAACTATATTTGGGGTTCAGTGTAAACAGCTGAGAGGATATTGCGTATCCGGCTGTTCATGTGAACACCTAGAAGTCAGAAACTATTTGAGGTACATTCACATAAAACTTGTGATGGAATGTGGAAAAAAAAAGAATTTTAGTCACACTTTATTCTTTTGTATTTTGACAGTATCTCGCAGTCGAGCACACTCGCCTGTAACTTTTTGACTTGTTTGTTTTGTGTTGGTAAACTACTTTGTGTGGCAATTCGTATGTGTTTCGGATTGATATGAGATTAATTTTGTGTGTTGGCATTAATTTTATTATTTTGCGTGCTGTGGGAGGGAATTGAAATACAAGGGCAAATGCATCGTGGAATCACAAAATTTGCCTAGAAATATTACCGTGAATAACGTGTTTTTTTTACTGCACTTTAATTGCGCAACATGCTTCGTGGAACTTCTCCAATTAGCGACAGAAATAGATACTTCTACGCTGCCAGCTCCTAATCAAGGATAATGTGAGCGTGCGCCGGACAACTGCGCAAATTATCAACAAGTGCAGGCATAATGCAGAAGACCCCACAGAATTATGGGGAAAAACTATGAATGTGGGTGGGAAAAAAGTGCAAGCTCATGCAGCTAAAATTAGACGTTAAATGCAGACATGAAATTGCCACTCAAAGAGTGACGGGGGCGAAGGGTTCTAACGAAAGTGCCTGATGGATGTGTTTGGCCAACGTTGTTTTTGTTGTTGTGGCAAAGTTGACCAAAACGTTGGCACAACAATTAATCCTTTGTTTTTGTGCAGAGTGCGGCCTCAAGGGCCAAGTCCAAGCGAGGAGCATAAGATGATTGCTCAATGCTCATGATGATCATAATCACGATGATAGTAATGATAATGCCGATGTGTGTGTGTGTTAAAGGCCATTAAGCTCTACTTGTATAATACAAAGCGCTCACATTTAGCTCGGCAACGGAGACGAACTATGCACTTGTAATCTCTGTGTATAAATATTTGTAGCCCCTTCCACTTGTCGTTTGGGGTTGTGTGCGTCTTGCGTCACTGCACATAATCAGACGCCTTCTGTATTTTTTTGCACTTTGTAGTTGCCCCAGGCAGTTGCGAGTTGCAGTTGCAGCTGAATCAGTTTTCTAACTGCATCTCTCTCTCTTCCTCTGTGTGTGTCTTTGCAGGCGCCGGTGAATCGGGCAAAAGCACAATAGTCAAACAAATGAAAATCATTCACGAGAGCGGGTTCACTGCGGAGGACTTTAAACAATATCGACCGGTTGTCTACAGCAACACAATACAATCATTAGTTGCCATACTGCGAGCCATGCCAAATCTTAGTATTCAGTATAGCAATAACGAACGGGAGGTAAGTCAACCACAACTCACACTCAATACAATTGCTAACAAATACTTTTTCTTTGCCAATTTCTTGTTGCAGAGCGATGCAAAAATGGTGTTCGATGTGTGCCAGCGAATGCACGACACCGAACCCTTCTCAGAGGAGCTGCTGGCCGCCATGAAACGCCTCTGGCTCGATGCCGGCGTTCAGGAATGCTTCTCGCGCAGCAACGAATATCAATTGAATGATTCCGCTAAATAGTGAGTAGCGCCATGAATAATTTATGAATCTCTTTGCGACCCCCGACCCCTACAAATCTGCCAGCAAATTGCCGTTGCGACAAATGACCAATCCAAGGTTTCTTTTCCCTGCTTCATACATTTTCTGTATTAATTCTTTGTGACATTTCAAAATTGTTTGCGGGCTTGTGCTTTTTAGAGGAGCAACAAAATTATCCGGATCAATCTTTGCTTTTTAATCTATATAATTTGTATTTTTGAATTTCATCTTCTTGAAAATATTGTATTTTTTTTTGTTCTACTCTAAATTTTCACTCCTAATCTTAGACAAGCGAGACTTCGGTTGCTCAGCGTTTGAGAATTCCGACTTATCTGCAAGATTAATACCAGGAAAACATAATTCACTTAATTCATCTATGAGCAACATTCATTCTTATTCATTGCAAATTTAGCCTCAAAAAATATAAATAAATTAATTTATATTTATGGTAAGAGTTTTCCTAGGTTTTTTTGTTCACATACTCTTCGTCTGCTCTACAATAAATCTTAATTCGCAGTCTTGGATAAGCAAGATTTATGTTTCTTAGCAGATTACACCAAAATAGTTTTATTCACTTACTATTTCTATGAGCAACATTCACACTTATTCATTGCAGTCTAAGTCTAATAAATAGGGAAAAATAGCTAAAAACTCTTTATGTAACTTTAGTCAACTGCACAAAATTCGTAAAAGTTGCACGCGCAATTGAGCGACAGCTTTCATATGTATGTGTTTAGTATTTTGATATTCATATCTTATCTCGCATTGCCGACATTCATTCTGCCCTTGAACTTAATTTAGTTTGTCGGACTGTGCATCTGTGTGGGAGCAGAGTTGCAATTAATCTTAAAGATATAAAAGCTCGGCTATCTAGCCTTGATACCCAGACATAATCACAATGAATAATCGTTGTCAAACATGTCCATTTTCATTTCCATTTCCATTTCGACTTCCCATTTCCATTGCGTTCCACGCGCACTTTGATTAATGATAAGCACACAATGCGTTGCATACTTTTTGGCTGTTTATTGGCTACGACTTTTGGTTACAGTACAAACTAAACTAAGCTGATGACTAAAATGATTACACGTTACATATGTACAAGCTGCTTTTCGGTTGTGCGACACGCGGTCAGCTGTCGAGCTGAAGCCAACAAACCCGCAGATGCGGCTGCACAGATACATTTGTATCTCAAGCCCATTTGCTTAATTACAAAAAATGGAAACGGAGAAAAGTGAAAAGCAAAAAAAAAAAAACCACGACACAAAACATGCATAACGAGAAGCAAACAGAAAGCGGCCAAGCAATTGCTAAAAATATCACGCAGCCGCCGCGTTGTCACACAACAAACGAACGCATCCTTCAGACGCCAACAGCTGCTGCTTCTCCTTTCATTCCTCCCTGAGTGTTAGCTTGAAATTCAACGGCGATTTCGGAATGTACGTTGAGTTGACGCGATACACGAATTCCTCGGCCCCGTAAGATACTTTGTACTTGCGAAAGATCTGCAATTGAATTGAAATTAATTGGGCTGCATTTGTCTCTATCTGCATCTGATTATCGCACCTTGGCCAGCAGCGTGTGCAGTTCGATTTCAGCGAATCGGCGACCCACGCACATGCGACGTCCATAGCCGAAGGGCAGGCTGACAAACGGATGTATCTTCTGGCCAGCATGTGGGCAGCCATCAGCTAAAGCAGACAGCGAAACTTAACAAGTCCCTTTCTCTCTATCTGAGTCTCAACTTACCTGCGCCCTGTTTCAGCCAACGCTCGGGGATGAAGCGCTTGGGCTCTGGAAAGTATGTGGGATCGTTGGAGACCACCAGATGTGGGAAGATGACGTGCGTCTGCAAAGCGAAATGCATTGAGTAAAATAGTTGCTTTTGTTGCAGTCACGCCCACTTACGCCCTTTGGCACATGGTAGCCGTTAATAACGGCATCCGCCTGCAGATTCCGTCCGTTCGCAATGACAACCGGACGCATGCTGTAAAATATCAAAGATACATTCATATGCAAAAGATACAGATGCAGAGCAGCGAGTGGGTTGCAATTACCGCAGCGTCTCCTTGACGCAGGCACGCATATACGGCATCTGCTCAAGGACATGCTGATTGATTTGCGCGTCGCGCGTTGGAAACGCCTGTTTCAGCTCCTCGAATAAACGCTGCTGCTTCTCCGGATTCTTGGCCAGCTGATAAATGGTCGACGAAGCCGCCACTGATGTCTGCAAAAGGGCAGCGTTTAATCTTTGATAAACAGCCAGCGAATATACACATTCCCTGCCCCTTAATGTCCTCGCTCAGTTGCTCATTAATTACATAATGAATTTGCTTACACTCCGATGTGCCAGCAGCATAATGAGCCAGTCATAATGGCTTAGCTGCTGATAATGTTACTCATTTGCAAAACAGAAAACTAAGCTCGCTCCTTCTGATATGAATGAAATACTTTTACGATGTCGCAATTTTCTTGGAACGCTTGCTCATTATGCATTCTTGATTGTCGCAAGTTCAAGTACAAATATCGCGCAAAGGCATTCAAATAGAAATATAAAAAGATTATCACATTAGCTACAAGTTTTTTCTTATTGTTTCTAGCTCGACAACTTATCAGAAACACTTTTCTTTCGTGAGTTTAATAAGTAAACTCTAGATTCATGAAAAATGGGATTACTACATTTAAATCGACAATATGTTTACTAAAGTAATCAATTATTATTGTATTACAATGCAAGAGTAAGAGTAACATTTTATGCAGTCTAAATTCGATATCTGCATCTACATATAATTTCGCATTTCACATAAAATTCGATATAAATCGCAAAATGCCTTTTGTATTGAACTTTGTTCAGATTATTGCATAATTTTTGAGTATCCGATTTTTTGTGTTGGTTATAAAATGTTCAATTAAACCCACAACGGCTGTAAAATTGCGCAACTTATCGGCATAAAAAATATTCTACGAACGATATTTTTTGTATGAAACATTTTCAGTTAAACGCAAAAAAGCTGTAAAGCTGCGCACTGAAAAAATATTGTACGATCGTAGTGACTGTGAAATGTTAGAATAAAATAATAATAAACCAAAAATATTTGCATTGTAAAGAAATTAGTGTCAAAAACAAAACACATTCAGTGATAGAATTAATGTGTATAGGATATCTTCTCATTAGGAACGATTTAGGTTATAAAAGACCATTAGAATGATGATTTACTAGCAGTTACACTGCAGTAGAGCTTAGTTCAGAACTGTTCGTGGTTTTACTTACCGTGTCGACGCCCACAAGGAACAGATCGAGAGCCAGAACGGCAGCCAATTTGCGATTGCCAGTTTTGCGGACAATGCGCTCGACAATGGAGATATCGGCCTCGTTCTTGTGGACATCGCTGGCCTGGTCGGCATCGGCTTTGTCCATCGTTTTGCTGATGTTCTTCATGCAAATGCTGCAACAATAAATCAATCAAGCGAAATCAGGCGAGGGACTGCGGTCATGGGACATACGCGGAGAATTGATCCAGAGCGCGTATAAAGCTGCGATAGGCTTTTGTGGGATAGAGGCGCCAGAGGGGCATGCGGAGCTCCAGCTCGGGGACGGCCCAAAAGAACGTATTGATGGCCTCAATAATTTGTTGCGCCTCCGCGCTCCCCTCCGGCTTCAGGCAGCCCAAACGTGTGTCCAGCGAAACGCGACCGACAGCTGAAAAGCAGCAAAATGGAAAATGGAAAATGGAAAACGGAAGAAAAAAAGCGAATATAATATAAAAAGCATTCAGAGGCATTTGCAACTTGGCTTACATTCAAGCGCCCATTTGTACAGTTCATGCAGAAAGTTGTCGGGCAGCTCCTCCCGCTCGTTGCGCATCTCGTCTATGCTGCAGAATAGACGACATAATAATAATGATACAGACGATGAGGATGAGGATGATGGCTGGCTGGTAGTTATATAAGACGACGCCCCTTATTATATCATGTGGGCATAGTGGGCCGGCCAACTTACCGCACCATAAACTCGCTGGCAATGTCATTGAGGGGCGGAATGTACTTCTTGGCTGTTTGCGGCTGCAGCAGAATGTGTTGCACCTCCTGGCGGAACGCCTCCCACTTGGGCCCGTGCCTAATTGAAGACACAAATACAAGCACACACAAAGTTGTGAGGTGAGTTCGCTCTCAAGACAAGTCGAATGCAGCGTCGTCGCACTTACACGCCAATTAGACCTGCCACATCGCCAAAGAAGTCGCGTCTCAGTTCACCCTTGTAGTGTCGCAGCGACGGCATCGAGGGTCTGCAAATACACACACACAAACAAACACACTTGGAATAAAATAAATGAAGAAACAGACGCAATGCGGCGTATGAGCAATCTGCCAAAGGACGTTGTCAAAGCGCCCACAGGAAAGTTGATTTTAGACCTGATACTCAGCTCCCTCTCTCCCTTTCTCACTGACACATCAAACAGACATTTTCAGCAAACATGCTAAAATGACGCGTGTATCTTGTAGATACACGCGTTATTTGCATTATTACCACACGCTCGCATGTCCCACCATATAAATAGCCACGTTTTATTTCGTTTTACGACTCAAAACCCCGCTTCCCCCCCGCTCATATCTGTCGTATCTGTCTGAATTCTCGATTCAGTCTCCCCGCTCTGCTTGTCTATTTGCTTTTTGAGCGACATAACGTTGCCCTGGGCAACAATATTCAATTAAATGGCATAAAATAAAAGTCATGCGACACTGTTTACTCTGCAACTGTGCAATTTACCAAAGCTATTCACACACGCAAGTGCGACAATCGTGAGGGGTATTCACTGCACATAAATCGACGATATTCTTGCCCAAATACAGCAACTCAAATTGCTGTGTCTCTAAGAAATAACATTTTGCACAAACTTTGCAATTTTAATGTGGTTACAGGGTGCTTCCGGGTCTATCAGGATCGATTGCAAGAATATTTCCATCACAAATTATTATATCGCCTCCAGGGATTACATAAAAATAGAATCTATTGCTCTTTGATTTCATATTTCTTAAAATAACTCCATAAAATCACAATTAAATAAAATGCAGCCTGGCTATCAAATTACAAACACATATATTTTATAAAATAACTCAGTAAAATTACGATTAAATATGAGTCAGCCTAGATATCAAATTATAAATTACTTTTGAATATAATTCAGCCTAGATATGAGAATTACTATTCATTCATTTTCAAATCGCGCCAGAATGCAATGAAAGGAAATAACTTAAAAATAACATTGGATATATAAATACAGCTATCTTGTTTTATCTCAGCAGAACTTTAACATTCCTATGCTATGTTGCTAATTGAAATTCACGCAAATCTTTTGCTAATCTCTGTATACAAATATTCGGAATAGGCTGAACTAGCTTCATTATGTCCAACAATACTTAATGGAAATTAGATGCAAATTAAAACTGTTTGTTTGACTTCTAAGCAAACAAGTTTTGTTGTCTACCTAAAAAGAAAACCAGTCTTTAGAATTCGCAACAAGACGCAACTATAAATTTTAATGTGTTACATTTGAATAGAAAGTTTGCTCTTCAAGCTTAATTCTTACTCAAGTTTTCATTTGACAACTCCACTGTTGAGTTACTAAATTCAAATTTGTAGATTGAATTAAATACAAACTATTTAAAAAACTCAACAAATAATAAACTGAGGTCAAGCAGAGTCAAATAGCTCCACAAAGCATCCAACGCGATTGCATTTGGAATGCCATAAATGTTTTAAATTATTACAATTATTTGCATTTTATGCATCAACATGATTTGGCTTGGCATCTTTTTAAAAAGACCGACTTGGCCAACATCTTTCGCAATTGTAGGCCAGTTTGGCCGATAAACTATTGTTGACAACGCCGCTCGCCAGACGTGTCTATGATGCCGAAGATTGTCTTGACAACAAACACTCTTAACTGAGCGTTAAATCTTTAGTTTATTTTGTGATTTTCTTTAAGCTATTCGCGCATTTTTCCCACACACACAAACTGCTTTTTCTGCTTTATTGTTTGTTATTTCTATGTGTGTGTGCTTGAAAGTTATGTGCGCCATAAAAAACGCTGGTTTAGTAGTTTCAATGCGCAGTACACAACAAATAGACAACAGGGGTATATCAGCTTCAAATGAATAATAATTAAATTATTAAACCAAGTCAGTAGGTGACTGAATGTTTTTTTTAAGACAAGTGAAACATGCTAATTTATTGAATCAATATTGAGTTATTCAATAATATCAGTAGATGGAAGAATACATATCATCAGAAAAGAACATGCCAAATTGCCAAATGAATATTAATTAATTGAATAATTAAAATCAGATGCTATACGCTTATCTTTAGAAAAAAAGTGCAGCATGTGAAGTTAAGTTAAGAATAGATATTCAATGGAGATGAATGGTTATAGCTTTGTATCTTTATTCCTAGAAAATTGAGAGATCTTCTGCTTGAATAAATCCAAACTGGAATTGATTGTAGACAATAATTTTTACAGAAGCTATCTACAATAGATCGTAGATAATATTTTACACAGAGTATCTTTTACTTCTTCGTAGTCTTCGCACAGCTTTAAACCTATTTACAGGGTAGTTGCCAGCTGTGCTTGCTCTACTTTAGCGTAGTTTCTTTTGTTGATAGTGAAATGCTTTGGGCAGAGGCCCACACGCAAAGTGTTGAATGGACTGGAATGGCTGGCCGGTTGGTCGACGAATATCTTCATCAGTCAGTCACTCGGTTAGTTAGTCAATCAGTCAGCGACCGAGTCGCATGGCTTTGTTATTCCCTTAGACACTCACACACTCACACACACACACAGATAGTTACACTATGTTCACACGTGCGATGAGATCAATCAATTAGCGAGTGTGGCATTCATCAATCTTTTGGGCCGGTAAACATTTGTTAACATTTACGCATTTGCGCTAATGTCAATTTATTATCTATTCTTCGCGTCGCGTCGTCAGCTTTTTAATGATGACTCTGCATAAAAACAAAACTGTTTTTTTTTTTTTTTTGACTCGCCAGACACTTTAAGATGTCTCGACTATTTGATTGTTATTATTATCGTATTCACATTTTGTTTGGTACACAAATCTTAACGTAACTTGCCAAAATTGGTTCATGGCCACATAAACAAGCCAAAAAAAAGGGAAAAAAAAGAGCAAGTAAAGTGTTAAATAGAAAAAAAGAAAGCTTATCGAGTTATGTGAAATATTCGCTTTCATTTGCTGCTGCCTGCCTGGGCAAAAATTTGACGAAAAAAAAAAACAGATACGCGCAGATAACTGACAGATATAAATTCATATTCATAAGATACAAAACCAAAGATATGAGCTCGGTTTTTGTTTTGGAGTTTCGAGTTTTGAGTTTTTAGGCCTAAAACTGGCCGAGAGAAAGTTTTGCAGACAACTGGCAACTTCAATTCAATTTTGCGATCTTTAGGCGTTTCGTTGGGTTCCATTCGGTTCTAATTGAGCACGTAATGGCTGCATTAATTATCGTATAATTGCCGACGAAAATCCTTTCTGGCCTGGCCAACTAATTACGCACACGCTTCTGGCCAACTGCCAACGGCACACACACGTACGCAGCGCACACTCCCACACACGCACACTCACGTCAATGATTGAGTTATGAATTTAATGCAATATGCGCATAAATAATAAACACATTCCAGGGACCAAAGAAGCAACATTTCCTCACATTTCATCGTCTCTGCCTTTGCCTCCTCTCAATTTATTTCTCTTCCCTCCTGGCTACGTTGCAACCATGTCAATTAATGTGCATTTAATTTAAGCTGATTATTGCAACAATCCTGTCATTGTCAACATCCTGTGCTCCTTACTATATTATTATTGCGCTGATTCGCTGTTCTTTTCCAGCTGTCACTTGTCCATCTCAATTACCTGCTTCCTTGACAACTTTTATTGTCCGCAAATATTTGTATTATTGCTGAAAGGTCAAGTGTCGCCGACAACTGACAATTTAGCAAGAAATACAATATAAATGAAAAGAAGTCGGAAGTCTAATCAAAATGAAATCAACTCTGCAAATTTCTCAGTAAAAAAATTGACTTTATATACATCATTTATATTATCAAAATATACCAAATTCTTGGTTAAAAGTATTGTAAAATATTTGAATTATTCCACTGAACTATTTTAAAAAGTTTATTCAGCTGTCCTTAAACTCTCTTCGACAAATTGCAGCATTTATTGTTGAGTGCAAATTGAATTTTATAGCTAAAAAAGAAACCTAAAAATTGTCAGCTCATTGTGATAAATGAAGAGGGCAACCTTGGCTTTAAACTCACGTCACAAACTGCAAAAGCTTTGGCTATTTTTGTTGTAATACATCGAAGTAATAATTTAGCGGAAAAGCCAATTGAATTGGCAGCTTGCAGAGCGTGGGCCAGGCCAAGAGGAATATTCGATGGGCGAATGTAAAATCGTTGCTCTTGTTGTTTGTTGTTTGCTGTCACAACCTACGCTGTCCTTTGTGACGCTGCTGCTGCCACGCCCACCTGTGTGTACCGTGTCCTGCCTTGCTTACCTGTGCGGCATCGCCTCCTCCTTTTTGAATATATTGCGTATTGCGTCGCCATCGAATACAAACAGCAGATCCGGATGGCCAATGAGGCCGCCCACTTTGGCCATTTTGCCGTAGTTGACATGCAGCTCGTGCATAACCTTGTCCAGGTCGCTAATTTTGTATGTACCTGAGACGGAGACGAAATGATGTTGAGAGCCAGCTGATCTGCAGCTTGTTAATGGAATTGTATAACTAACCAATTAGTGGCGCAAATCGCCAGGAGTTGCCAATCAACGGCAACGGATACGGTCCGGGCACCTCCGAATACGGACGTACAGCAGACGAAGCTTTTGCTGCTGCTGCAGTTGTTGCTGTTGCTGCTGCTGTTGTTGTTGCTGTGGCAGTTGCTGTGCTGCAGTGTTGAAAAAGAGGGTTTCAAACTTGCAACCGCTGTCGACAGCTCACTTACCTGACTTTGGCTGCAGCATCTGGCTGCCATTTCACTTGCTGCTGTTGCAACTGCTGTCGTCGCTGCAACGCTCCAGACGCAATTGATTTTTCAATTTCCATTGCCACACCGACGCCATCGTGCTGAAGTGGCGCCCCCGCCCCCGCCTCGCCACCTGTCGCTGGCACCGCCCTGCCACCGGCAGCTGTTGTCGCCGAGTAAGTGGTGCGTCTTATCAACGCCGCTGTGGTTTTGCGTAAGCTCGACATTTTCCGCCCAGCTTTCAGTTTGTTCTAGCGTTGTAAAGTGTCTGCAAAGTGGGCGCAAAAATTGTACTTTTATTATTAAGTACTCGGCGAACATAAAACTAAATGGAATGCATCGAACTGCAAATGCTCTAAGTAATCGACTATTGATTGTCAAGTAGATTTCAATGCGTGGTGCAGATATTTCTTATTTTAGAGACAGAGTCCACGACTGACAAGTTTTTTACTCTCCATCCAATTAAAACATCATCCTAAATAAAAACAAAATGAGCTATGGCAGATAATTTGGTTGATCACTCGACTGTGTTTGTTTAACAATTTAAATAGATTTATTTTTGGAGCAGTAAAATAACATTTTACAATACTTCTGTCTCATTAATTTTTTGTAATTTTAAACTGTCAGTATGTTGTTTATTTGCTTTTAAAATGCAATACATATTTGAGAAAAAACAACTATTCATCATCATCTTAAGTAACAGTTTGAAATACTTCTGTCTCATTAATTTATTTAAATTTTATTTATTGGCTTTTAAAGTGCAATACATATCTAAGACAAAACAACTATTGAGCTTCGACTAAATAATAAAATAAAATAGTTTGCTTACTACCTTTTACGACGCTTTAATTTGTTTTCTAACTGTCCAAAATGAATTGTGGTTTCACTTTTTCAACTCATAATATTTCGATATATGTTGACCATATTCTATAGATTTATTCAAATTTACTTCAAACTGTTACACATTGCTGTGAACATTCTTCTGCGAAAACTAATGCATAAATGGTAAATGTAATTGATATACCCTTGAGGTAGGGAATGGTAAATTCGCTAGAAAAACGATGGGAAAAAGTTGAACAAGTTTTAGCGCTTTGCGGGCGCCACTTAAAAGCAGTTTGAGAACTGCCAACAGAGTTTTTCCAATGTAATTTTCAAATAAATGAATGTGCAACATTTTCGTTGTTGTTGTTGTTGTTGTTGTTGCTGTTGTCGGTGGTGTTTCGTGCAACTTACAATTGCGCGCCTGCCACTTGCCACTTGCCACTTATTTTAGATGAGTTGCCGCCAGCAATTTTATGCTCAAGAAAATGCAAACAAACAAAACTTTTGCAATTATAATAAATACGACAATAAAAGCAAAGAGAATATAGTATAAACGATGGAAGGGGAAGAGAAAGATGGATAGACAAAAAGATGATAGTGGGAATTGAGCAAATGTTGAGCCAATGTGTTAATTTTTGCAATATGCAACGCATTTAAGAACACACAAAACAGCAGAGGAGGAAGCTGTGTGAGTTTTGTTTTAGTATTTGCACAGCAAACACAGTAAAAGTTATTGAGTAGAGTTGTCAATATTTGAGCGCAGCGCAAGGCTAAACCATATAAACAAAATGCCGATGAATACTAAATTATTGTATTGCACCACAGATAAATGCTGGTCTATCAAAATGAGCGGACAAACAGACAGACATCGACACAGTAAAATCAACATACACACAGTGGCTCCCTGAGGAGCAGAGCTGAGCATTGTGTTGGCCCTAAACGAGCACATATACTTATTGGCCAAAAGGCACAATAAGGCGGCGCAATGGGGTAAAATGACAGCACTTAGTTGGGGCAGCCAACCAGCCAGAGACGACGAAGACTCCGACGACGACGACGAGTGAAAGGCAAACAATGAACAATTTACAAAATCTATGGCGATGAAATGATGTTGCCTGGCGGGGCCAAAAAGCCAGCAGCAACTTAATACAAATAGCATGGCCTAAGAGAGCAAGCAAAACACAAGCACACATTAAATGCGCTGCCTTGTTGATGAGGCCGCTTTAAAGCGAGCTTCATCTCATTTCCAGCCGAAACACGAAACGAAATTCCAAAATAAAAAATAAAAATAACAGGCAACGCGCATTGTTAAAGTTTTTGCTGCGAGAGCCAATAAAATTCAAGTGGCTAACAATAGCATTCAATACAAAATACATATATAAAGTGATGTTTATATATATACTATATGTATGTATTCGCTTGAAAGCATGATTTGTGCTTTTGTGCTGTGTGGCACGCTGCGTATGAGCAATATCTCAATAGATTGCTTATACGCCGCGTTGCGTTGCGTCCAATACCAAAAATCTCGTGGCATTGTAGCTCTCAGTTTGTGACTGCGCCTGCTCCAACTTGCAACTTCTGTGCGCTTGTAATTTAAATGCCATTTGCCACAAACTCACACACACACACACTCGCACATACAATTTGATGAAATTTTTATGGCACAATCAGAGTGTGTGTGTATACAGAATCTCTGGCTTAGCTTGTATCCTTGCCCTTGCCTTGACAAACGGCGACCTTCAGCTGCTCGCGTCCAGCACTTGAGCTTGAGCCACAACGTCACTAAACGAGGCAGCCCCTTCGCCTTCTGCATGCGCCGTGCCCCTCACGAGACACATTGCAAACTTATGAGCCTTATCGGGGCATGCCTCATAATGAACTTGAGTGATAATCCTTGCGCCAAAAAAAGAATGTTGAAAAAACGATGGAATAAAGAGACACCCAAATGTCAAGCAGCTTCTTCTCCAAGTGCTTGATGAAGCTGTTTGCCCATCTGTCTGTCCATCCGTCTGTCTGACAGCTTGGTTGTTTGGCCTTAATTTGGCTTTGACTTTGACCAGGCCGAGTAGACTTGACTTGGACACGCCGCCAATGCGAATGACTGACTTCCAGTTATCCAGAGGCGCCAAAAATGTCTGATTAATTGACACAGCCAGCGAGACGTGGGTTATTAGGAACAATGTATATTTTCTTAGAATTGCCGAGCTAAGTTAATTAAAATAAAAGTCTTAAAGCTGTCAGAAATGTTGAAACTGAAACTGGAAACGCAAGCAGATTTCAAGCGTTTTATTCGCTCTAATAAAACTTGAGGCATTTAAACCATGCGTAGGCAAAAATGAAAGTCTAGCAACCATGACTTTTAACTTTTCAACTTTTATATAAATTCTTTAGTTTATTTATTACACTTTCTAATCTGTGGCCCCCCAAAAATTGCTATGCACACTGTCAGCTCTTTAAAAATATTTCACTGATTCAATCTGTGAACTCTCTGGGCATATGTACATATATATTCGCAAATCTTTTATTAACTTGCTGGTCTATTAACTCTTCAACAATAACATATTTCATTTTATGTAGATTTCTGTCGATTAACTTTCAATCTGAAATAGTATTTTGCGTAAATCGAAATCTCTTCTTTACTTAGTGTTGTTTTAGTCATTTTTGTTATATTATGCAAATTTAATGAATCGGATCTCACGAGCGAAAGAAAACACAATAACATTATTTATTAAAATTTAATCTGCAATTTCTTTATCTAAATCTTTTTATTATCTAACAAATAATCTGTGATTATCCGATGCCACATAAAAGCAAAAAATAACTTGATTAATAAATTGCGATGCATTACAATGTTATATTTCATAAAATTTAATCTCAAAAATCTTCAACGAAATATTTTTGTTATGTAGCATATATTATATAATTAAATTAAAATTAATTATATTTATTAAAATGTAATCTATAAATTCTTCGACAAAATCATTTTGATTTGCATCAAATTTAACTCTCATTATACGTTGCCACATAAAAGTTACAAAAATTTAATTACAAGATTTCAGAGTATTAATTTACAATCTTCTATTTCTTGAAATTTAATCCGTAAATTCTTCACCAAAATCTTTTTGTTATGTAACATATTTAACTGTCATTATCCGACGCCACATAAAAGTGAAAACTTCTCGTTCCATGGAGACTTTAAAGTTGCTCAACTCATTTACAGCCCTCACGCTGCCCTTCTCCGCGCTTCTCGCTCCTCGCTCGCTTGCCCCTTTCAGTTGCTTGCTGGCTATTGTTCTTTATGGTTCTCAAGGTGCCGTTACGCACGAATGGCAGCAAAATCGAAAGAAAAAGAAACTCAAAACAACACACAGAAAGTTGTTTGGCTAGCAATTTGCCAGAGAGCTCAGAATATTCTATGCTGATTAGCATCATTATGCTAAATTCGTGCAAAATGGCTGCTGCCGGCATTCCCTTAACTCCCTCCTCCCCTCTGCATCCCTCCAACAAAACAGCTGTTGTTGATCAACGCAATTTGCGTCATCGGTCGAAACTATCTTCGGTTGCGATGACTTTTCCCGCTGCCTTTGTTGACTTTTATCGAGGGCTGTGTTGCAACACATAACATAATGCGTTTTTTTGTGAGGTGCGGTCAATGTTTGTCTATAAATATTTATAAAAATGCTGCACATTTTATATTTATGTTGCGTTGAGTGGTTTGCTTCACGCCTCACTTGCCACTTTGCACTGCACTTTTAACTAGTTGCAGTCTGTGGTTATTTAGCTGCTGCGCCTATTTAGGCCACTTTTGCAGGCCTTGGCTAGTTTTGCAGTTTTGCAGTTTGTCAAAGCGAGCTAAATTTGCTGCGATTCGCTCACCTTAAACACTTGATTTAACGAGACTCGTTTCGATTGTCTCACACAATGTAAGTTTATGTTTATTTGCGACTATAACTAATACAACTATTCAATCATTGATTTGCCACTGTCACCGACTTCAACTACGATTTCCACTCCGACTCCGTGGAGCAAACGCGACGCACTAAACGCGATCGGAGCGCTTCTTAGTCTACTTATAGGATCGCCATAAGTCACAACGCTTGAGCGCTTTCAGCTCTCCGCTGTCGCTTCGGCTCAGCTCAGCTCCGGTCTCAGTCTCGGTCCGGTCTCGATCTCAGTCTCGGTCTCTTTCTCGGTCTCGGTCTCAGTTACGGGTCTACGTGAGCTTGTGGCCCAGCAGCAGCTGCGTGAACCAGTCTCCTCTCTTCTTCGCTTCCGATCTTCAGCTTGAGCTTCAGCTTCATGTTGTTGTGTTTTATTGTTAAGATACGCCTGCTAATTATGCGCTCTCTCTCTCTTTCTCTCGCTGTCTCTCGCTCTCGCACTCTACTTTTTTCTGTTTGCTGTTTGGAATTGAAAGTGCAAGTGTTTGTTGCTAATCAATCTCACTAAAAAGCAAAAGTTTATGTGCCTAATTCGTAACGGTTGTTTACGCGCTTTAATTCGCTCTTTTTTTTTTTTTTTGTCGAATCAATTTAATCGCACTTTTTGTTTCGGCTTTGATTTGTAATATTGGCGCCTAACTAGTTTCACAATGGGCCATCAAATAGTTTACGGCTAGGCCCAAGGCTGCCAAAGCAGCGCCACAAACTGCTTTAAATACAACTGCGTTTATAATTTGCTAATTAGACAAACGCAGTAAAAAGTAAAGAACTTTTATTGAGAACCTCAAGGTTGCCCAAAGACCATGTCTGACTAATGCAAGAAGAGCCTACATAAATACTTTTTGGCTGATATTTCCATGATGCAAAGTTGCAGATTGTATATTCTACTTAAAATTATTTAAGATCCAGCAAAAAATTGCTCTAGAAATTTGTTTTGTTTTCTGTATTCTGGGAATTGACAATAAATTTATACACACAGCTATTGAACTGCAATATCTTTCGGTTGAAAAATAACAACTTCTTGGAAACAGGTTAATAATCGAGTAAAACAGAATTTTTGTTTTAATCCATTTTGTTTCTTGCAGTACTTATATTACTTCTCTTTTTGAGTGCATATTAAATAACGATAGAGTTGAGCGTACTGAGCAACTTACTATAAGTTAATTATGCTGTATTTACATTACTTCTCTTTTATAAATTGTTGAATTTAGCTTAGCAGCCACTAATGCATAAATTAACAGACTCTCACCTGCAGAACTTCTTTGTAAATGCCGCAACTGGCAAAGAATTTAACGAATTAAAACCCCAAAAAACTTCCACTTGAATGCAAGCTGTCTACAGCTGATGAGCTCGTTTCCAAGCTAATCACGAAGAGGCATCTGTCTTGGAAGTCGCTTTTGAGTTGTTCGCCTGAGTCGAACACAAATAGATTATACAAAATGATATACGGGAAGTGCTAACACGCATAGCCGCCGGCATATTGCACAATCTCTCTCTCGAAGCCACAAATTGCATGGCCAATCTGAGAGATCACGGATCTAATGGTGAAATGTGAAGCTCATCGGGCTGATTAGCGAGTGCCTCATAAATGTAACCAATGTTTACACTAGCCCATCGCTATATAGCAGCCATATACAATACATATATTTTAGGCTGCTATTTGGAGTACGAGTCTTATGCATTCGCAGTACAACTCTACCAAACTTTTCCACCTCAATGGACGCCAGTTTGCGGTCGCGATTGTGGTTGGAGTTATGCCATCGCCATTTGGAGCAAGGCTCGGCAAAGCGTGACTCGGCAATTTTCCCCCAATGTGTGCCACGCTATGTTGCATCTGTCTGGCAACGCCGCCAACGCCTCCGTCTCTCCGTCCGTCTGTCTGTCCGTCTGATGGAACGTTGTACGACACAAATTTGTGAGTCGAGAGTTGAGCAATGCGCCTAATTAAAGACTTGCTCTGGCCACAAAAATAAGTAATTGCCACAGCCACAAAAGCGAGAGATTCATGCGATAGAAAATGGACAAACTGTAAAGTTTATTTACGAGTCGACCTCAAGACTCAACCAACTGGGAGACCTCAACGGGTTACATGAACTTTACACCTGGAACGAGCAACAAATGGAATTTGTCGTTGCCAAAAAGACAATGACCAACCAAAAAAAAAAAAAGATAGTGTTGCGTGCCTAGGGTAAATTACAGACCAGATCTCTGGACCTACTGTGCCAACGTTTCTGTCTCCCTCTCTCTCTCTCTCTCTCTCTCGCAATGCTTGTATTTTTTATTATTTTTATGACCTACTTGTTGCGAGCTGGACACGCAACCTTTGACTGATTGAGAGCCACAAATAAAAACTAATTATGTAGCCACAGTTGCGAAACTTGATGCCACAAAAGGCCCACACACAGAACACTCAGATACATAGATATTTAGATACATATGTATCTGAATGTTGTCGGCGCGTGTGTTTCCACTTGCTGGCGCCTGCGTTTGTGCTACGTTTTAATTGTTTGCTCAGCGCTTCGACAGCGCCACAAGTTTCGTGTTTATCCAGCCCAACGACTCGTCGTCGTCGCAACGAGCTGCAGGCAAGTCAAACATTTGTGTCTGACCGACCTCTGTCTGCCCCCCGTCTCCGTCTCTGTCTTTATCTACCCCTGTATCGTACAGTACGTGGGCTTAACTAATGTGTGCGCTTTGTGCTTTGCAGTTTCCTGGATGATTTGGATCGGTTAGGCGCCAAGGATTACCAGCCAACCGAGCAGGATATCTTGCGCACTCGAGTCAAGACCACCGGCATTGTGGAGGTGCACTTCTCCTTCAAAAATCTCAACTTCAAGTAAGTAAACAGACGGCATTGTACTGCAACTATGTTTAATGGCCAACTTTCTTTCACTTTTGTTAAAAAAAAACCTACCTTTTAGCGTTCATTTTGATTTCTTTTTTTCAATATACAAAGCGTTTAGAAATGTTTATACATAAAATACAACTTAACAAAATTATCTTAATTATACTATTATGTCGTACAACTTGAATTAAACAAATACAAAATCTTATGAACTAATAACTAAACATTGCTAGTTCAAAATCTATATTTGGATTTTTTTATTTAGAATACTATTTAAAAATAGGAACATTTCACTAGCGTACGTGAATTGATATTTTAATATAAAAATTCACGCCAATCAAAACTTTTATACTTAATCATATTAATGAAAAAAAAAAAATGTTATGAACATAATATAATTTATTTATTTGAGAAAACAAGTATTTGCTACAAATGTCATATTTGGATTTTCAACTTTGTAAAATGTTTTTTTTTTTACAAATTCGTTGAAATGGTAAAATGATTGTAGCATTCTTTTAGGATGCTGCAAATATTAAATCGAGGAAACACCAACCAAAGAAGAAGTAGAATTTGAACAGATACTTCGCCTTTACCATTTTGTACCATTTTTTTAATTCCATAAATAAATTACTAATTTGTAATGTAATTTACCTCTTTCATAGTTGCCAATCAATTAACATATATTTTCCTCTATTTCTTGCAGATTGTTTGATGTGGGCGGCCAGCGATCTGAGCGTAAGAAATGGATACATTGCTTTGAGGATGTAACGGCGATTATTTTCTGCGTGGCCATGTCTGAGTACGATCAGGTCTTGCATGAGGACGAAACTACGGTAAGTAAATCTACAAGTAACTTCAACAAAAGTGGAATTTAACTAATGTAAAATACGTTTTGTAGAACCGCATGCAAGAGTCGCTGAAGCTGTTTGATTCCATTTGCAACAACAAGTGGTTCACGGATACCTCGATTATATTGTTCCTGAACAAAAAGGATTTGTTCGAGGAGAAGATTCGCAAGAGTCCGCTGACAATTTGCTTTCCCGAATACACAGGTAAGTAACGAAAACAAACATAATTATAAATATGAAAATCTGAGTACTGATTGATGCTTTTTGTATCGGTGTCTGGTAAAGGTGGCCAGGAGTATGGCGAGGCGGCTGCCTACATTCAGGCTCAGTTTGAAGCGAAAAACAAATCAACCTCGAAAGAAATCTACTGCCACATGACGTGCGCCACAGACACCAACAACATACAGTTTGTATTCGATGCTGTCACCGATGTCATCATAGCAAACAATCTGCGCGGCTGTGGCCTGTACTAAGCGGTTGGCGGTTAAGCGGCGCAAAACGGGGACCGTTACGGTATTAAAAAACAAAAATAAGTAAAAAAAAACAATGAAAAGAAAACTATAACAAAAAATAAACAGCGCGGGAGCACAACAACCCACCAGCATTGATCAAAAAAAACAAACAAAGCAAATGATGATAGAACCAACCAACACACAACAACAACAACAACAAAAACAACTACAACTACAACTACAACAACAACACAAAGAAACACACACGAAAAGCAAAAGCAAAGCCCAAAGAACTTTTATTTGTCTGTATGGAAACAACAACAAAAATTGCGCTTGAAAATAATGTGAAGATCAGAGGGAATTAGTTTGAGAAGGCAGCTGATAAAATGAATTAGATGTGAAAAGTCAGTGAAATCGCAGTCGCAATCGCACATATTGAAAGCATTTCCTATATTTGCATTACATTTTGCATCATGCAAGCAACATAACATACATGTATGACATGAAACGCACAACATACACACACACAACAAACAAACACACGCACACACAACAAACACACTCAACACACAGTCAAGAATAGACACATTGAAACGCAAGCATTAATGCATAATATGTAGTTGTTGTTTGGTCTGAATAATTTTATAGAATTTCATAATTTATGTGTAGTTTAGTTTCTCGTGTATTTATTAAAAAAAAACAAAAACAAAAAACACTAAAAACAAAAATAAAAAAACGAATAAGAAAACGAACCCCAAAGTAAGAAAACAAAAAAAGAAAGAAAGAAGGAATGAAATTATAAAGAGATGATGAGATAATTAATGAGAACAAAGTATATATGCATACTTATAGAAAGCATATTTACCGCATATATAAGTATATAAATATTATATTATATAAATATATTAAATGTTTCCTGTTGCAATCTCTTTGAAATTATTCATGCCATCAACGCTGCATTTCTCATGCTTGTTTAGGCTTAAGTTCAAAGTTTACAAACTCTGCGCAAATTACATTCAAATACCAAACCAACAATCCGCAACAACAACAACAACAATACATCCCCTGGGCAAATTAAATTAGCAGAACGCAAAGTAAATATTATAAAAACAAGAAAAGAAATTGAAAATGAAAACAAAAGAAATTAACATTTAATGCATAACGTAATGATAAAGCAAATGAACAAACCAAAAACAAACAAAAAATGATGATTACGACACAAAAACGTAAAGCTCTAATTATTAAGGCCTAATTTAATTGATAAACACAAAGTAAACCGGTCTATAAATGGAGAAGAAGAAAGCAAGGAACTCTCTTAACTATTTGTATTTACTACAACAAAACAAAAAAAAAAACAAAAAACAAAATGAAAATGATAATGAAAATTGCAAATTGAATATTGCGAATTTTTGAATCAGCCAGCCATAATTCGATTGATTATAGATCGATGTAAATTGTAATTTGTTGAATTTGCGTGTGTATAGAAAGAGATATAGAAAAGAGCGCTAGCTGATTGTGCGATGATAACGATACGATGATAAAGCTACAAATTGCACACAACCAACACCAACACCATAAACATCACGCACAAAACAAACGCATAAACATCAACATAAAAAACAAAAGAAAACAAAACACAACACGAACACACAAAAACTAACTATAATTTTTTGTACACTAATTTATTGTAATTACTATAATTTCGTTGCATTTATAAAGCCACATACGAATGTAGTTTGATCCAACAACAAGAAGAACAACAATAACAAAACGAACAACAACCTAAACAACAAACAATCTCGCAATAGCAAAAACTGAACAGATAAATCTCGGAATAGATTGAAACGATACAAAGAGAGGAACAGTTCATTGTAAAACACATTGTATGTAATATTTATAAAGCATATACTATACACTATATACTATATACGAGTATACATAATAATATTAATAATAATAATAATAATATTAATAATGATAATAATAATAATATTAATTGTAACATTTATTGTATTTAGTGAATGGCATTTAACACTGTGCGTTGCAGCTGTTAATTTTGTTTAGACTTATTTATACTTATGTATTTATGTATGTATGAGTACGCTTATGCATTTCTTAACTGTATCTATTGATTGATTGTGCATTTTGATTTTACACAATGATAATGGAATTTATAATTGTTATTTTATAGTATTTTTGTATATTATACAACCGCTCTCTTTCCGTATCTACTACAACTACTTTTTCTCAATCTCTCCTACTTGTCTTCTTCCACACTGAATCCCTATTTTGCTCCCCGCTCCCCACTTATGTTTTATAGTTTTTAAGCCTTATTTATGTAAACATGCAACACACAACTTAAACAAAAACTTATACACACAAAACAAACACACACAAAACAAAACAAAACAAGAACTTAGTAAGTTTATTAGCAAAATAAAATATCATTTAACGATTTAACAAATTTTTGAGCAATTTGCTTATAGAGAGATTGTTTCGAATTCGATTCTTGGGCAAAATCCAGTGTGTAACCTATGCAAAAGTTGTTGAACAACACATCTTTTGTATCTGCGAGATACGAGATACTTTTGTAGTTGAATGCCATGTTATGAGCAGTTTTCTAAGCATACGCAATACAATTTGACAAAGTAAAAAACAAAACAAAACAAAAAGAAAACAATGAAAAATCCAAACTAAACTAAACTAAATTTAACAATAAATGCATACAAAAAACCACAACAAAACACTCCTTAACCTTACCAAATAAAACAAAAAAAACACAAAGAAAACCACACAAAAACAACAACAAACACTGTAATATTTATCGTATGTATTTTCCATTCAACTTGTAAAATTCTACCAAAATACAAAAATTACAAAAAAATCATTTTCAAATAAAAACTATTTATTCAAAAACAAAACAAAAAGCCAAAGTCTTTATTCCAAGCATTCTCCTTACAGCTGAGGTTAATCGAGCTGCACAAATTAGACAAGATCAAATTATGAATTGGAAGCTTGCCTTGCCCCAGGCAATGGCAACACACACACACACACCCACTCACACACACACACATACATACACACGAATTCACACGCAAATAAAAATGCAGACCATTTTCACAAGAAAGATATGTAAATCAAAGTTAAGAAAAGCAAAGAAAAGCAACCGGTTGAAACTCTTTTCTAAGTTGACTAAACTGTATGTAATTATATAAACTATAAAAATCAAACACATATATTTATGGAATATTTAATTCAATCCCAAATCAAGAAACGATGTAATTTATAAATAATTTAAAGCTGAAAATACAAAGAGTAATTCATTTAACTATTAAAAGAATAAAATACAAAGTAAACGAGCGATTGATCTTTAAACAAATATATATATATACATATATATATTTATTGAGATCACAAATGAGAACTTACCACATCTGTACTATATATTTTTCTCGTAAACCGAAACTTACTTCTATTCCATACAAATCGTAATATCGTAAATACCATAAATGGCATATGAAAGACTTTCCCTATTTTTTAAATACTCATACTCAAGAAGTCGACTATAATTTAACTTGGAACTTAGCGAACGTCTAGCTCAACTTTGACTACAACAATTTACATAATACATAGTATAATAATATATAAACAATATGCATATACCATTACTTCATAAAGTTAATAAGCAATTTTTGCATATTTTCCATTAATAAATTACATAAACAAATACATGTCATAGCAAGCATAACGAGTAATTCATATTTTTCTATACAACGGCTCATACAAGTTTTTTGCTCCGACTATGTAAACACACTCACAAAATTACACTCTCTCACAAACACACACAAACACACAGAGAAACAAGAAGCACAACTGCTTAAGAGAAAGAGAATTAACTATTACTTTAATAGAAGTTAAACATTTATAAGATACAAATTTGATTTGCTGCAGAAGAAAATGCAAAGGAAAATTCAAGGAAATCAAATAAAATTATTATAAATTTATCAATAATACAACACTCAACAACAACAACAAATATAATGTTCAAGTTTGTATTCAAGTGGAGAAATGATAGGAAAAGAATGTGGCAACATAAGGAGTTAATAGGTAGACAAACTTTAGATGTTGTATCTAATTTTAGCCTAATTCAAATTGCTTTCGTTGTTCCCCATACAGCAGATTTATTTAATTCTCATGTTAGTAAATCGACCCACACATACGATGTATTGACGTATATAGCATATATATATATATATGAATATTATATGTATTTTGTCCAAATGCCGAATGAATTTAACATTTAACGTTTGACATTTTTATCAATTCTCCAAGCGAGAGAATCTCTATCAATGGAATTATTTATTTGCATTCCTCAAAACGAACCAAGCCCTTGGCCCTTGAGCAGCAGTTTTTAAATGTGAAACGAGCAAAGTAAACAAAACAGAACGGAAAACAAAATAAAAATATAAAAAACCTTAAAAAAACGATAAATAATGAGAAAGCAAATTGAATCGTTGAATTACAAATTTAATATAATTACTTAATAATAATACGAGAGAAAACACAAATACAAAATAAATGAAAATGAAACGAAAAATGTTTGTATGTAAAAGAAACTCAAAATGTTAGATCATCTAAAATTTAAATAAAATTAAATTTAAACAAAAACACAACAAGATTAAGGTCTTGCTTATTTGGAAATAATTTGAATAAGACCCTCAGTGGCAATTTTTTTTTCAGTGTTCATTATTTTTCAATTTTGAGTAACGAAAATTTAAATTCTTTTCACTGTGCCTTATAATTTTCTATAGAATACATAAGTAAATTCATATTTTTTACACACAAGGAATTTCGTCGTTATTATTAAAGTATTTTATTCAAATTCAAATTTGAAAAACCCGCCCAGTTGAAAAATTAAATTTTTGGCTAATCTACTTGCTGCTCGATTATGTTCGCCTGGTACTTCAGCAGCTCCAAGTGGGTTTTGGGAAGGAATTTCGTCGTTACTATTAACGTATATTATTCAAATTCAAATTTGAAAAACCCGCCCAGCTTCTGAAAATTTAAATTTTTGGCTAATCTACTTGCTACTCGATTATGTTCGCCTGGTACTTCAGCAGCTCCAAGTGGGTTTTGGGAAGCAATTTCGTCGTTAATATTAACGTATATTATTCAAATTCAAATTTGAAAAACCCGCCCAGCTTCTGAAAATTTAAATTTTTGGCTAATCTACTTGCTACTCGATTATGTTCGCCTGGTACTTCAGCAGCTCCAATTGAGTTTTGGGAAGGAATTTCGTCGTTACTATTAACGTATATTATTCAAATTCAAATTTGAAAAACCCGCCCAGCTTCTGAAAATTTAAATTTTTTGCAAATCTACTTGCTACTCGATTATGTTGGCCTGGTACTTCAGCAGCTCCAAGTGGGTTTTGGGAAGCAATTTCGTCGTTACTATTAACGTATATTATTCAAATTCAAATTTGAACAACCCGCCCAGCTTCTGAAAATTTAAATTTTTGGCTAATCTACTTGCTACTCGATTATGTTCGCCTGGTACTTCAGCAGATTTACGTTATTTTTGGGAAAGAATTTCGTCGTTAATATTAACGTATATTATTCAAATACAAATTTGAAAAACCCGCCCAGCTTCTGAAAATTGAAATTTTTGGCTAATCTACTTGCTACTCGATTATGTTCGCCTGGTACTTCAGCAGCACAAAGTGGGTTTTGGGAAGGAATTTCGTCGTTACTATTAACGTATATTATTCAAATTCAAATTTGAAAAACCCGCCCAGCTTCTGAAAATTTAAATTTTTGGCTAATCTACTTGCTACTCGATTATGTTCGCCTGGTACTTCAGCAGCTCCGAATGGATTTGGGGAAGGAATTTTGTCGTTACTATTAACGTATATTATTCAAATTCAAATTTGAAAAACCCGCCCAGCTTCTGAAAATTTCAATTTTTGGCTAATCTACTTGCTACTCGATTATGTTCGCCTGGTACTTCAGCAGCTCCAAGTGGGTTTTGGGAAGGAATTTCGTCGTTACTATTAACGTATATTATTCAAATTCAAATTTGAAAAACCCGCCCAGCTTCTGAAAATTTAAATTTTTGGCTAATCTACTTGCTCCTCGATTATGTTTGCCTGGTACTTCAGCAGCTCCAAGTGGGTTTTGGGAAGGAATTTCGTCGTTACTATTAACGTATATTATTCAAATTCAAATTTGAAAAACACGCCCAGCTTCTGAAAATTTAAATATTTGGCTAATCTACTTGCTATTCGATTATGTTCGCCTGGTACTACAGCAGCTCCGAATGGATTTGGGGAAGGAATTTCGTCGTTAATATTAACGTATATTATTCAAATTCAAATTTGAAAAACCCGCCCAGCTTCTGAAAATTTAAATTTTTGGCTAATCTACTTGCTACTCGATTATGTTCGCCTGGTACTTCAGCAGCTCCAAGTGGGTTTTGGGAAGGAATTTCGTCGTTACTATTAACGTATATTATTCAAATTCAAATTTGAAAAACCCGCCCAGCTTCTGAAAATTTCAATTTTTGGCAAATCTACTTGCTACTTGATTATGTTCGCCTGGTACTTCAGCAGCTCCAATTGGGTTTTGGGAACGAATTTCGTCGTTACTATTAACGTATATTATTCAAATTCAAATTTGAAAATCCCGCCAAGCTTCTGAAAATTTTAATTATTGGCTAATCTACTTGCTACTCGATTATGTTGGCCTGGTACTTCAGCAGCACAAAGTGGGTTTTGGGAAGGAATTTCGTCGTTAATATTAACGTATTTTATTCAAATTCAAATTTGAAAAACCCGCCCAGCTTCTGAAAATTTAAATTTTTGGCTAATCTACTTGCTCCTCGATTATGTTTGCCTGGTACTTCAGCAGCTCCAAGTGGGTTTTGGGAAGGAATTTCGTCGTTACTATTAACGTATATTATTCATATTCAAATTTGAAAAACCCGCCCAGCTTCTGAAAATTTCAATTTTTGGCTAATCTACTTGCTACTCGATTATGTTCGCCTGGTACTACAGCAGCTCCGAATGGATTTGGGGAAGGAATTTTGTCGTTTCTATTAACGTATATTATTCAAATTCAAATTTGAAAAACCCGCCCAGCTTCTGAAAATTTAAATTTTTGGCTAATCTACTTGCTACTCGATTATGTTGGCCTGGTACTTCAGCAGCTGCAAGTGGGTTTTGGGAAGCAATTTCGTCGTTACTATTAACGTATATTATTCAAATTCAAATTTGAACAACCCGCCCAGCTTCTGAAAATTTAAATTTTTGGCTAATATACTTGCTACTCGATTATGTTGGCCTGGGACTTCAGCAGCTCCAAGTGGGTTTTGGGAATGAATTTAGTCGTTAATATTAACGTATTTTTTTCAAATTAAAATTTGAAAAACCCGCCCAGCTTCTGAAAATTTAAATTTTTGGATAATATACTTGCTACTCGATTATATTATTCAAATTCAAATTTGAAAAACCCGCCCTGCTTCTGAAAATTTAAATTTTTGGCTAATCTACTTGCTACTCGATTATGTTCGCCTGGTACTTCAGCAGCTCCATTTGGGTTTTGGGAAGGAATTTCGTCGTTAATATTAACGTATATTATTCAAATTGAAATTTGAAAAACCCGCCAAGCTTCTGAAAATTTAAATTTTTGGCTAATCTACTTGCTACTCGATTATGTTCGCCTGGAACTTCAGCAGATTTACGTTATTTTTGGGAAGGAATTTCGTCGTTAATATTAACGTATATTATTCAAATTCAAATTTGAAAAACCCGCCCTGCTTCTGAAAATTTAAATTTTTGGCTAATCTACTTGCTACTCGATTATGTTCGCCTGGTACTTCAGCAGCACAAAGTGGGTTTTGGGAAGGAATTTCGTCGTTAATATTAACGTATATTATTCAAATTCAAATTTGAAAAACCCGCCCAGCTTCTGAAAATTTAAATTTTTGGCTAATCTACTTGCTACTCGATTATGTTCGCCTGGTACTTCAGCAGCTCCAATTGGGTTTTGGGAAGGAATTTCGTCGTTAATATTAACGTATATTATTCAAATTCAAATTTGAAAAACCCGCCCAGCTTCTGAAAATTTAAATTATTGGCTAATCTACTTGCTACTCGATTATGTTGGCCTGGTACTTCAGCAGCACAAAGTGGGTTTTGGAAAGTAATTTCGTCGTTAATATTAACGTATATTATTCAAATTCAAATTTGAAAAACCCGCCCAGCTTCTGAAAATTTAAATTTTTGGCTAATCTACTTGCTTCTCGATTATGTTCGCCTGGTACTTCAGCAGCACAAAGTGGGTTCTGGGAAGGAATTTCGTCGTTAATATTAACGTATATTATTCAAATTCAAATTTGAAAAACACGCTCAGCTTCTGAAAATTTAAATATTTGGCTAATCTACTTGCTATTCGATTATGTTCGCCTGGTACTACAGCAGCTCCGAATGGATTTGGGGAAGGAATTTCGTCGTTACTATTAACGTATATTATTCAAATTCAAATTTGAAAAACCCGCCAAGCTTCTGAAAATTTAAATATTTGGCTAATCTACTTGCTACTCGATTATGTTCGCCTGGTACTTCAGCAGCTCCAATTGGGTTTTGGGAACGAATTTCGTCGTTACTATTAACGTATATTATTCAAATTCAAATTTGAAAAACACGCCCAGCTTCTGAAAATTTCAATTTTTGGCTAATCTACTTGCTATTCGATTATGTTCGCCTGGTACTACAGCAGCTCCGAATGGATTTGGGGAAGGAATTTCGTCGTTACTATTAACGTATATTATTCAAATTCAAATTTGAAAAACACGCCCAGCTTCTGAAAATTTCAATTTTTGGCTAATCTACTTGCTATTCGATTATGTTCGCCTGGTACTACAGCAGCTCCGAATGGATTTGGGGAAGGAATTTCGTCGTTACTATTAACGTATATTATTCAAATTCAAATTTGAAAATCCCGCCAAGCTTCTGAAAATTTTAATTATTGGCTAATCTACTTGCTACTCGATTATGTTGGCCTGGTACTTCAGCAGCACAAAGTGGGTTTTGGAAAGGAATTTCGTCGTTAATATTAACGTATATTCTTCAAATTCAAATTTGAAAAACCCGCCAAGCTTCTGAAAATTTAAATTTTTGGCTAATCTACTTGCTACTCGATTATGTTTGCCTGGTACTTCAGCAGCTCCAAGTGGGTTTTGGGAAGGAATTTCGTCGTTAATATTAACGTATTTTATTCAAATTCAAATTTGAAAAACCCGCCCAGCTTCTGAAAATTTAAATTTTTGGCTAATCTACTTGCTACTCGATTATGTTCGCCTGGTACTTCAGCAGCTCCAAGTGGGTTTTGGGAAGGAATTTCGTCGTTACTATTAACGTATATTATTCAAATTCAAATTTGAAAAACCCGCCCAGCTTCTGAAAATTTAAATTTTTGGCTAATCTACTTGCTCCTCGATTATGTTTGCCTGGTACTTCAGCAGCTCCAAGTGGGTTTTGGGAAGGAATTTCGTCGTTACTATTAACGTATATTATTCAAATTCAAATTTGAAAAACCCGCCCAGCTTCTGAAAATTTAAATTTTTGGCTAATCTACTTGCTACTCGATTATGTTCGCCTGGTACTACAGCAGCTCCGAATGGATTTGGGGAAGGAATTTTGTCGTTTCTATTAACGTATATTATTCAAATTCAAATTTGAAAAACCCGCCCAGCTTCTGAAAATTTAAATTTTTGGCTAATCTACTTGCTACTCGATTATGTTGGTCTGGTATTTCAGCAGCTCCAAGTGGGTTTTGGGAAGGAATTTCGTCGTTACTATTAACGTATATTATTCAAATTCAAATTTGAAAAACCCGCCCAGCTTCTGAAAATTTCAATTTTTGGCAAATCTACTTGCTACTCGATTATGTTCGCCTGGTACTTCAGCAGCTCCAATTGGGTTTTGGGAAAGAATTTCGTCGTTACTTTTAACGTATATTATTCAAATTCAAATTTGAAAATCCCGCCAAGCTTCCGAAAATTTTAATTATTGGCTAATCTACTTGCTACTCGATTATGTTGGCCTGGTACTTCAGCAGCACAAAGTGGGTTTTGGAAAGGAATTTCGTCGTTAATATTAACGTATATTATTCAAATTCAAATTTGAAAAACCCGCCCAGCTTCTGAAAATTTAAATTTTTGGCTAATCTACTTGCTACTCGATTATGTTCGCCTGGTACTTCAGCAGCTCCAAGTGGGTTTTGGGAAGGAATTTCGTCGTTACTATTAACGTATATTATTCAAATTCAAATTTGAAAAACCCGCCCAGCTTCTGAAAATTTAAATTTTTGGCTAATATACTTGCTACTCGATTATGTTGGCCTGGTACTTCAGCAGATTTACGTTATTTTTGGGAAGGAATTTCGTAGTTAATATTAACGTATATTATTCAAATTCAAATTTGAAAAACCCGCCCTGCTTCTGAAAATTTAAATTTTTGGCTAATCTACTTGCTACTCGATTATGTTCGCCTGGTACTTCAGCAGCTCCAATTGGGTTTTGGGAAAGAATTTCGTCGTTACTTTTAACGTATATTATTCAAATTCAAATTTGAAAATCCCGCCAAGCTTCCGAAAATTTAAATTTTTGGCTAATATACTTGCTACTCGATTATGTTGGCCTGGTACTTCAGCAGATTTACGTTATTTTTGGAAAGGAATTTCGTAGTTAATATTAACGTATATTATTCAAATTCAAATTTGAAAAACCCGCCCAGCTTCTAAAAATTTAAATTTTTGGCTAATCTACTTGCTACTCGATTATGTTCGCCTGGTACTTCAGCAGCTCCAAGTGGGTTTTGGGAAGCAATTTCGTCGTTAATATTAACGTATATTATTCAAATTGAAATTTGAAAAACCCGCCCAGCTTCTGAAAATTTAAATTTTTGGCTAATATACTTGCTACTCGATTATGTTGGCCTGGTACTTCAGCAGATTTACGTTATTTTTGGGAAGGAATTTCGTAGTTAATATTAACGTATATTATTCAAATTCAAATTTGAAAAACCCGCCCAGCTTCTGAAAATTTAAATTTTTGGCTAATCTACTTGCTACTCGATTATGTTCGCCTGGTACTTCAGCAGCTCCAAGTGGGTTTTGGGAAGGAATTTAGTCGTTAATATTAACGTATTTTTTTCAAATTCAAATTTGAAAAACCCGCCCAGCTTCTGAAAATTTAAATTTTTGGCTAATCTACTTGCTACTCGATTATGTTCGCCTGGTACTACAGAAGCTCCGAATGGATTTGGGGAAGGAATTTCGTCGTTAATATTAACGTATATTATTCAAATTCAAATTTGAAAAACTCGCCCTGCTTCTGAAAATTTAAATTTTTGGCTAATCTACTTGCTACTCGATTATGTTCGCCTGGTACTTCAGCAGCTCCAAGTGGGTTTTGGGAAGCAATTTCGTCGTTAATATTAACGTATATTATTCAAATTCAAATTTGAAAAACCCGCCCAGCTTCTGAAAATTTAAATTTTTGGCTAATCTACTTGCTCCTCGATTATGTTCGCCTGGTACTTCAGCAGATTTACGTTATTTTTGGGAAGGAATTTCGTCGTTAATATTAACGTATATTATTCAAATTCAAATTTGAAAAACCCGCCCTGCTTCTGAAAATTTAAATTTTTGGCTAATCTACTTGCTACTCGATTATGTTCGCCTGGTACTTCAGCAGCTCCAACTGGGTTTTGGGAAGGAATTTCGTCGTTAATATTAACGTATTTTATTCAAATTCAAATTTGAAAAACCCGCCCAGCTTCTGAAAATTTAAATTTTTGGCTAATCTACTTGCTACTCGATTATGTTCGCCTGGTACTTCAGCAGCTCCAAGTGGGTTTTGGGAAGCAATTTCGTCGTTACTATTAACGTATATTATTCAAATTCAAATTTGAAAAACCCGCCCAGCTTCTGAAAATTTAAATTTTTGGCTAATCTACTTGCTACTCGATTATGTTCGCCTGGTACTTCAGCAGCTCCAACTGGGTTTTGGGAAGGAATTTCGTCGTTAATATTAACGTATATTATTCAAATTCAAATTTGAACAACCCGCCCAGCTTCTGAAAATTTAAATTTTTGGCTAATATACTTGCTACTCGATTATGTTGGCCTGGTACTTCAGCAGCTCCAACTGGGTTTTGGGAAGGAATTTCGTCGTTAATATTAACGTATATTATTCAAATTCAAATTTGAACAACCCGCCCTGCTTCTGAAAATTTAAATTTTTGGCTAATCTACTTGCTACTCGATTATGTTCGCCTGGTACTTCAGCAGCTCCAAGTGGGTTTTGGGAAGCAATTTCGTCGTTAATATTAACGTATATTATTCAAATTCAAATTTGAAAAACCCGCCCAGCTTCTGAAAATTTAAATTTTTGGCTAATCTACTTGCTCCTCGATTATGTTCGCCTGGTACTTCAGCAGATTTACGTTATTTTTGGGAAGGAATTTCGTCGTTAATATTAACGTATATTATTCAAATTCAAATTTGAAAAACCCGCCCTGCTTCTGAAAATTTAAATTTTTGGCTAATCTACTTGCTACTCGATTATGTTCGCCTGGTACTTCAGCAGCTCCAACTGGGTTTTGGGAAGGAATTTCGTCGTTAATATTAACGTATTTTATTCAAATTCAAATTTGAAAAACCCGCCCAGCTTCTGAAAATTTAAATTTTTGGCTAATCTACTTGCTACTCGATTATGTTCGCCTGGTACTTCAGCAGCTCCAAGTGGGTTTTGGGAAGCAATTTCGTCGTTACTATTAACGTATATTATTCAAATTCAAATTTGAAAAACCCGCCCAGCTTCTGAAAATTTAAATTTTTGGCTAATCTACTTGCTACTCGATTATGTTCGCCTGGTACTTCAGCAGCTCCAACTGGGTTTTGGGAAGGAATTTCGTCGTTAATATTAACGTATATTATTCAAATTCAAATTTGAACAACCCGCCCAGCTTCTGAAAATTTAAATTTTTGGCTAATATACTTGCTACTCGATTATGTTGGCCTGGTACTTCAGCAGCTCCAAGTGGGTTTTGGGAAGTAATTTCGTCGTTAATATTAACGTATATTATTCAAATTCAAATTTGAAAAACCCGCCCAGCTTCTGAAAATTTAAATTTTTGGCTAATCTACTTGCTACTCGATTATGTTGGCCTGGTACTTCAGCAGCTCCAACTGGGTTTTGGGAAGGAATTTCGTCGTTAATATTAACGTATATTATTCAAATTCAAATTTGAACAACCCGCCCAGCTTCTGAAAATTTAAATTTTTGGCTAATCTACTTGCTACTCGATTATGTTCGCCTGGTACTTCAGCAGCTCCAATTGGGTTTTGGGAAGGAATTTCGTCGTTAATATTAACGTATTTTATTCAAATTCAAATTTGAAAACCCCGCCCAGCTTCTGAAAATTTAAATTTTTGGCTAATCTACTTGCTACTCGATTATGTTGGCCTGGTACTTCAGCAGCTCCAAGTGGGTTTTGGGAAGGAATTTCGTCGTTAATATTAACGTATATTATTCAAATTCAACTTTGAAAACCCCGCCCAGCTTCTGAAAATTTAAATTTTTGGCTAATCTACTTGCTACTCGATTATGTTCGACTGGTACTTCAGCAGCTCCAAGTGGGTTTTGGGAAGGAATTTCGTCGTTAATATTAACGTATATTATTCAAATTCAAATTTGAAAAACCCGCCCTGCTTCTGAAAATTTAAATTTTTGGCTAATCTACTTGCTACTCGATTATGTTCGCCTGGTACTTCAGCAGCTCCAATTGGGTTTTGGGAAGGAATTTCGTCGTTAATATTAACGTATTTTATTCAAATTCAAATTTGAAAAACCCGCCCTGCTTCTGAAAATTTAAATTTTTGGCTAATCTACTTGCTACTCGATTATGTTCGCCTGGTACTTCAGCAGCTCCAAGTGGGTTTTGGGAAGCAATTTCGTCGTTAATATTAACGTATTTTATTTAAGATAAATGAATTGTTTATATTTTAATATATGTATTAACAAAATTATGCACTGATATTTTACTTCTGAAATATCAGAATTAGTAATATTAATGTTAAATTTAATTCAAAATTTTAGATAAGGTCTTTCATAAATTTTTTCGAATTATATGCATATCAATGAATAATATTTAAACATTACGCTTGAGTTTGTATTGTTTCTTCAAATATCATTTAAGTTTTTTGTTTTCTCCCGAAATGGGTTGCGGGTATCTTACGGTCGAGCACTCTCGATTGTAACATTCTTAATTGTTTTTATAATATTAATGAAATTCTTGCACATACAAAGAACATCATCTTGTTTAGTTTTTATTATCTTTAACTAATTCTCTTAAACGAGTTTTTACAGAGTAATCAAACATCCCGATTTGCCTGAGCTGCAGCTGCTCGGCATAATCCAGCGAATCCAGTTGCAGGCTGCTCACAAATATGGTCTGAGACAAGGCATACTCCACATTGGCTTCATAGATGCCACCAGGTTGCAGCAGCTCTGCAATTAGCGAATTGTCCGTATGCTGCCAGGTCTCCTCGCCGTTGTAGGGCACAATTCCAGCCAGACGCACATCCAATGCTAATGGCTGCACTTGCTGCAGTTCCAGCGGGCAGACGAATAGCTCGGAAAGTTTCGCATGGTGGATGACGGTGCTTAGATCTAAATGCTTGACGCGTACAGTCGCATCAGCTGAATTTGTGGCAGGCACAAAGGTGATGCAGACACGCTCATAGCAGTTGTCTGTCATTTGGCGCACACAAATCTGATGAACTTTTGCATCGCTGACTGCCACGCGGCTCTGTGGAGTGGCAAAGTAGCTGCAGAACTGTTGCTGCAAGTCCGCATAGCGTTGTGGCATGGACAACGCTTGCCAGGGCCAGTCAACGTTTGGGCAATGTGCCACCAAACGCGCCGCAAAGTGCGAAGGAGTACAGATCTAAATGATGAATATAATTTTAAGAAATATAGTTCCATATAAAAGTATGTAGCTTAACCAAAGGCCTCGCAGCCATTGCTAATTATATGGTAGTTGTAATTATATGTTTAGTTTTTAAGAACTACTCAAACTTTAACAATAAATAAATTCATAAAATATATAAAACTTTTTTTATTTGGTACAGTTGACTTACTTTGAGTAGTTGAAATCGTATAAAACCTTCATTGGGTACAGTTGCGAAGTTTCTATCGATATGCGACAGCAAATGGCGATATTGGCAGGTAGTCGGTAAGCGGCAGCTACCATAAAGCAACATCACAGGACACAGCACCGCCTGACGTGCTAACAAGGACGCTTCGCGTGCCGTCAGCAGCTGTACATGCGCCTTGACAAGCTGCTCTTCAATTTGCAGGCCATGTTGTTGCATGAACTCTATTAGTTGTGGCAACGATTGCTGGCTTTGTCTATCGAGCAGCACAAGCGATCTGAGCTGCCGATTGAACTCAGCTGGTAGGAAAGCATTGCGTATTTCAGCCTTGTAGACGGCAAAACGCTTACGAAATTGACTCCAAGTCGGCGGCATGTTGAAGTGTATGACACTCTGCGCGTTCTCCACTTGCAACTCGGGTGCATGCGCCTGCAGCAACAATATTTTGCCAGCGTGCTGTAAAGAATACAATTACTATATTTTCAGTTTATTATTTTCGCAATCTTACGTGTTGTTGCCACTGCTCTATGTGCTGTTTATCCTGGCGACCGCGATGCAGCAAACACTCGTAACAGGACAATTGTTGCCTTAACTTCAACAAGTCTTTTTCATCGGCACAGAAGATTAAAGTGCGCTGATGCTGAGGCGGATGCCTTTGCAAGTAAGTCAACAACTGCTGCAGCTGCTCATCGAAGCTGTCGCTCAATTGCACTTGCCACAAGCAGCTACCATAAGCCGTTGCCTCCAATAGATCCCTGAACAGCAGCAACGGTTGCTTGGCGTGCAGCAACAGCTGCTCCATTTCCTTCGCCAGCCAGAGTCGTGTGGTAACCACCAGTTGTGACCTAGAACACAGCTTCAACAGCTTTGATTTGAGTGCTTGGAAACAATTGTCACCATAAGCGAGCAGTCGCTCCAGCTCATCAAACACCAGGCAATATATGCAATCCGCTTCCAGCTGTAATGTGCTGAGTTGCCTTGTAGTTGCCATCAACAATCCATGACGTCTAACCAGCAGTGCAGCAGCCTCTTGATTTGTTGCGCTGGTAATTGCAAAATCCTGGCTGTCCAGTTGGCCTGCAACTTGCAGCTGCAGCTCCAGCAGACGCTTGGATGTTGCCACCAGTAGAAGGGTTAGACTTTGTTCACCAGTTTCCACTATGCGCTGACAAAGCGGCTGCACATAGTCGTCCAGATTGCGCTTGGATGAGTCGATTAAGAACACTGAATCTCCTGCAAGTATTTGTGAGCTGAGCTCCTTAGTTGGCTGCTGGCCATGCACGAGGCTGTCCATCTGGAACAAGTTGAGACGCCGTTGATGATCCTTCTGGGTGTATGTGCGTTTTATTCATATATAAACATTGTATAGATTGGGTTAAGACTTAAGCTATATCTTCTCTCGTATTCTAAGCTAATCGCTAGTCTAAAATTTTCTTTTTCGACTTGGGAGTCGAAATGGTTCGCAACGAGACGCGACGCGGCGTCTTTGGGTTTGGCGTTGTCGGTTTTGGCGAGGCTTCAACGGCAGTCGGAGCTGCTGCTGCTGCGGGCGCCGTTTTTACTGGCGTGCCTTCTTGTGTGTCCTCGTAGACCAGACGAATATCCTCGGTGCGTTCGCAAGTCGCCTCGCTAATGAGCAATTGCGGCTCCTCCATGGATGGATCCCCTTTTTTACTGGGCGACGTTGTTTTCTCAGCGGACAGCGGCGTCACATCCTCCTCCAGTGGCCAGGCATCCATGGCTTCCTCGACGACGACGGGCGCATTAACCGCTGGTCCGTCGATCACCACACGTGGCGTCCGGCGCACAGCAATGGGCGTGGCATGTCGGGCGGGCAGTGATTTGGGCGTCATAGTATTGCTATTGCTGCTGCCCGGTGTGCGCGGCTGTCGACGCACCTGGATGGGCGTCACTGGCCTCGACTGTTTCTCCGGCTCCTCAAACTTCTCGTCGGAGCTGATGATCTCCTTGTCGAGCACAGCCTCAATGGGCTTGGGCAGCACGCCAAACTGCAGCTTGGCCTTGCTCTGTGGCCCCAGCTCCGCCTCGCTGGCCTTGCGCTTAATGGCAATGGGCTTTGCCTCATCCACTTTACGCGGCGACCGACGTGTGGCAATCACCGTGGGCTCGTCCACTTTGCGTGGCGAACGACGTGTGGCAATCACCGTGGGCTCGTCCACTTTGCGTGGCGAACGACGTGTGGCAATCACCGTGGGCTCGCCCACTTTGCGTGGCGAACGTCTAAAGGCAATGGGCTTGGGTTGCACATCCTTGGCTGTCGTTTCAGCTGCTTCAGTCGTTTCAGCTGCTTCAGTCGGTTTGGGGCTGCTTGAGGAGGTGGCCGAGCTGCTGCTCTGCAGCGACGAATCATTGTCAGCTTCCAATTCGGTATCTGTGCTTGGCTTGCTCGTCTCCTTGTTGTCAACGACATTGGACTTGCTCTTCTCCTGCAATGGTCGGCGCTCAGTTGAGTCATCTGTGGACGCTTTGCGCTTTGGTTTCTTGGTCTTGCGAACACGTTTCGGTGCATTCTCTATCGACATGGAGGCAGCGCTCAGCACTGTATCCATATCCTCGTAGCGTTCGCCCAGCTCATTCGCGCCAAAGACGAGCAGCGAACAGAAGCCGTCGGTGCTGGACACAATCAACAGATTCCCATCATTCGACCATGCCATGTCTGTTAGTCGCGTGTAGTGAATGTTCGACACAATGGCAAACGGCACGGGCTGCTGGGTGTCAAAGAACAATACCGAATTCTTGGTGGCCACCGCATAAATCATGCGATACGGCAGCTTTATAATCGGTGGATTCTTTTCAGCGTTAAAGGGACGCAGACGATACAGAATGGGCGAACAGCGTACAGCCACAGTGTACTCGTTGGGGCAGGGCAGCACAAAGGCGGGCTTGCTTAGATCGTAGCGACTGTAGCCATAGGTGGTATTCGTTGGCTTCACCACACCATCGTAGTCGGTCACGCCGGCCGGAGTCAACAGCAGTTTGCCATCGGGTGTGAAGCAGAGGCGCCGAAAGAAAGTCTGCAGCGTACCGTCGTGATAGAGGCGCACGCTGCGACCGTGCAATTCGTGTCCCTCCTTGACGGGCAGCGTTGTCTTGTTCACGCGATGCAGACAGCGGCGCGTGTTCGCGTCGAAGATGCGCAACGTTCTGGAAAAGTATAGGAAATTATTAAACACATAACAATTGTGGAATTAAACTCCTTACCTGTCTGTGCTCATGGTGGCCAGGTACTGATTGGCCGGATCCCAGGCCACACCCTGCACATAGCCCTTGTGGTCATCCAGTATGGCCAGCGACCTGCCCTTGTGCACGTCCCACAACATGGCCGTGTTGTCAACGGAGCCCGTCAGCAGAAACTCTGAATTTGGCGACCAGCTCAAGTCATAAACATCCTCGCGATGTCCGCGCAATATCTTCAGGGTCAGCCACACCTCGCGATCCTGTTCACTGTTGCCGTCGGCGTCCAGTATGTTCACTACTTCATGTTCCGCCTTTTGCTTCCATATGAAGATGACGCTTTCATCGTCGCCCGAGGCCAAGAGTTCGCCGTTTGGTGACCATCGCACGGTGTTGACAGCACGCTGATGCCTCGCCAAATCCGCAGCTAACTCCAGTTCAACACCCTCATCGCCGCTACCGCTCCCACTCCCCCCACCGCCCTCAGTTTGGATGAGATACCAAATGAGAACATGGGAATCGGTGCCGCCAGAAGCAAGACGACACAAAGCGGTTGCTGGCAATGTGCTGCTATTGTTTTTCGGTTGTATATCCACACTTAACACTGGGTCGCGGTTGTGCCACGATATTTCGGGTATTTTGCACTTCATTCTTGTTCTATTACAATTAAAAACAATAAACACTTACTTAACAGCTACTTTTCTATTTTGCTTAGGAAGAGAATGCTGACTTCGCGCCCAAAACTTAGACAGCGATGTGAGTGCAAGTTGAAAACCATCGATGGCAAAAACATTTGTGCAATTATCGATTTTGTATGGCAACCATTGCTGCAACAACAGGGGATATCGATAATTCTGCTTTTGATATATCGTCCAGAAGCTGCCGCTGCCAACTTACTGTTTTCGAACTCGAAATTCGCCACTCTTCTGCCAAAATGGTAAACAAACACATTGCGCTTAAATATTTTGTGAATTTTTAATTGAAACGAATTTATTGCAGTCAGTAACTTTGCATACCGACGTGGGCGACATTAAAATCGAGCTGTTTGTCGAGTCGTGCCCCAAGGCGTGTGAGAATTTTCTGGCCCTGTGCGCCAGCGACTATTACAGCGGCTGTTGTTTCATCAGGAACATCAAGGGATTCATTGTCCAGACCGGCGATCCAACAAACACCGGCAAGAATGGCCAGTCCATATGGGGCACAAAGTTCGATGACGAGTTCAAGGAGACTGTAAAGGTACGCTCCTGGCTAAATATATCAATTCATTTAGTATACAACATTTCCCATTGCAGCACACTGATCGAGGAATGGTCTCGATGGCAAATAATGGGCCCAATGCCAATGCCAGCCAGTTTTTCATTACCTACGCGGCGCAGCCAAATCTGGACTTAAAGTACACGCTCTTTGGCCGTGTAATCGACGGCTTTGATGCGCTGGATGAGCTCGAGAAACTGCCCGTGAATCCAAAGAACTATCGCCCGCATGTGGACAAGAAGATCAATGGTGTGACGATACATGCGAATCCGTTGGCGGCGTGATAAATAATAAACATTCGATTTGATGCTGTATACATACTAAATATTTCTTTTGCTACTACTTAAGTTACATTAACGTTGTTTTTATCATTTGTTTACGTACTAATTAATTGAGAAACAGCAAATTGTGCAAAAGTTGCTAAAACTAGGTCTTAAAAGTCAGCAAAGTTGTCAAATTTGATTGATTGATTGATTGATCAGTTAGAGTTTAGCTTTAGTTTTATGTATATAAAATTGCATTGCTTGTTTCGCATGAATTTTGATTTTGCTTTTACAACTTCTTCAAACACTTTTGCACTTAAATGGAGAGAACTTAAAGAGTAGAGAATATGTATGATGATTTGTTAAAACGAATAACTAGAAAAGTAAAAACAAATGCTAACACGAATCTCGCAAGAGTTTCACCTACAAATAGGACTATGTGGATTATGTGGATTTGCCATTTGTGATTGTCTTGGCGGGCTTCGGATGATCCTTCATGTGCTGCTCAAATATCGAACGAATATCGGCCAAAGCCTTGCAAATGTGCTCCGAAAATCGATGGACATCCTGCAATCAATAACAAATTAGTTTAAGTCTCTTTAAAAGATTTCTAGTTGCACTTACGGTTTGCGGACACGTGGTCTTTGCTGAGATATGGAAGAAAATCAGATTTTCACCAGCTATGATATAGGACACACCATAGCCATCATCAGCAACGGGCCCAAAGCCGCCGCCAGCGCTGATGCAATTCGGATGCTTCTTCAAATCCATTTTGGGCGTTTGGCCATGAGGTGTTTGACTAGTGGATAGACGCCATGGCTCGCTCAGCACTTCATTGAGGAAGGGCGACTCGACTTCCAGGTACTTGGACACCACATACAAACAGAACAGATGGCGATCAATGCCACGACCACACATCGCATCCTGATAGCCCAACTGATGGCGCTCGCAGGCATCCTGCAGCAGCTTCACACGATGGTCATTCTGCAATGTCAACGCAAATTAATGAAATGTACATTTAAAACAATATTTGATGCCACCCACCGTTGTGTTGGGATCCTGCATGGCCTTGACCCACGCCGCAGACTCAATGGTGCAGGGACGCACTGTTTCAGTGCGACCTTCACGGAACAGGCGTGTCATGGATGCCTCATACGTGAGCGAGAAGCGTCCAGCATCGCGATAGTAGGCCAACTGCAGAGCCATCTGAATGTAGGCATCGGGTGAGAGGCGGCATTTCTTCATGAATCCCTTGCCGTACTCTTGGTGTACCAAGATGCGCAGATCGACCTCGTTACACAGTTTGGTGGCACAGATGGTTGCCTCCTCTATCTGCGCTAGACACGGCGTCAGATCCCAGTTGAGACGAGTCGGTGTTGGTGGCTGGAACTCAGGTGTGCCTTTAGTATTGCCCGCCTCATCATATCTATCAGAAGAGTGTCGGATAAAAGCACGATTAATAGAGCGTTATGTGCAAATGTTCGGAACACAGAAAGAAGCATAACTAGTTAATTGGTTGGTTAATTGAAAATGTAAAATTAGTTTTGTTAGTCGTGAAATGAGTTAAGAAATTAAGTTAATAACAGCATTGCGCAGTTCTATTATAGTTGTCAAGGCACATTTTAATGACACTATTTAATAGTATTTATGTACATATAGAACTGCGTTAAGAGTTAAGTGCTTTTAGTTGGAATTTAGTTTTACCCATCAATATCATCACCAAATATATATTCCCATAGATGGCCCATAACCGGAGCGTCCGCCCTAAAATAAAATGTACAAATTATTGCATAAAAAATTATTGCCACAACCAAGGTTAAATTAAAATTATAAGTTCATTGTAAAGTATGCATGTCCTTTGTACAAATGTCTGGAGCCTCACACCATCAAAAAGGTTAGATCTGTATACATATATGCTTGTAATTTACCCGTCGGATACAAGATCGTCAACGATCAGATTCTCCCACATGTGTGAGGCGATGGCAGCATCAGACCTTAACAATATATTCATTTTAATTTTTTATTTTTGAATAGCAAGACTCTCGCTAATTGCTGGTGGCTGGAAAAGTTGGGTATAGTTAAACTTAAACTAAGCACTTACCACGTGTGCTCGGCATTGAAGCCGACGCGTCCATTGGTGCCCACGCAGACGGTGAAGCACTTGTCAAACCAACGGTTGTGGCCATTGCCATGGAGCAGCTTCTTGCCGAAGGAATCCAGCAACTCGGGATGTTTCAGATCAAATTCGAAGGGCTCATCGTCGAGTGAGAGCACAAAGGCAGCCGATTCAATGGTGCGCAATGAAACGTGATTGACGCCGCGCGAGAAGAACGTGTTGCGTGTCTCGGCCCACTTGGAGCGATTCCAGGCGGTCAGAGCAGCCAAATGCTCCTCACCGTCCAAAGGAGTGGCCTTGGCCTTCAATATGTCCTCAATTTGACTGTAAAAAATATGAAGATAAAAAAAATTAGCATTGAAAAAAAATATTTGCGCTGACAGTGATTTAGATTCCACGATTGTCTATTTAAATTTAATGTGGGATTTAAGATAGTTAGTTATAAAACTGTACTTACACCTGCAGTTCACAGGGACGCAAAATGCGGCCCTTGTAGTAGATGATCATCTTGTAGTAGCAGCCCTTGTGCAGCACCACAATGTAGTTGGAGTCGCGGTAGTGCACAATGCGATCCGTCTCGAGTCCTGGAATGCGCGCGGTGTTAAAGGTGCGCTCATATTGCCACGAGCAGAGCGGAATCATGCCCTGCACCATGATGGGCTGCAGCTCCTGATGCTCGATCAGACGTCTGAAGTTGAGCAGCAGCGAGATGACGTTGGCGGCACGCGCCGACTGGACGGTGGTGAGATTCATGAAGATGGCATCGGTGCCATAGAAATTGCTGTTGACGCAGAGGGGACTGCGACCGCGCAGGTAGACGTACTCCTCCCACCAATCGGAGACGTAGTTTGTGGACCACCAGCTCTTGAGGATCAAATACCATTGCAGTTTCTTGCCAATCGTTTGCTCAAACTCCTTGGCCAATCCCTCCATGCGCTTGTAGTTGTCATCATCGAGCAGCGGACGCACCGAGCGTAGATAACGCGTCATCGTGCTCTGCACGGAGGGCAAAGGCAGGCGTGGCAACGAGCCCTGGAAACTGTACAATCCTGGCTTATTCCAGCTGGAGAGGACACGCACCACGGCCACCCAGAGCATGGTGGGCAAGGATACACGACTGCCAGGCGCTCGCGACTCATACATCCAGCCCTTGTAGATGAGCAGCAGCTTCAGCGTGTAGCGCATCGTAAAGCAGATGGACAGCCAGATGACGAGTGCCGCCAAAAAGCAGGCGGTGATCTGCCAATTCATTGTGTTGCTGGGCAGATGCACCAGCAGTCTGTTGGTCAAATTAAACGGAGCCTGATAGCCCGCAAAGTGCAGTCCCAGCGCAATGGCCGTGATCAGCCAGAGACTTTGTATGTGCGCCGGATACACGCCATTCCTGATGCCATTCTAAAGAGTGCAAATTTGAGAGTTAAATTATTGTTGAAGTCGGTCAATGGTGAACTTACCCTGGCACGCGCCATGCGCTTCTTCCAGGAACGCACACCGGAGTTCCACACGAGATTGAGCACCTCATGGTCATAGTTGATGTCGAAGCCCTCGTGCGTGATCGCAAACGAGAAGGCAACGGCGGAATGGGCTTCAGCCATGCCGACAGATTAACTGGCTAATCAGGCTGCAAAGATAATTGATAGAACAGATATTGGGGGATTAGATTAGATTCGTGTTGCAATCAAGCAAATATATGGCTTGTATCTACATACAGCAACAATTATGAAGTCATTAACTTTGCTTACTGCTTTTCGCGGGGGTCTTTATTAATTAAACTGATAACCAAAATTGCGATGTGATTATTAGTTACACGCTGACAGCAAGCAAAATAAAAATGCTCAGGTAACAAAGATACAATCGCGACTGCGAAATACAAATATATTGAGCTGACATTTCATAAGTAATGAAATTGAGAACTTAATTTTAATTTAGCAATAAACTGTTTGTATTTGTATAATTTGATGAGTAACTATGCAAACCTTTATGTTCTCACCCATTCACAAAATGGTCAATAAACGTGATCAGTTGTTGAGTACTCCATATTAAATTATTATTATTATCATCTGATCATCACCTTAATCGTGGTCGGTCATCAAATTGTATCCTATGATTTATCCTATATATATTATTGTTTTGTTTAAGTTTACACTAACTAGTTTTCCACAAAGCTTCGCAAGCGAAGCACATTAAAAAGTAATCGTATTGAAATGCATAAAAGTCATGTAAATTTATTGTTACCAAATTTTGTATTTCTAGCTCTTAAAGTCTCTGAGACGTACGAGTTCATGCCGCTCCTTGTTCTCAAGTTACAACATCCCTTTACCTCTGTAGGTAGTGAGTATAATTAGCAACTTAATATAGCTTGTAATCCGAAGCTTCTACTCTTTCTACACATGCGGCGTAATACATTGCTTTTTGAACTTTGATATTGATCGCAGCTTGCGCATCTCGCTCATTGTTTTTTATTAATTGCATAGCGGCGGAGGGGCGCAGAGACGGAGAGGAGCAGACGGAGGCAGGCGTTAAAGTGTGTGTGCGATGTCATAACAAAATGCTCGTTCAATTGACGTCACCGAATGCTTCTCGCATTGTCTGCGAGATAACCCCGCATAAGGACCATTATACGAGTAATGCCAAGTCTATGTGAGATTGCTGCAAGCTCAGATGACTGACTGGCTGTGGCTGGCAACCGTTCTTCCATTGATTGCCTGTCTTCCCCTGCCCAGCTCTTTCTTTGGCGTTCGCAATTCCATTAACATTTGATTGGAGCAATCATCACAAGTATCGAGAACTCTCGATACGTAGTTGAGATTGATTTATCTAGTGTTTTGAGAGAGCTGAGAATCATTGGATGGTGGCAATTTGGATTGTTTAGTGTGCATACAAATTGTTTATAATCAACATGTTGTTGTATTTACTTATTTGCTGCGCGTAAACTTGAAAAGTTGGTTTCTGTCTAACCATAAACCTTGCTTCGCTTGAACTCTAGCCAAAGACCAGGCTTCAACCGAAGGCCAAGCACAACAAACAACAGCCAAGCCATCGACAATAAACAGAAACGAAACGAAGCCAAGCCAAGCCAAACAACGCAAGACAACAGTTTTATTTTCGTTTGACCTACATTTCTGGAGGTGGCCACGCTGCGTATGCGTAATGTGCTTTTGCTAGACGATCGCTACCGGCTTTTGAATACACACGCACACACACACTCACACGTATATTTATGTATGTGCGTGCATACATATTTATTTATTTATTTGTTTGCATTGGAGACAGCCACGCAGCAACAACAATAACATTCACATCAAGCGAGCTGCTGCTGCTGCTGCTGATGTTGTTTTTATTTATTTGATTTATTTTGCGCTAAGCACGAAGGTTCAAAGTCCAATCACATATTATTTCTTTGCTATATTTTCTCATTTTGGATTTGTATTTGTTGTTGTCAGCAAACGGGTTCGTATATTTAAACCGCTTGTTCTTTATTCTGTTGTTGCATTTTTAAAGAGTTTTATTGAAATCTGAAGTATCTAAAGGCAGCGCAGCTTTTTTTATATAACAACCAAAAACAAAAACTAGAAAAATCTCAAAATATAAAACATTTACTGATAAGAGACGTTAGCGCGCTTATCTGCTTATCAGGTAGGCGGAAAATTTGAAGTGAACACTCAAAAATCGAGTATATGTATAGTGCGGCATTAGTTTAAGTAGGACAATTGAGGGAAAGTCGAATAAACAAGAACAGAGCAAAGCAAATGCAACGTGTGTGAGCCCTGAGAATTTGCAGCGCAATGCACAAAATTCTCTTCGATTCTCTTTCTGTTTTTTGTTTTTGTGACCTTCAATTATTCGAGGTGAAAAAGAATAACCAAATACGCAAAACAAACCTTTCAATGTAAATTTGTATTTCTCTTTTCAGCAAGTCACTCAATTAATTGATTAATTCGACAATAACACAAAGATATTATTGCAAATGCACTATCGGAATTTCCGTAAATAGTATTCGATTAAATTGGTTATTAAAATAGGCAAACAAACAACTTGATCGCTTGAACGACGAGCGTTAACTGATTCAACTGTGCGCGGTGCTGAGGCGCATGGGGTCCCGTCGCCGGCTACAGATACAGATACATATAACTATGCATGCAAGTATGTGTGAGCAGATAAGACACGTATGGGTCTCTGCCTTGGCTGCGTCACGAGAGCGCGAGAGCGAGAGCGAGGCAGTGCAAGAAGGGGGGCTCGCTCGAGAGAGAGAGACAAAGACACTGATGGACCATTGCCGGTCGTTGTCGTCGTGTCGTGTTCTTCATAGTTGATCATAGAGAACACACACACAGATACTCACACTCACACAACTATATTTATCGACTTGTTTTCTTGTGTAAGTTTGCCATGTGCATTTTTCGCTCGATCCACGCCCCCTTCTGGGGGCCAGCACTGTGTCATTTATCTCTCCCGAAGCGCAACTATAAAAATAGCATTATATATGGGGATCACTAGATAAATGGAACTCAATTGTCGACCAGAGAAATACAAAAATATGAAAATTTATTATGCTAGTGTCAAGCATATTTATACACAAACTGATAAAAATACAGAAAAAATAAAGCTAGCACATTTTATTATTGCACTTTGAACCGTGCCATAGACACATCTGGAGCAAGTTCCACTCAAAAAACACTTAAAACGAAAACGCAAACGAAAAAAAAGTAGGTAATAAGCTAATATTTATGCAATTGAAATGCTGCTTTAAGTGTTTTTTCCAGTGAAACGACCGCAAACACCCTTGGAGGGGGTTCTACAGCAGCTCTTCTACTGATAATGTTTTATCAATAGTTCACAATTCATTTGGTTTTTTTTAAGCTTATTTTGTGATACGATCTGCGAACATCAAAAATAGTTATTTAAGAGCAGCGATAAGATATTATTTATAATATAATTTTTTAGTTTTACTTTTTGTGTTTTTATCGCAATTGTCGCCAAATTCAAAGTTCAATTGTACTGTGGGGTCCGTCGTCGGTAAGTCGCACGTCCCATAAACTAGAACGCAATTAATCGAGGGGACCTGTTATCAATCAGGTCGATAAGAATATTGGCACGCGGCTTGTACGCGTAATTTTAAATTCTCAATTCTCAAGTATTGCCAAATTTTTACTACGAAGTAACCTATAACAATTAATGACGCATGGAAGCCGTCTGGTTGGCATATATTTGTGTCACAGACAACAAAAAGTCGGTTATCAGACAAATTAGCCGAAAGCGTCTTATCACAACATGCTGAAAAGTCTGGGATGTTGATAAAAACAAAAAAAAAGTATTATAAAAAATTCCCACAAAATGGGGGGCAACATTTCTTGGACCCCTCCCTAACAACCTTGACAGATCATAAGCTTCGAGTTTTATAAGACGGCCACATCAACATACATAGATATGTATGTCTGTACATTCACAAGATTGTTGAGCGTGGACTTTGAACTGTAAGCAAACTTGAAATGCGAAATGCGAACGAAATCCTCAGATCGCGTCGTGGTCGTGACTCTAACGATTTCGACTCTTGGAGGGGATGCGGCGGCGACGGGGAAACCAGTTAGGCTAATTTTGGATGTGATCCGCTCTACTAAATCATTCACAGCGCGTGGAATGAACAATCTTATGCTGAGTTGTGTAAATTAGATTACAAATTTTGTACATTGAAGTTGAAGTTTTTCCTTCCTCTAAAAATGATTAGGTCTAATTTATTATTTTTATAATTTTGAGAAAATCTTGTTATTTGCAGTATTAATTCACTTGTGTAATTTCCATATTATTCAGATAAATACAGTTATCTACTTTATACTATATAGTAAGTAAATGAAATAGAATAGTTTCAACAGAAATTAAATGGGAACTAAAGTTTCGAAAAATATTCAACTGGTTTATTCGTGCATGATATTTTCTTAAGGTTTCGCCATTTGTTGTTGTCTTTTTCAATTAGTTCGTACCTCTCACGCACACACACACACACACTTGCTTTGGCTTGCTCCCACACAACTGCACCTGTCTGCGTTCGCTTGTGTATATGCATATGTGTGCATGTGTGTGTGCTCGTGTCTCTGTCTCAGATGTGTTTACAATGCAAAACAGTAATGCTGTCTGTCGGAGAGCTTTCGCTCTCACCCACTCACTCAACTGAGAGAGCGCAGCGAACTTGTCGTGGACTTTGAACCTCGCTGAGCGAGTATGTGAAGAAAAGAAGGAGAAAAATTTAATAACAAAACAAGCAAGCAACAAAAACAAGCTCAACGGCAGCAGCATAGGCAGCAGCAGCAAACTGTGTGGTAATAGTAGCTTTTCTATACATACATACTTACATATTTATTTATATGCATGTGTATGTATGTGTTTATCTAGTATGTTAGTAGATGCTGCAAGTGAGTGGAAAACGGAGTGAAAATGGAAAAAGAGGGGCTTGCTTGTGACCCAAATAACCGAAACAGGTTGGAGTTGTTGTCGTTGTTGTTGTGGTATTAAGCAGTGCACGCTGAGTATTTAATTTGGCAGGCAAGCGTAAACTAAGCATTAGTTGGACAAGAGGTTAATGCACAGCGCCTGCGTGAGACAAGGCGCCCTTTTTTTAACCCCCTTGAAATCATGCATAGTACATAAACAAAAGGGGACAACAATAACAACACTTACATACGTATATAATTTTCGTGCACTTCCGTTGCGGGCAGAACTCGTTTTAATTGCGAGCGAGCGAATTAAAGACGATTGTAGCTTAATCCAAATGCGCTTAACGCTTAAAATGTAGAAAAGCGGAACGAAAGAAAACCAACACACCGAAGACGAAAATAACACAAAAGCAACGGCAACGGGAGCAGCGACAACGTCGACGCGCGCGCAATGTTGTAAACGCAACAACGTAACAAAAGAGACTGAAGAGCAGCGTCGACTTGAGCTGGCGAGAGAGCAGCAGCAACAACAAACAAATGTGCGAACATATGATCGAAGCTAACGCAATGCACAGGGTGACTCGTTTTCATAAATGCAATTACATGTTTTATTCACTTAATTTCTCGTTTCATTCCAACTTCGAGTTTGTCTTTTTAAGCTTAACCTATGCACAATTTGTTGAATAGCGAAAAAACTTATTCGACAATCTCGGCCTTTGACTGCTCCTTGGACAATCCGCGTATGCTCACATCGTAAACAACCTCCTCGATCTTCTTAACGTCGTATTTCAAGGCATCGAACCGTTTGCGCAATCCGTCGTTCTTCATGTTCAGCAGACGGAACCCTGTGTTCAAATCGCCAATGAAGTGCGAAATGTTCAAAGGACGTTCGTAGTCGCCCATTGTAACAGAGTTTGTGGCGAAGCGCGACAACTCGGAGGCCAGCAGCAGAATGCCCAGCAAATAGTCCTCGATGTCCAAGTGAAAGCCATCAGCATGCTTGATTTTCACTACAATTAAATACAAATTATTCTCTTTACGAATTTATAGCGTTGCTTTTGCTTCTTACATCCAAGCATTTCTGCTGCCGTTTCGCGGGTGACCAAAAAACCCGCCTCCAGATAAATGACCAGCGCAATCAGAAAGATCAAGCGCTGAGTAATGTAGGTCCAATGATCCGAATAACTATGTAAACGCGAAAGTAGCACATTAGACGCCTACAATCTGAATATGTTTAACATCGTATTACCGGTAATATTGTCCAGACGGCACCAAGGCGGCCAACTTTTCATATTTGGCAGCGCAGGCATCGATTTGCTGACGAGCTAAGGCGCAGGCACTGTTGACTACGTTAAATAAAATTAAAAGGCATCTCTTTTAGAAGTTATATCAACCTACTTTTGCTTAAATCGGAATGAATGATCTGCAATTGAATTGTGGCATCTTTGGCCAAGTGCTCGATTTCCCGCACCACAATGCGAATGTTCTGCAAATGTATTTAATATGAAGTTGGCAGTACACAATTATAGCCACAGTGTGTTACTTACTTCGCGTATTTCCTGTTCGTTGTCTATGTACTTTTGGTAGTTTGAAAACACCTCCATATTCACAAAGTGCGACATTTTGTTTTTGCCAATTTCTGCTTGTTTATGCCGGTCGCAACGAAACGATAAGCAGCCGATAGACGCGCGTGAATGTATCGAATAGCAGCATTGACATTTATGAGATACATCGATATGCGACAGTGTCGATGGTTGCGATATATCGATAGCCGCTTACGCAAAAGTATAATCGATTGATCGCCAATCAATTCACAGCTGTGCTCGGTCTTGTGTGTCGTGTGTTTTCCGTCTTAATTAAAGTAAATTAAATTACATTGAATTGTTCAACATGTCATACGTAAGTTTAAATAAATTGGGATTTTCGCGTGTATATTCATAAATGCGTTTTCTTGTCTTTACTAGGGAAGTGGCTTCAATCCTTACGGTCAGCCTGGCGGTGGCTACGCTGCGCCCCCTGGCGCCTTTCCCCCACAAAATGCTCAGGTCTCGCCACAAGCTCAGCAATGGTTCGCGATGGTGGACAGAGACCGTTCTGGCAAGATCAATTCCGAGGAGCTGCAGGCCGCGCTGATCAATGGGCGTGGACAGCAGTTTTCGGACAACGCATGCAAACTCATGATAAGTAAGTTTAAACACGCAATAGCATAGCGAGTTTTCTATGAGTCAGTGTAAGGCTCCTTTTTAGAAATATACAGTACATAAACTGGCCAGCTTAATGAGCGCCATCTATGTTTAAAAACTGTAACTCGTTCGTGTCGGAGTTGAATTTTAACTGAAGTACGTGCTGATGGTTCTTGACTTGGTTAAGGGTAAACCTTTAATTAATGAATTTAAATAGTTAGAAAATGTGTTTTGAAAAACTCAATTTTTAGTGTTCAATCGAATGTCGTTATTGTTGTGTGAAAAGTGCAGCCTATAAGCATTTACAGTTTGGCCTGTGCGTTGAGAGTTGAGTCAATTGGACAAAGAATTGTATATATATTTAGAAGATTGATTCATGCATGCGTATTTGCCCCTGAAGAAACACAAATATTTGCCATGTGCCCCAAAGAGATTCCAAAGAGATTGGCAATCACACGTGCATGTTTGTCTAAAAAAAAAGACGCGATAAACATTTGTCGATTGTTTACTTAACGCTTTTATTTGTTTATTTGATTTTTATCGTCGCTCACTTTTTTTGTAAATGCTCTATTTGCAGGCATGTTCGACAACGATGCCAGTGGCACCATCGATATCTATGAGTTTGAGAAGCTCTACAACTATATCAATCAATGGCTGCAGGTCTTTAAAACCTACGATCAAGATAGCTCCGGCCATATCGAGGAATCCGAACTAACACAGGGTAAACAATGCGATATTAATGCGATAAAATATTTTAGTTACTCATTTTATTCATTTTCATTCAGCCTTCACTCAAATGGGCTTCCGCTTCACGCCAGAGTTTATCAATTTCCTGGTGAAAAAGAGTGATCCCAATAACCACAAGGAGGTCTCGGTGGATCAGTTCATTGTGCTGTGCGTTCAGGTTCAGCGTTTCACGGAGGCGTTCAGACAACGCGATACACAGCAGAATGGCACCATTACCATTGGCTTCGAGGACTTCTTGAGCGTGGCCATCGGTTGTTCATACTAAGTAAAAACAGTCCGGGACTCTGACAACTTGCAATTCAAAAGAAGCCGCACACACACAAAAAACAGCCTTTACAGATGCAAATCTTATTCCGTTTTTTTTTATATAAGCATTTCGGTTTTATTAATGGTGTATGTAACGACTTGTTATCTCCTCTCTCGCCAATCACATTGTAATCTCTTCTGAAACACATTAAGTATTGTTGTTATTGCCGTTCAAAACAGAATAAGTACAAAACTCACAATAAAAATAATGCATTCATATTTATATTTGTAAACGTAAAATAAATGTGTTTTATTTAAAATGTGAACATATTGAGTACATAAATTTAAAAGATAATACATGTCTTAGTAATTTGCAATTTGAATGTTTTTTCAGACAGTTGCACTGCCAAAAAATCATTCCAAAAAATGTCTTCGCTTGTTTTTGGCGTGCAAATGGAAATTCGAAAATGGCATTGAAGAACTTAACGCTTAATTAAGATACAAGTACATTTAGATATAAGAATAGTTTTGATTTTTGGTTTGGGAATTATGTTTTGTCTTGTTTTGATTTTTTGTTTGTTTTTCATGTTTTTGGTTTAAGGTATACAATAGTAAAATAAAAATTCTAAATATATTTGCTTTCAGTCTTAAAAGTCAATGTTATATTACGGTGCTAAAATTAATAAACTTGTTGGATCCACAATCGATTTGCTATTGCAATACTATCGCTAGCTCAAAATCAGTCAAAATAAATCAGTTCAATAAAATAAATACCTAATATGGCTTAAATCGCGGAGATCGCTTGGACAGTCAAAGGGTAAGGCAATGTTTTCGTTAAAGGATAAATAAATATGCAGAGAGATCTTTGGACATGATCGTTATAGTGGAAGATTGGACTCCATCATCTATCCGTAATGCTTGGATGTGTCCATGGGTATACGAGTATTTGTATAAGGAGTAAGTAAAACTCGAATAATTTTGGTAATTTATTATTATGGATATGTTGTTTAAAAATGTTTAGGGCTGTGAATTAAGAACGCCCAAAAAAATACTTAGCCTAATAAAAATCCATATAAAAATATTTGCCATAGACAAATTAAAATATCGATTCGCAAAATATCATAATCCTTCGTCTCCATCATCGTTTCGGTTCGACAAATACGTGTACATTATCTATTTAAATAATTGTTGTAAATAATACGATAATACGTTGCCATTTTGATAAATTGGTGATGAGGGGCCTTAATACTAATTGGTTTTTTGTGATTTTTTTTGTGTGTTTTGATTATATGCTTGATTAGAATGGTTTGCACTGCTTAAATTACAATAAATTGATCAATCATAATATTACAAATTAAACATAAAATATTTTTTGGGATGACACATAAAATGACAAGAAATAATTCATTCGATTTGTAGACAAAATCAAGATGTAAAGACACAATTCATGTAATACGTACGTACGAATAATTAGTGTGGCTAAAACATGATAAAAATTAAATGGAAGTTTCAGCTGCAATTTCCCCCACCCCCCTGAATCACTCGGTGTTTCTCCCCCCGCCCCCCTTCTAGAGAGAATGCGCATTGTGATGGTTGTATTTGGTATATAAATCGTAACGTCGAAAGAATCTCTGAAATCGCAATCACTTGTTGCAGTCAATGATCAGTTTGCCCTGCGAGTCATCGGACATGGAACCACTGAGGCTCATGCCGCTCCCGTCCATTTTCATGGAGTACTTGGAGCGACGCTTGCTGGGCAGCTGCGGCAGATCCGTGTGATGCTTGCGCACATGGACGCCGAGATTGCCGCGCTGCTTGGACTTGTACGGACAATAGGGACACTGATGCGATGGCTCCTTGCCGCCACACTCGACATTCTCGTGGCGACGCAGAGTGGACTTCCAGCGATACTTTTTGCCACAGTGGCGACACTCGTAGACGGGCTCGCCGTCCAGGCCGATGCCATTGGGGCTGGTGGTGCTGCAGTTGCTGCTGCTGCCGCCGTAATCGCTCAGCGTGAACTCGAGCTGGCGGAAGGCCTGTGCCTGGGCATCCTTAACGGAGCCGGCGGAGCTGTTGGCCGTGGTGGCAAACATGCTCATCGAATAGTTGCCGAACTTGCCGCCCGCCATGCCGCCCGACTGATCCATCAGCTGTATGTCGTCGAAGGCATTATAGCGAGCATCGTCCTCATCCTCAGTGGAGGAGCCGGGTTCGTTCTCGCACTCCGAGTGGCGCATGCTGCGCTGCTGCTGCTTGCGCAACAGGTTCTCCAATATCTTGGTGGGCGTCACCTCGCTGCTGATCATCTCGCCGTCCCCGACATTGTCCTCGTGGACGCGACGATGCGGCGCCTGCTGGCGCAATATCTCCTGGGCACGCAGCTGCTGCTGGAAGCTGTGCAGCCCGTTGCGCATCAGGGCCTCGGCGATGGCTGCAGCCGGCGGTTTGGGTGCGATGCTAACGCTGACGGCTGCATTGTTGGCCACCAGCACGGATGTGGGTATGGCTGTCACGCTGCCCAGCTCCACGGGCTCTGCCGCTGTCTTTGGGGTGTGCTTGGGCCGTGGATGAAATGGACCAGCGGCAGCGGCAGCTCCCACTTGTTGTTGGTGTTCTTGCACTTCATCAGCCATCAAGTTTTTTGAAGCCGTCTCGGAGGCGGCGCCGTACACGGCAATCGCGGCAATGCTTGACGGCTCCAGCGTCTCGGCCGAGGTGGGCGACACCTGACCTTGACCCTGACCGTACTTACTCAGCTCGTCCGCTTCCTGCTTGGGCGCCTTGGCGGACTTGCTCTTGTAGAACTCGAAGAGCATGTCGGACACTTCGGAGACGGACAAACGCTTGCGACGCGAGCCGGGCAACTGCAGTTTCTGCTCATCGCGCTTCACATTGAGTATGCTGCGCTGGAGACCACGTTGGATCTCCGCGGCGCCCAGCGGGGGAGGCGGAGCGGTGTTCTCCTTGCGACTCAAATCTGCGAATGGAAACATTTTGTGATTAGTTTTGAACTTTTCCCAATGCGTGCAATGATCAAAATGAGCTGTGGAAAATATGATCTGACAAATGAAAAAGCAAATGATTAACACCCTGGACTGCTGGGTTTTAAGAGTGTGATATGTGCGTGTTGTGGCAAGTGTTAGAGATGGGAGTTAGTAGCATGCAAATTAAATCACAGTTTGTGCAACTCTAAGAATTAATTAATTTAAATCACAAATATAAATTAGACGTAAGTAAACTTGATTTAAAATAAAGCTAAGTACACATAAATAAATAAATTATTATATTTTGTTGTTGTTGTTTTTTTATTAATTAACACACTTAATGGAAATGATAATGAGAATGCTGCAAAGCCGCTGGTTCGCAAATGAAAATGGAAATGTTTTTGTTGGCTGAAGTTGTGTAGTTTGTTGTTGTGATGGTGTTGATATTGTTGTTGTTGATGTTGTTGTTGATGGTGGTGGTGGTTGATGTACCGTAACCAAAATAATTAAATTCTTTACCTGCCGCACAATCTAGAAGAAGCAGAGAAAATAGGTTAGTTCTATTTATGTTATTTTCGTGCAACAATTAATCCAAAGTGCGATGCGTCCGTTGGCATTTCTGAAAGTATCACAAACAAAATGCAATTAATATTTAATTAAATACACAATAAAGCTAGTGCAGTTGCGTTGTTGTTGCGGTTGAACTTGCAAAGCTTTTCAGAACTTGTTTAAATTAATCACTTGACTCGACTGGAAGCTTATGATAATTTAAAGCTCGTCTTCACTTTGCATAGTTTGCGACACCCACGCGCAAGCGCGCGCTGGAAAAGCGTCCGCACCGCAACACACACGAAACTGCACTAGACGGCGGCGAGAGAGGTGAGAGAGGCAGCTTAACAATTTTCCAAGCTGCATCCTCAAATCCCGCTGCTTGCGCCGCTGTTGCAGGCTGCAGCTGCAACGAATGGCAGGCAACAACAACAACATTCGAAACATTCGAAACGTTCGGGAAATATCTCATTTCGTTGCGTTTCGTTTCGTTTTCGGCCTGCCTACATTCGTATGTGTGTGTATCTGTATCTGTATCTGCATTTGTATCTGTATCTGTTGCTCGCTCAGCAAGTGTACCCAAGGCTTAAGGCCTGCTTGATCCGGGTCCTTGATTTATTTATACGCTTGCATTCTTTGCCCATTTGCCGTACTCATTTTCTCTACCTAACTCGCATTCCTTCTCTTCCAATTTCTATTTCGGGCATGTTCCAGGCACAAAACTTTCTCCTCGCGCTAGAGCGAGAGTGTGGGCCGCACAGCCAGACAGTCAGACAGAGACAGAGATATCGAGAGAGAGTGAGAAAGCGAGAACGTTCCATGGAAAGCATTTGCGCAGGCGCGCATTAATATCGCATCCGTGTGTGTGTGTGTGTGTTTACGAGCAGCTTCCGGTGGTGTTTCGGGTGTTCTCTCAGATACAGATACAGCTGTTGGCTAACGCTCAGATATAGATTTCAAGGTCAACATGTGAAAACTTAAGGGAGGACTCGCTAAACAAAATGATTACTAGAATTTCGCCACAACCATTAATTAGTTATATACAAAGGGAGTTGATGAAAAGCGACACATACAAATGGTTGAAAACATTTTCATTCTACCCGTTTTTATATCTAATGAAACTTTACACTATCATTCTATAGGTATTTTCGCACCTTCTACTTTATTTTATTTTTTCTGTTGTAAGTAAATTGTTAATTGATCAAGTATCTAACGACTTTCGTGATATTTTCTGTAGCTTTATCAAAAAGCAGATTATAGGTTGAAAAAGTTAATTTTTTAACTAAGTCATCAAATGATAACGGTTCTACTTTAATTTATGAATATTACGTTAACATATTACCTTTTAAAATGTAGTAATTGTTTTTTTGTATTAACCTTAAGTAATAAGCTGAATAAATGTATTCAAAATTATACAAAAATATGAATCTTTTAAATTACTCGTCAACATCTGTAAGAATGTCAAAATTAAATTTTATATTTTAAAAGTCTACTCTGTATGTAAAGTAATTGACATAAATTTAATTTTTAATATTGTAAATCGTCTGAATAATTTAGCAGATTAAGCCGATATATGGAAAGTCTATTCTTAATCACAATATAGGGGCAATTAAAAAGCAATAAGAATTTTACTTAAACTTATATGTTACCCTTGACTAAATTACATTTTATATGATAATAAATTTTGTAAAATAAATGCAAGTCTTCTAACTTTCTAATGTTGTTTTATCTATACAAAAAATATTTAGGATCTAATACTAAATTTTATAAGCACACTGCCCAACTTGAATTCCTCAATTTTCAGTTTCAATTAAACAATTTGGCAATTAGTACAAATTAAAAAGAAAAATTATCTACGCTTATCGCAGAAACAGGACGAGCGCTTCTAGGAATATGTTTTTGAAATTGAAATAGCTTGGGATACAATAGCAAAGGCAGATCCTTGGAACTTGCCTGCCTGCCTGCATATGCGTTGTATCCTGTTTACTGGACTTTGCGAAGGCAAAGCCCAAAAGGGAGACGTGGAAAATGCCAACAACAGGCACGTCTGCGCATTGCCAAATGGAAAATGGAAAACTGATGGAAACGTTGCGCCGTGGGAAGCACAAAAGCAAAAGCCGTTCGACAGGCAACCGAAAATAAAACACACAAAGAGTGGGACAGAGCGAGCGAGGGAGTGAGCGAGAGAAGCAGAGAAAACTTATTTTTAGACAAAAACTCGGCTCTCTCTCTACGTGATTTATCTGTGCAACAAATGTTTTTCCGAATTCCTTTTTGCTTTTGTGTGGGCGAGAAACACACAGAGAGAGAAATACATATAGATAGAGAGAGAGAGAGAGCGCATGAGATTTCAGATCTCTCGCTGCAGATAAGGACTCTCTAGTACAGTCCAGTTAGTTATGCTTTGTGGTTGGCCAATTTTCTCCGATTTTCAATAGTTTTCAAGGACAAATAGCGAACCCACCCTCGACCTGAAACCTGTTTGGGTTAAAGGATTAGCAGCTATTGTACTGAAATGCGAAACGAAATGGGATAACCTTGTTGGCTCACATACATACATACATACAAAAAGGATTATGAATATTTACCTGTATATCATATTTTCCATATTCCATATTATTCAACTGAAATTAAAGAAAAATAAAAAGAAAATTAGAAATAAAGTAAAACAAAAGTAAAAAATCAAAATACTAACCAAATAGTTTTGTTGAATTTGTGTCCAACCAAAAATACATGAAATGAATTAAAAAATAAAGGAAATTAATTAAAATAAAATTATAGAAAAATTGGAAAAACATTTCGTTTGTCAGATAAACTATCAGTACTTTCTTTCTGGGCATATGCTTTATAATTTCGTTTTATTAGCAACAAGTATAAAAAACTTAAGATTGGTCCTCATTTAGATGTAGTTTACTAATTATTTTAGTGGCTAACAAAACAAAGAAAAAATGCTTGGGAAAATGGCAATTTTCCCAAAATACATACATAGTACTTAGAGATTAGAGTTGTAATGCTAAGCGAGTTTTGGCTGTTGCTTAACTACTACACATAATGATAACGACTAACAATTAGTTATGAGTAATTAATATGTAACATATGTAGAATATACTTTCAATTATGTAATTTTTGGTCTCAATTTGGTAAATATTTTCAGTTTTCAAAAATAAACTTGGAATCAAATTAACATTACTATCTTCTTATTTTGTTTTTGCTTTCAGCCTTAGCTCCGTATCAAACATGCAACCTAACCAGGTGCAATAAATCAATCTAGCTGCATCTTGTGCAATTTGTTCAACTTACAACTTAACAAGATTAAAAATAAATATTTGAAAATACTAGACAATTCTAGTGTTCACTTGTCCACATAGCGGAGACCCAAAGTATCTCAAATTTATAATGATTCTATATCAAAACCGAGTGCTCCTTGCGCATGTGCTCGTTGAGGAAGGCCTGGGAGCGATAGACGCGTGCGCAGAGCGGACATCGATTGGATTCATATGGCGGCGTCCTCTTGGAGCTCTGGCGTGGCAACTTGCGTCCTGCCACCAGGCTGCTCGTATCAATGTGCAAATTCTGTGGCAAATGCGGCACCAAATGCTGCAAGCTGCGAGCTGTCGATATCGAGGCCAATTGCTGCAGCGCTATCAAGGCATCTGCGTTATTCACCAGCGGCTTTTTGCCACTATAACTATTGTTACTGCTGCTGTTGTTGTTTGGCAATTGCTGTGCAATTGTTGTGGTCGGCTCCTCGTTCTCAGTGGACTCTTTGCCGCCTTTGGCCAGCTGCTTGGAGGTGCTGGCCATGGTCGACTCCTGACCACGCAGATTGTACTTTTTGGCCGCGCTCACTGCAATGAGAGAACAAAACAAAATAAAAACATAAATAAAGAAATGAAAACGAAAAGAATAACCAAGGAGAATTTGTTGTGGCTGCTGCTGTGCTTGTTTGCCTAAACCGAAATTAAATTAATATTTTAATATTTATGCATTAAATTAAAACAGGCAGACATACATACAAGCGCAACTTTACACGCACAGACAGCGACAGTTAAAGTATAAAGATATAGATAGTATAGATAATTAAACAAAAGAAATGCATTTTCCAGATGCGATTTTCTTTCCTTCATTTTATTTACACACATTTTTAGATATATAAAAATTAAGAAATTGGCATTAACGAGATCTTGGCTAATAATTACATTCAATCAAACAATATCCGGTCCACTTGCAATTCAGTAACTTAACTCTAACTTAATTCCCAAAATCAGCCTCGTTCGTCACTCTGATATTCGTGGGATTCAAATCCATGGGATCAAATGCACTCGACAGACTCGAAGTGCGACTCTTGGCTGCCTTGGATTTTGTTGCAGTTGCAGTTGCAGTGGCAGTTGCATGATTACTTTCAGTTGTCTTGGCTTGCCACTGCTTATTATTGTGAAGCTTCTTGTGGCGATTCACATGGGAGCGCCGCTTGAACCACTTAAGGCAAATGTCGCATTGGTAACGCCTCAAGTCCTGGCACTCGTCTTGCTGATGCGACTTTAGGCGACTCTCCGAATTGTAATAGCGTCCACACTGGCAGAACAACTGGTTCTTGCCACCATGTCGAATAAAGTCTAATGGAAATGGAATAGATGATAGAAGCAACAGGATGACAAATGTAAATAAATGCGATCTGGGCTAAGCATTTGATATATTGGGATATATATGGCAGTATAATGATCCCCGAGATGATTGGTTGATGAACACAAATTCATTTTGGTTTCATATACGTTTCGTTTTTATTCTCTGACTTGTAATGTGAGCGCAAAAATGGATTTTATCTTTTTAGCTACTACAACTAAATACGTATAGAGTCAAGACCTTATTTTCACCGTGTTCGAATCCACATCCAACAGCGAGCGGCAACAATTTCTGTGGCAAGGACAGCAAAACGGCAACGCCTAGAAAAAAGAAATTCATATTAATGATAAGCATAATAACAAAGAGGATTTCATACATTTAATTCAGTAAGCAAATGCACATAAATAAATTGTAAATATTTATTTATTTATATATCATATACAGATTTAAATGTTAGGGGAGGAGATTAATGTTAGTTTCACATTGATTTTAAAACTACTAACGATTGATTACGATTACGTATGTGTGCGTGTGTGTGTGTCTACTTACACTTGGACTTGCAGCTGCATTTGAGCAACAATTCAAATTCAACGCACATTTTATTTTGTTAAGTGGTGTTTGGCTTATGAAATTCGTTTAAAACTTATATTAACTAACTTTCAAATTGAGATCATATCTTTGGCTATGTTACAACGCTACACACGGATCAAAACTCGCACTTAGTATATGTCTATATATAGTTGTGTATATATGTACTAAAAGTAACAACAAATGCCAACACATACGAGTATATTCACTTGAGCTGCACCAATCGATTCAAATGCTTTTGCCTTCCATTCAATTGCAATTTCTAATTGCTCAACAGCAGCGTTTCACCGGATTCCGAATGCTTCTGGTTCATGTGCTTGCGCAGATCGGATTTGTATTTGCATTTGTGCGGACAATGCGGACACTTTAGGGTTGGCTCCACGCCGCACTCGTAGTTCTTGTGCCGCTTGAGGGAGCCTTTGATCTTGTAGGTCTTGCCGCACACGTTGCACGCATATTTGGCATCATCGATGGCCAAATCGTTGACCTGATGCAGGGTCATCGTGGTGTGCACTCCACTCAGTCCATTCACATATAGCTTCTCCGTCTGCTGCGTCTGTTCCTCGCCACACGGCAGCTTGTCCACATAATCCTCGTCGTCGGCCAGCAAATCCTCATGCTGATCGTTCTTGATGACGGCCAGCTCAAGTTCGCGTTCCGCTTCGTCGGCATCCGCCAGCAGCAGTTCAGACTCGTGGGCAGTAACCACTGTGGTGGTGACCACATCGCTGGCATTGCTCGGAGCCATCGAGATGCTGGTGGCGCCATACTGCATCACATCGCGCAGCAACATCTTGTCCTCCAGCCGCGAGGTGTCGATTTTGATGTACTCCTGACGCGTCTGCACCTGAGGTTGTTGCTGTCGCACATCCAGACATTGCTGCAGTGAGATTTGCTGACGCTGATGTTGCTGCTGCTGCTGCTGCTGATGATGTTGCTGCTGCTGATGTTGATGTTGCTGGTGTTGTTGATGTTGCTGCTGGTGATGCTGATGATGCGTTTGCTGCTTCACAATCTGTATCGTGGTCGCTTGTGGCTTGTGCAGACTCGTCGTGTTTGTGTTTGTGGTGGCATTCTTGGTCAGCGCAGGTATCGTATACTGTATGTTGCCCACGGGATTGCCGAGATCGTCGGGCGGCAACTCCACCACAACTGTGGCACCCGACAGCAGACTCGTCGCATTGCCCGAGCTCAAGGATTGCGTGGTGCTCAGCGTCTGATTGTGGCTCGTCGTCGCGCTGGCTATCGAGTAGGGCACCGTCTCCAGTATGGTCCAGTAGCCATCTGCAAATAGAAACCAGAGCAGTGCCAAGCAAAATGTTATTCTAGGGTATCGCTAGTTTGATCTTTTATGCATATAATTACTTGTTGCATTAACATAACAAATTGTAGCAGCTGTTCATCCAATTGTTTTTGGTGCTTTGTATGATTGGTTTGTTTTGATTTGTATGTATGTGCTAAAATTAAACAAAAATTAAACAATAAACAAGAAAACATAATAAAGTGTGTGAATGCGGCTGCAACTAAAATGGGCCATCGATTGTCAGTATTTTAAGTATGCTTTATTCTTAAACGCTTTACAAATATATAGTATATATTTATATTTGATGTATAGTATAAAAATGTACACAAATTGTTTGTTTATAACACCCAAAAATACAAACAGCACTTAAATGTATTTCATAACTGAGGAATATACATATATGAAATATATATGTATATATATATCTTTTTTGTATTGGCAAATAATGGCGTCTTAAGTCTTTGTTTGCTTTACATGCTTTCTTTTTCCTTTTTTCTTTCTTTTTTTGGGAACTGATGTTGGCAAGATAATTTAGATAGATATATGTATATATAGAGAGAGAGAGTTTCAGAACACTGAACCCACCACAGACAGTTGTGTTTTGGGCTAGAATTATTGTTGGTCTTGGACCGATTTGCTGCTTAACAACTACAGGATAGGCACACGCGTACAACAAAACTTAAACGTATCCAAGTACAAAAACAAAAACATAATGTATAGTTAAGAAATAATATTAAACAAAATAATATAAAAAAACGGAATGCGGTCGGAGATAATTCAGCTGAGTTTACAGGTGTCAAAAGAAGAAATAGAATTAAATTTAAAATATACTAAAAACATAAGATAGTTAAACAAAGAATAAAATAGTTTCAGAAAATGAATAGTTGGCTGACATATGTATATTGGATATTTAAAAATTGAATCACATTTTTCTTTGTTTTGAAAAGTGAGTTCAAATTATGTTAGTTTCTAATTGAGCAATTGGTAATTTTAGAGTCAAAGTGACAATTGATCTCAGCTACAGATATGGACAATTGTATTGTCGATTGAGCTAAGTTTTAATTATGATAAATTCTTATACCTTTCAAAGTGTTCAATTGACACATGTAAACGGAGCTTTTCTAAACTTTAAGAGCTAATAAAATTCAATAGATTTTCAAGTTGATTTCTTTTTCGATTTAAGTAATTTGTGCGTTGTGCGCAGGAATGTGACATGTTTGAGTTTGCCACAAAAACTGGCTAAGATTATCGATAATATATGTAGAGTAGGTTTGTTGTATATGGATATTGGTATAGTTGTGGGGTAAATAGATAATAAATGGATGTGCTACGCTATATACGAAAAAGCTATGTATTCGCTGCAGAGTTGTGCACACTCAGACACACACACGCACACACTTTTGGAGGTAGTTGTAACTAGACGCTGATCAGAGCCGCGAACAGTCTCTGAACAGTTCAAAACTAATGTGTATTCATTTGGTAAACATTTCAAAAAATTACGCCTCTCGGAATTACTAGACAGACACACACACACACGCGCACACTCACACACACACAGATACACGCACATGCTACTGAGAGAGAGAGAGAGTGTGAGTGTGTTTAGCCATCCTCATCGTATTCATCATCATCGTCATCGCTCTCCTGCAGCATGGGCACAGCCGTAATTGTCAGATCGCGACCAGCGAAATCGAAATTGATTTCGCAGAGAGCAGCAGCCACATCGCTATCGATGCCGCCGCCCTCCTGATCCTCTGCATCCTGCTCATTATCGCCATCGACTTCGTGATCGTGATCCTGATCGTGATCGTTCTCATGCTCATTGTCGTCGTTGCTCAGATCGTCCTCGTTGCGTATGAGATAGAGACTGTCCTCGTCGTTGCGCAATCTCTCGTAGAGCATGCAATGCTTGCGCTTCGCGTGGCGCAGCACGTGATCCTTGCGCCGTGAGCGATACTCACAGGACACGCACTTGTATTTCTTCTGCTTGAGACAGTATTTGCGCACATGCTCCTGCAGTTTCTGTGGCGATTTGTAGTAGCGATTGCAGTGATTGCACTGCATAAACGAATCACGTGACAGGCTGCTCGCGTGTCCTGCTTGCAGGACATTGCTGCTGTTTGTCGTTGTGTTGGCAGCGGCATTCGCAGTCGCATTGTTGTTGTTATTGCTGTTGCTGTTGCTAGTGTTGTTGTTGTTGTTGTTGAGATAACCGTAGTAGTCGCTGATGGCCGTGTCATGGCTGGTGCTTTGGTGCGGTGTCGAGGTGTCCACGCCCAGCAGACTGCCCAGGATGGGATAGATGTCTGCTTTTGGGTGTTTGGCGTTGTGGGGTACGATGGAAAAGAACAAGAACAAAACATAACAATGAACAAATTAATAAGGCAAAACAATCAACGAAATTCAAAATAATAAATTGCATAAAAAAACAAATAACTAAAGATTACGACTCTTTCAACTTAAGAACAAATCATACAAATAAATCGAAGAAAATTAAATAAATAACAAATCGAGTAAAATATATTCAAAAAGTACTTAGTGTTATGTCAACTACCCACTAGATAATTGTTGTTGTTGTATGGATAGTTGTTTATAACAATGACTGGGCCCCAGGCGATGATGAGCGCTGTTGATGATGATGATGAGAGATGCTGATGAAGGTGAAGATGTAGTTGTTTGATGATTATGACAAGCACAAATGTAACTCCGGCATATGCATTCACCACTTAACCACCTTAGCTTTGAATACAGACAAAAAGCGCCAACAAAAAAATAATAAAACATTGCATTAAATGTATGTACAATTCAAGGGAATAACAATTTCAAATAGTTACATAGTTGTATGTGTGTGTGTGTTTTGTTGTGTTTGCGGTGCTTTCAATAACTACAACAATACATCAAAAAATACATAGGTTTATCAATATATATTTAGTACTATCGATCGATTTCATTTCATTTTCTTTTCTCAAAATACAATAGAACAAAGTTATGGTTGATGCTGGCAAGCTTCTCACATTATTTGCCCCGATCGTCTGCTCCAGCTCGACTTGTGCAGCAGCATCTAGAAAAAGAGAAAAACTCATGTTAGTTTTGGTTTCAATTAGCAGAAAGATCGCTGTAAATCAATAGTAATGTTTATGCACTGAATTTCAATAAAGTCAAAGGCTTCAATGTTGTTTTTTGTTTTTTTTTTTGTTTTTCATTTAATATAATATATTTTTTAAATGTAGTTTTTTTTCCTGTTTTACTTATAACAATTAAATCGTTTACTCGTTTTACATTTTTTCACATTTTGTATACCTTTTCTTTATTATACATAATAATAAAATTGTTTCACAAAAATTGTTTAAGGCGTTTTTCGGCTCTATACACATACATATACATATATGTAGATTTATATATTTAATTATTTGTTGCTAATCGTTCGGTTTTCTTTTTCTTGGTTTTTATTTCATTTTGTTTTTTTTTTTTGTTTTTCTTTGCAAGTTTACATTTATTGTTTAATAATTTTTAAGCACACTTTACGAACATATTCCGACAACTGGCATTTTGAATGTCCTCTTTTGTCATCAGATATTTTCAATTTCCTATAATTTGTTGTATCATTTTAGTTTTGCTTTAGAAATTCTGTTAAACATCCTACTAACTATGCGTTTTTCAAAAGCCAAATTTCGTTTCCATTCCATTGACATTTTTTTTTCTTTTAGAAATTTTTCCTTTCATGGTTTTGTATATTTTTTTATATGCGCAAACTAAGCTATATTTTTAATATGATTTTTTATGTTTATTTAGAATTTGCTATTTTCTTTGTTTTTATAGGCAAATGACTCTTGAGTTCTGTGTGTGTGTTTGTGTGTGTTGTGTGTATCTGTATGTGTGTGTGTGTAGGTGTAGCGTGCGTGAACAGCAATTAACATTTAGAATATACAATTACATATGTTTGTGGGTGTGTGAGTGTGTTGGTATAACTTACATAAGTCTAATTACTAGATTTTTTTGTTGTTTAGTGTATTGTGTGAAAAAAAACCCATTTGTAAATATGCTATTATAGTATGATCTGTATTAGTTTATAGAGAAAAGATAAACAAGGAAGAAATTAAACTTAAAGTTGTGTGTGTATTCTGAATATGTATTAATGTATCTGTATCTGTATCTGTGTGTGGTGTTCTTGTAAAGAAAAGCCCATTTCAATGTATCCAAAACCTATTGCCCCACTTGCCTATGCCGTTCTCATTTCAATTTTCAATTTCAATTCACGTTAACAACATTTGTTTGTTTCCTTAACAATCACAATTGATCACATTGATTTCGCTTCTTTTTTGTGTTTTTGTTTTAGTTTTAGTTTTTTGTATGTATCTATATGTACATATATAAGATATATATATATATTTTTTCTTGTTTCATATTTATATATAATTTTACATTCACAGCTCCTTGTTTACAACATTTTGTGTGTATGTGTGTATATGTGTGTGTGTGTGTGTGTAAAGTAGTAGTAGTTAAAGTAGTTGTAGTAGTAGTAATTGTTATAGTTATAGTATAAACTCTTTCGTTCCATATGTGTGTGTGTGTGTGTGAGAGTTTGTTTCATAGATACATTTGATTCATTCACTTCGTTTTACGCTTATCCCAAAGAAAAGATACAGTTTAGAATTATTCATTGTTTTGATGCTGTTTTTTTTTGTTGTTGCTTGTTAGTACAATTTCTCAAAAAATATGTTTTGTTGTTGCTTATGTTGTTGTGGTTTGCATCTACAAAATGATTTGTTTTGTATCCAGCAAAATTGGTAATTAATTATTATATATACATATACATACATACATATATATATATATGTAGATATAGATGCACTACTTAATTTAATTACAGTGTACGCGTGTTTTGTGTGTAGTGTGTTTGTTATGTTGTGTTTGTTTGTTTGTTTGTTTTGTTAGTAAGTTGTTTTGTTAATCAAAATTATATTGAATTTATCACATGCTCTTCATTATTTCCATTTCATTTTTCATTTAGATTTTTAACTATATGACCCGAAAGCGTGTCTAGAATGATGGGCATGTCTTGATTTGAATGTGCCCAACGTGATCAATTAATAATTCAGGACACACTTGGGAGTCTCATCACATGCGCTGTTGATAAATTAAAATGTTGCTTGGTTTTTTGTTTTTGTTTTCGTTTCGTATTTGCTTAGAAAAGTAGTAAAAAATGATTTAGTTATATAAATAAGAACCACAACCTTAATAGACAAAGTTAAATAATTGCATTAGATTATAATTGTTTACAAAAAGGATACAAAGTTGCATCATGTAGATTGTGAAACTATTCCTCTTCTGCTCCTACTCCTCCTTCTACGCCTCTCTCATTTCGCAATTGCGCATCTTCCATTTAATGTTTAAACAATTAAGTATAACAAAAAGCAAAGCTTGTTTACGTAACTGACTAGCGCTAAAGCAATGCCAAGTTTCATTTGCTTTGTTTTTTCCATTTGTTTCAAACAAAACAAATTTCTAATAATCATAATAATAATAATAGTGATTAAAATTAAAGTCAATTTGAATGCCAATTTGAAAGTGAATTGAAAACATTAAAATAATAACAATCTAAATACGAATTTGTTTTGTAATTTTGTTTTTCCTCACGTAATTCGAATACTGACCGACAAGAATTTTGTTTTTCTTCCTTTTTTCACAATTTACATTAATTTTGTTAAGCATTTTTTTTTTGTTTAATATTCGCATGTTTTTTTCTTGTGTGTGTGTATGTGTGTGTGTTTTATAATTATTTGTAATATTAGATAATTTTAATTTTTTTAATTTGTTTGCTAGAATTTGTGCCAATTTTTGTTTTGTCTGTTGTACAAATGAATTTGTTATCACATATTTTGTGGCACAAACTGCTAACGAACATTACATTGCGCCCCTATGTGTTTATGTGTGTGTAAATGTGTGTTGGATGTGTTATATATTATCATTATCATTATCATTTTATATGTGTGTGTATAATTATTTATTTTAAAGTACCTAAGCAACGAGTTTGTGTTAAGCTCATCATATAACCCTTTCTTTAGTTACATTTTATATCTCTAGATAGTTTAACAATTAATAAATTTCCGTTTTTATATATATATTTTTTTCATTTTACTGTTTTGACTATTTTGTTTAGCGTGTTAGGATCTAACTGTTATTCGGCTTATAACATAATTAAAATAACGGGTTTCTTTTATAACAAGTTTGCTGCAACATTATGTGATTTTCTTGCTTCTCTCGTTTGACAAATTTGGAAAATACATTAAATAAATAAAATTATTTTTAATGTGTGTGTGTTCGTGTGTGTGTTTTTGTGTGTGTGTGTTCGTGTTCGTGTTTGTGTTTATTAACAACAAGAAAAATTAATAATATTATATTTATTACAATGAGGACTATATTCTTTATATCACATACCAATTATTTCTCATTTACTTGACTCTGTCTCCGACTCTCGCCCTTGATACCATCTTCGATTTTGACTGCGACTTCGACTGCGACTTCGACTTCGATTTCGACTTTCGTCTCTGACTGTGACTCGATGCGAGTTTTGTCCCTAACTCTCTTTACAATGCCAATTCGTCTGCTCCAACTTGTACATGTTGCTTTTGCTTTTATCATCATTATCATTATCATAATCGTAATAATAATCGTAATAACTGATTCAATTGCTTGCACGCGCCTTTAACCAGAGCCACAAGCCAAATGTTTATGAATCATATATTCATTTGATTAATTCATGCTTTTTATATATACATCTATTTTTTTTACATATTTTTTTTGCGTTTTTTTGGTTCAACTAAAAATTGCCGCCTATCACATTTCGTGTTCGTCGTAGAATAAATTAAATAAAAACAATTAAACGAATAATTTTCTTCTTTCTTTTTTTTTTCTTTCATGGAATGAGCACAAGATAAATTAATAAATTTATAAATTTGTTGTTGTTTATATTTGTGTTTTAGAAAAGTTGTTTAGAGATCGTTGCGTTGCACTAACTATAATTGTTTGTTTTTTTTTTTTGTATTTTGTGGTTTTTTTTTTTAATGTGGCTTTGGTGGCGCGCAGCTAACAGAAATAAAAAGAATAAAATAATAATGAAACAAAATTAAAAAAAACTTGATTGTGCGCTAAAAATACGTTTAAAACAGAAAAAGAAACTTACAGTTTTTTCCTGGTTTTCTTTCAGTTTATAGCGTTTTAAAAACATTTTCTTTTTTTTTTTTCTTTTGGGATTTTCGACTATTGCACAAGTTGCTTGCATGTTTTGTTGCCGTCTGTGTTTCAGCTTATTGCACATGTCCAACGTGTAAATGTAGATGTAGTTTAAGTTTTAGTTGTAGTTTTAGTTGCTTGCTTTAAAGTTTAAACTAACTTAGACGCTAACTGTTTTGACTGACTAAGCGATTGACTCTTGCTATTCCACATACATGTACACAAAAGTATATATAAAGAGATGTACTGATGAAAATTGCATGTGCTGTGTGTGTGTGTGTTTGTGTGTGATTAAGCTTATTAAGTTTAACTATTGCCCCAGAAACGAATAATATAATTATTACAGAAATTAACAAACAAAAAAAAAAAAAGATGGATATTATTATTATCATTATTAATTGCAAGCGCGTGAGAGTGTCGTTATCCTGCATTGAGTTTGCTCGTTATTTCTTGTTGTTTTGTTTTGTTCTCGTTTATAACAATAAATAAAATTAGACGCTTAAAAAGTTCAACACTAAAATTAATGTGAATGTTTTGCGTTTTTTGCTGCATTCTCTACACTCGGCTTCATCATCATATTCTGCTTTTCTTTATATAAAAACAAATGCATTTGAATTTTCTTTCTTCTCTTCTCGTTTTTCGTCTGTTTCAACTGTTACACCGCAATAAAGAAAAATTCATTGAGATCATTGAGTTTTCTAAGGATGTTACACACATACAATATTTCGTTATCAACAACTACATCATCAACATCAACATCAACAACAACACCGACGACAACGACAACGACAACAACAATAACAACAACCTTGCAACACGATTCGCACTCTCACGCGCTGCTCAGCGATAAGTTTCGACTTTAAAAGGGTTACCGAAAATATTAAAATATAGAAAAAATATTATGCAATTATAGATGCACTGTATATGAATAGCATAGAACTAAAGATTAGAATTTGTTAATATTTTCACATTGACGGCATGATGTAGATGTGTGTGGGTTTTATCATTTCCTTTCTTTTAGTTCCTTCCTTTTCTTTTGTTTTATAGTTAATTATAGTGTATATATATGTATATAAAAAAAACGACTATATGGTTTCAAGATCATTTGAAATAACTTGCTCAAACCGCGCTCTGTGTTTGTTTTGGACTCTGGACTTGGACCTGGATCCCGAAAGTGCTGCATAGAAACAAGGCTAACTAGCTAGTGGCAACGGCCGTTGCAGCTGCAGTTGCGGTTGCCGTTGCCGATGCGGTTGCAGCAGCAGCAGCAACTAGTTGCTGGCGTCATTGCAATTGTTGTTGATTGTATCATCGATGTTGGTGCGTACGCATGTGCAGCACGAGATTGTGTTTGTGCTTCGATTTCTTGTGACAGATGGGACACTCGAACTGCGGCTCCACGCCGCACTCGAAGCGCACATGCCGATTCAAGCTGTGCGGCCGCGCATACGTGTTGCCACAACGATCACAGGCATAGGCGCCGCCACCGCCACCTCCTCCGCCTCCACCACCGCTGCCGCCACCGCCAAGGCCAGCGCCACTCCAAGCGCTGGCGGCGCCAACCGCTGCTCCGGCCGCGGAGGATGTGACGAGTCCCGCTGCCGCAGCGGCCGCAGCAGCAGCAGCAGCCGCAGCTGCCGCCGAGGTTGATGCACCGCTCGCCGAGGCACTTGTATTGTTAGCTGCCACCGCAGCAACAGCTGCTGCCATCGCCGCAGCCGTTGCCGTGTTGCTCTTGGTGTCCACGTTGCCGGCGCTGCTGTTGCTGGGCAACGGAATGGCCGCAATGCCAATGCTGCTGCTGCTGCTGTAGCGACGCAACGGCCCGTCGGGGCTGGACTGTTGTTGCATCAGCTGCACCAGCGGACGTGTATGTTGCTGCTGCTGTTGTTGCTGCTGTTGCTGCTGCTGCTGCTGGTGATGATGGTGGCCTAAGGGGACGTGTGTCTGGGCGGCAGCGATGAGCTTGGCGAAACCCATGCGCAGATCAAAGGGTTTGTCGCCGGCAAAGTCATCGTTGTCGTCGTCATCGTCGTTGTTGTTATTGCTGTCGTCGTTGTCGCCGTTGTTGCCGTGCCGCTCGTGCGTGCAATGGGTGGGCGTGGCGCGGCGACTATCGATACGCAGCTCGTGATCATTGTCATCCACAATGCTGCCGTGCTCGTACTTGATGACGCCCATGGGCGTGGCAATGGGACTGGTGTAGGGACTCGTCTTCAGATTCAACATGTGATAGTAACGATGCGGTGGGGGCGTCCTGGATGTCCTGGGTGTCCTCTGGCCGCCAAGCGAATATTCTCCTGCTGGGGAAGACAAGAGGTCAAAGGTAAAATGCATATTAGTTAAAAGAGTTTCTCATTCAATCGAATCAAATGCTGTAGTAGAAAGTTGCGCATAGTTAAATGCTGAATATTTTCATTTGAGTTCATTTACGTTTCAATAGATATAGAGAAAATCATAAATCCTAGTTTCTAATAGAACAGAAATTAAATATGAAATAGAAATTGGATTTGAATTCATTACCGTGAAGTCGTTATAAATGTTGCGTATCGTTTGTTTGTTTTCTTTTAGATTGTGAATTTTGGTGCGTTGTGGTGAATGGCTTGTTTGTTGGTATGTGTGTGTGTTGTGGGTGTGTGGCGTGTGTGTGTGTTTGTGGTGTGTGAAATGTTGTTGTGTGCGTGAGTAGAGGCTCTGCTTGAATCTAAAGTAAAATGTTGGAAATTTGTTCAGGATATGTAAAACGCTGCTTTAAGGTTAAGAAAAAAAATATTAATGTATATAATTAAATAATAATTAAATTAATTGGAATTTAATAGACACAATGAAACAACAATTATTCGAGTGTAAGTTACATGTATACAGATTGAGTTTGGAGTTGGAGTTGGAGCTAAAGCATAAAGTTGTTCAAGTTACAAGTGATTTTAATGAGTATCAAAACTTGGTTTCAATTGTTCGGTGTGTTAGTCACAAGTATAAATAAGTGTATATGGTAAATTAAATAAATATATAATTAAAACAATTTGTTACTAATTTCATATTGTAATCGTGTATGGAGGGACGCAACGACCAAGTATTGGATAATTCCTACAGAACACGAGCTGGCAGAGACAACTCTCTTGAGCTACGCATTTTGGAATTACAACATTTAATTTCATCACGAGAATATAAAGTATTTTTTAATCATTTCATATTATTTTTGTTTTGTTTTAATACGCATGCATAAATTTACGTTGTTTTGTGAAAATAGAAACTACAAATAGAAAAGATATATCTAAAAGTAAAAAGAAATATTGATAGAAAATGCAATATTTATAAAAACATTGAGTTTTTACAAACCAAGTTGCTTTCGTCATTTCTCGTTTATGTTTTTAATAATAATAAATATATATATATGTAGATATATGTATGTAGATATATAATTTAATAGTTTAAGGCTATTTATATTAAGAGATATTTAGGTATATAAATATACATTTGTATATAGAGTATACGACACTATGAGCGCAAAGTGAAACTTAAGAATAACCTGCAGCAATACAAACGAAAGAGAACAAACTACAAATCTAATAAAGGTTTCATACAAAGTTAATATATATATATATAGTATAGTATATAGTATAGTATAGAATATAATAGTATATGTTCATGTACTAGTTCATCAATCATACAATATCGTTGCATCTATAATACATGTACACATATCTAATAGTTCATAGATTGGATTTTAATTTGAGTTTTGGTTTTGTTTTTGGCTTGATTATATAGGATCGGATCGGATCGGATCGGTTCGGTTCGAATCTAAGCAGTAGGTACACTTTTTCTAGTTATGTTGAATGTTGGTAGAGTAGAGTAGGTTAAGAGCATGCAAACAACAATAAGATAGGGCTACACCATTAACAGCTTCTTGTTGTTGGAATTGGATAATGGATATTGTTGTGCCAGCCAGAGCATTATCATTATCATCGATCTCAACATCAATAGCGACAACATCCACCTGAAATAGAGAGCTGATTAGTATTGATCTTTGGCAATAAAACGAACAAAAATTTGATCAGTTCTTGGACAAGACACATTGAGGAACAAATTGTGGAACGAAGGAAGTTTTTGTGACGGAAAGTATTTGGGAGCATGTGTTCTTTGTATATGGGCATATACGGCGCTTGACTTGATGGATGTGGGGATGATGATCTCATTGTTGATGGGGATAGAAATGTAGATTGAGTGCGTGTTTTTTTTTGTGGTTTTAGAATTAAAATAAATACAACGTTTGTTTTTGGTTATTTTTTCTTTTGACATTTGCTTTTAATTGTATTTCGAATTTTTATTTAATACATATAGCCGGCAATAATTACGATATATTCATTTATATGGAATACATAATAATTGTAGATTTCTTTTTCTTTCGCATCTTAGCATGTGTTTACGTGTGTGTGTGTGGGTGTGTGTGTGTATAGATTCTTAGAGGTATTCTTTTTTTCAGTTTTGAGTAGCCAATTTTTTTGGTTTGCTTTTTACATATGGAAATTGTTTTCATCTCTTTTACAATTTTAAATATGGCCGGGTTTTTGTTGTTGTTCTGGTTTTCAATTTAAGTCTAACAATTCGTGTATATGTTGCTGGTATTTCGAATTAGAAATTAAAATATTATTTTAGAATTAATAATAATAATTTTTGCCTAATTTTGAAAATAGTATTTATAGTTATAAGTAATATTAGCATTATTATTTATTACATATTATTATAATGTAGATAATCTTCTCGTTTTGACTAGAACTTGTTATCATTATCATATCGTATATAAAGCAACTTCTAACATAATCCTGCCCAAAATCTAGTGTGGCAGATAAACAAAAAAAAGTGTAATTGAAATCAAAAATTAACTCATTCGATTGCAACTAATTAGATTCAAATCTGATTTAAGTTTAAAGTGTAATATGTTATGTATATAGGTGATTGTGTTGTATGTGTATTATTTTTTTTTTCTTGGTATATATAATTATTATAGTTTGTTCTTGTTGTTTTGGGGCGGGCGTGTTTTCATGCCATGCATACGGTTTCTCTTTTTTTTCTTTTGTTTTGGTTTTTGTTTTAAAACTAAGAATTAATTAATACAAAAATCGATTTTGTTTTTTGGTTTTGTTGTATATAGCACACTTAAACAATTTTTGCTGTGACTAGCGCATAATTTCTTTGTGTGAGATTTTTCTCGGAAAAAAATGTACACATTTTTTTTTTATATATTTTTTTTGGGTTTTTGTAAAGTTTGAGAATTCACTAAAACAATACGTATTTGTATTGCGAACTAAATCTAAGTTTTTTGTTTTTGTCTTTTGTTTAGGTTTCTGTATTCTCTTTGGTACTTGCAACACTTTCCGCTGGCCTAACGACTGCGTGGCATGCAACAAAACAAAACAATATTTAAACTAATGTCAGATTCAGTGCTGCGCTTTGCCTGCTACTATTATCGTATTTCTAAGAACAGCGCTGAATATTGCACGCGCTTATAATAATAATTATACTTTAGTTGAAACAAACGGGGGGGAAAACACAAAAATGTGAAATGAAAACAAAAACTTAATTTGCTCTAGAGACAAGCTTGCAATCATATTTGTCTGCAGTTTCCAATGGGAGGGAGGCAAGCTCAAGTGCCAGGTCCAGGTCCAGATTCACGTCCAGATCCATTGCCAGTTCCAGTTGCCGTCGTTAGCTCATTTGTACAACTTGTTGAGGGGTTTCGCATGCTGCCGGCTGTGCCAGTGGGTCGCCTATTCGTTTGGAAAGACTAGTGTGTAGGTGCTGGTGTTGCTGCTGCTGGTGTTGCTGCTGCTGTTGTTGCTGCTGCTGCTGGTGTTGTTGACGTTGACGCTGACATTGTTGCCGCCTGCCGTATTGCCGCCTGCCATTGTGGTTGTTGTCGTTGTCGTCTGCCCAGCAGCAACATTCAATTTCCTCTCCTTCTCCTTCTCCTTTTCCTTCTCCTCCTCCTCCTTCTCGCGATCGCGACACTTGGTGTTGAGATGACGCTTCAAATTGCTGTGCACATTCGTCGCATAGCCGCACATCTTGCTGCAGAAGTAACGCGGCGGCAATCCGCACTCGTTCTTCAGATGACACTTGAGACTGTTCTTCCACTTGTAGGTGCGATTGCAGTTGCGGCACACCCACGGCTTCTCGATGTCCGCATTGTAGATCATGTCGGCCGAATGCTCCAGCGACTCCTTGCGCATCCGCTTGTTCTGCACCAGGATGCGATAGCGATTGTCGTCGGTGTGCGACCAGTGCAAGTTCAGATTCTGTGCGTCCATGTTCAGCGCCATCTTGCTGGAGAGCAGCGTCGAGTTGGCGGTGGTCACGTTGCCGCCGCCGCTGCTGGTGCTGGCAATCGGTTGCTTTGGCGCCGCAATTGTCGTTATGGTTGCCGGTATTGTGGGCAGCTTGATTTGCAGCGATTGACTGGTGGGCTGCAGTTGCAGGTGCTGCAGATGTTGCTGCTGTTCCAGCAACTGTTGCTGCTGCTGCGAGCTGAGCACAATTTTCGAGCCGCTGTTGTTGTTGCTGCTGGCATTGTTGCTGTTGCTCTTCGATTGCTTGGCATGCTTCTGAGTTGCAGCCGCCGTTGTCAACAGATCATCGTCGTCATCGTCGTTATCCATCAGATAGCTGTCCTCGAACTCTTCGTTCTCGATCTTGACGGCATCATAGGTCCACGACAAGGGGCTGGCCAGCTTCAGATCGTAGTCAAAGGTGTTCTCGTCATCGATTGCCTCATTGCACACCGCCTCATCGCCGTTGAGCGACACATTCTCGGGATTCTCGATCTTGACTATCACCTCGGTCATGGCATCATCAATGCTGTCCAGCTCCACGCCTGCCGCGGCCAGCGCCGCAGCCGATGCCGCATCCACGTTGCAGTTGCTCGAGCTGTTCTTGAGGCTGGCCGGCGTGATGCACGCAATCGTTGTGCGTCCAATGCTGCCGATTCTGGTCACCGTCTGTGTCACCGGCAGACAGTTCTTCTCGCCGACAATGCTGTTCACGTTATTGTTGTTGTTGCTGTTGAGGGCTCTCGTCACCGACGCGGGCGTTGTGCTGATCGTCATCGTTGTGGGCGTGCCCGTTGGCGCCTTGCCGCCCGTGGCATTGTTAGTGTTCTTTGCGGCATTTGTGTTTGTCTTTTTGCTCGGAGTTAGTTTGTCTTTTTTTTTTTAGTTAGTGGTTTTAGCAAGTGTTAATTGGTTTTTTATTTTTTTTTGTGGTATGGTTTAATTTGTCGCATGAAAATAGAAATTGTTATGGGAAATGTTAAGTTAGTTAATTATTTGGTTCTGTGTTCAAGATGGTAGAATTCAATAATAAAAATGCTGTGTAACACAAATGAATTAAATGAATAAATTAATTGTGATAAATGTGGCTGCCGCAGTGTGCAAAGGCCCGTTACAAAACAAAATTGTAAATATACGACTGTAAAAAGAAAATGAAATATTATTCAATACAAAAGAAAATAACAAAATGAGACTTCAAGCATACCCTGGCAGACTTTTCAAAAATAACAAAACACTGAAACATGTGGATAAAAATAATGGTTTACAAATAAATACATAACAATATAAAATCACAGTTTTCACATAGTTTGAAAAAAAAAAATAAATTAATTAAATGGATTACACTTGGCTAAATAAAGTCTGCTAGGGGTACAATAAATAACAAATGTAAAATAATTAAGAAAAGAAACTCATAAGTACTGAAAGTGTTGTAAATACCTGTGGACTCGTCGCTAGTCTTGTCTATGATCGACTGATCCGCCAGCATAAGCCAATTGCGCACACGTATTCGAGATTCGCCTGCATCGAGCTGTCCATTATCATCTGGAATAGGGGAAGACATAGAGAATTTGCACATATTAGCGAAAATCATAATTGTTTGTATAGTAAAGACCTTAATGTATTATGCATTTGGTTTCATTTAGTATGTGTTTCCCTATCGATGTGCCCTGCATTTGTTATTAAGACATATTCTCATTGATGATTTCAATAATGTTGTTAGATGTAATCGTAAAAAAAGAAATGGTGTAAATGTTATAAAATCAGGAAATAAATAATAATACTTACAAGCAGTACGCTACATAATAAAAATCAAATAAACACATATATATATCTCGTCGGTAATAATAATGATAAATAGTAAAAGTTGTCATTAAACGAAATCAGTTGTAAACGCAGCATAACAAACAACCTTTTGTTTTTTGCGTTTTATTACATGAATTTGTATATTTCTCACATTGAATGTATTTTTCTTTTTTTAATTTACAAAAATGTTTTACAATCGACGCATAGAAAAGAATTAAATATAAGGTATATATATATATTTAGTAAATATATAAAGGCATATAGTGTCAACTATATGAAACTGCTATATGTTTAATGAGTATTTGTGTTCTTATTAAGTGTTTGCTTCATTAACATACAAATTTAATTTATTTTAAATTTTTTAAATGTCTTCCGACATTTTGGGGTTTTTTTTTTTGTTGTTGTATTTTGCCAGTTTTAAACCAAAGATTGTTCAACAATATTGTTTAACGATTTAAATGTAAATTTTTAAAGAAAATTTTGAATTTTCACTTTGCTTAACGGTTGCTGTTCTTTTTGTATTATTGCTTAATAATTTTCATTTTGTTTTTAATTCTTCATTTAATAAAGAAGCGCTAAACTTAGCCCGACACCGCGTGAATATAACCAATCGTATTTTGTTTTGTTTTGTTTTGTTTTTGCATTATCATTATTAATTTCTTAGCAAATACATTTATAATTCGAGATTTTGTTTGTTTTGTAATTGTAATTATAATTTTTCGTATTTATATTTTTTTATGTGCACAGTTTGACTGGCGGAGTGTGTGTGTGTTTTAGTAATTGTTGTTGCTGTGAATGTTTGCAGTTGTTTTGTGTTACTCTTATATGTTTTAAAAGTTTCGTTTTCGTTTTTGTCTTTTAAAGCTTAACTGTGTATAAAATCATCTATGGAATGTAAGAAAATATATATGTATTGAAAACTAAAAATAAATTACGGTTTACTAGCAAAAGAAGAACATAAAATAATAATAATAATATTATTGGTTGTATATCATAATATTATAATTATCATGTGTTTATAAATATTACAAAATAAATAAGTGCATGTGACGTATTGTGGCGGTGTTTTTGTTTTTCTTGGTTATTATTTCACTTTTCGTTTCTTGTTTTTTTTTGTTTATATAGTATATAGTATATAATATATATATGTATATTCTTTAATTTTACAGTTTTTGCGGGTTTAATCAACCCAACGTAGCTCAGCTACGTGCGCCTGTTTCCTGCTTTCCTGCCTAATTGTGAAACACACAAAACTAAGTACCTGAGTTTAGAGTTTAAATATGAATTCTTTTTTCCACAAAAAAAATTTAATAAACGACAAATTGCTGACTTGACTTAAAATACTCAACCTAAAGCTACTTGATATGGCTTTTAAGTTATACAATTTATTATAATAATCATGTGTGCATGTCATTTCTTTTTTTTTTTTACATATTTTCTTTGCGATTTCAAAAGGCACTTTTTAACTTGTCTTAAAGTTCTTTACACTTTGCATGCTTGACTAAACCGTATGTATGTATAATTAAAAAAATCCTAAACAATTTTTGAGCATAGTTTAAAGCCATTAGACTAATATATTGTTGTCAGTTGAGGTAACTTGTTGTTGCTTTTGTATTTTGTATCAAATTCTGTTTCTGTATCTGTATCTATGACTGTGACTGTCTGTTGTAATTGCTTCTTTGTGGTTTGGCACTGAAAATCTTTTGAATATCTATAATGATATATGCTGAAGGGAGTGAATGCTCCCCCACAGATCTGTGTATTTAATATCTTAAAATGCTCTGAGTTCGAAAAGCTTTACATAAAGAAAACTATCCACTGAGTTGACTGCTCGCACCGCGCTTTAACTTCGCTTTCACTACGAGTAAACCCTATATATAATATCCGTAATTACGCCTAACGCTAAGCACTATCTGACTAAGTAGCTATATAATCTATATATATTAATGTTTCATTGTACAATTTGTGTTGTTGTTATTTTGTTGTTGTTTTGTTGTTGTCATTATTTGTAACTTGTGTGGAATGCTGCAACTTGTAATTGTTGTTTGTTGGTTTGTTTAGTTTTGTTTTGTGGTGTAAAATCATTTTACTGATCACTTTGCTGTTTTCTCGCTTTTTTTAATAAAAAAACAAAAAATTTTCTTTTGAAAAAAATTTTTGCTTGTGCACTTCGTGTTTGTTTTTTTTTTTTTGTTAAAAAATTAATAACAATAACAAAAAATTATTATGAAAAAATGGCTAAATTTGTTTTGTTTTGTTTGTGCTTTGCAACAAATTGTTTTGTTTGTTTTTCGTATTTTGTTTGTCGAAAATTTTCACAATTTTCCATGAACTCTTAGAATTATTAACTTTTCTTTTTGTTTCTGTTTTTTGCATTTTGTTTTTGTTTTTGTTTTGTTTTAATAATAATTTGGCACACTGATTCCGTATTCCTTATAAGAAACCCCGAGAGCTTGGTGTGTGTTTGTGTTTATGTGTTGCTTGACTTCTAACACACAATTATTTGTGTTTTTATGTTTTTTGTTTAACATAATTTCCGTTTTACTTGCTGCTGTTTGTATCCCTGATATTTAGTTTCCAACTTTAACGCAACCAACTCATGAGAAATGCGTCTGCAGCTCGGGAACACTGGCCAGAGCCGCTGCAGCAGCTGCAGCTGCCACCGCGGCTGCCGCATTGCCAGCGCCAGCGCCGGTTTCCGTATCCATGCCACCAGCGGCACCTAAGGCGCCCACACCGCTGCCACCGACAACGCTGCTGCCGATGATGCTGGTGATGAAACTCTTGTCATCCTCCAGCTGGAATTTCTCCTTGTGCATGCGCTCCATGTGGCGGCCGATGTGCATCTTTTGCTTGGCCCGATACACACAGAAGGGGCATTGGAATTGCGGCTCCTTGCCGCATTCCCATTTCTGATGGTTGCGCAGCGATGACTTGAGCTTGTAGACGCGTCCGCACACGGGACACGGGTGTCCAGCACCGTTATCAAGGCTATTATTGTTGCTGCCACCGGCGCCCGAGCTCAGCGACACATTCAGGCTGCCAGAGCTTGTGTTTCCAGCGCTGTTGGCGCCGCCAGCTGATGTGTTGCCGCTGATGAGATTGTTCATGGCGCTGATGCTGTTCAGTATATTAATATGGCATAGACTCGCCGGTCCGCCCACATCGGCAAAGGTAACGGCGCCGCTCAGCGTGGCCGGATAATCATTGCTGTTGCCGCCGACACCGCCAGCAGCAGCAACCGCCGAGCTGGGATTCTCGTCGCCATAGCCGCGATCCGAGCTGTTGTTGGAGGCAGACGCCGCTGAAACGGCAGCCTGTTTCTCGGCCACAGCCTTCAGCATCAGCGCTGTGGCCTCCTCCTCCGACAGATGCTTGAGCTTACCACCGCCCGGATAGATCTTGTGCTGCTTTTCGCTGCTGTTGCGTGCCGGCGTTGACTCGGCGCCGGGTTCAATTTTCAAGCGTATGGAATTCACGGGCGATTTGTGCTCACTCACATCCGATGAGGCTGAGGCTGAGACTGCCTTGGCGCCGGCTATGCTCAGCTGCTTGTCCACCGAGAGATCCGTGGGAAAGACCAAGGGTTGGACGCCCTCGCGCAGTGTCACCAGCGGCATGGCCAGACGGGCGTTCCACTCGTTCCAGGTGAGTCCCGCAATGCGCGTAATACTCAAATCTGCTTAACGTTGTCGTTGTCGTTGTTTCGTTTTGTGTTTTTAGTTATATGGTTTTTATTTGTGTGGTTGTTGTTGGTGCAAATATGTTGTTGTTGTTGTTGTAGTTGTTGTTGGTTTTTTTGTGTGTAGAGAGGGAGGTGGTTGGTCAGCCATAAAACATATGAAAATAAAACGAGAAAAGAAAAAAACAAAAGAAAAGAAGAACGAAAATCAATAGCATTACTTTTGAGACTGAACACAATGCAACGCAAAAAAAAAGAAATTAAAGGAAAAAACAATTAAATAATTCGCAACAGAACTTAACATTAACAATAATTGGAGAAAAAAATTATGTTTTTTTGGAAACGCAACAAAATTTCTAGATGGGCGGGGAGAACGGCAACAATCGCGTTTTTGATTAAACCAATGCCAAGAAGACAAACAAAAACTAATTAACAGAAAAATGTTTATGCATGAAAGAAAAATGATAAATGGCACAACAAATAATATTAGAAAAATATATATATATGTAAATATAAATTAGTGAAGCGATGCCTAAGCATATATAATTAAAAAGCATTAGAAATTATGGCATGAATCAATAATATCAAATAGATACACAAATTAATTATATACACAATGCGATACAACAAAAGCTTTCTCAATTCACGAAAGCCAAAATTAACGCCAATTAGTGCGGGGTTGTATAAACATATTTATTAATTGAATTTCAAAACAGATTCAAGGAACTACGGCATGCCGTAGCTTAAATGCACTTGCAGCACTTCCTTTTCAATCAAATAAAATAATTAAACGAAAAATAATGTCGTATGGCATGCTGATCAGGAGACAGATAAATTTAGTTTTCTTATTTTTATTTTTATTTGTCTTTATTGAACACTGCAAGTGCTTTGCAAAATTAAATGAAACGTTCGGCATTCTGGTCTTAGTTATGGTTTTAAGGTTTCTTTTATCTATGGTGTTGTACGTAGCAGCTGGAAACAACACACACACGGGCGGGGAAGAGGAAATTGCTGGTTATTATTATTATATTGATTGCATTTTTTTGTTTTGTTTTTTTTTTTTTTAGTGGCATATACAGAAAACAATTACTTAAGATTTAGGTACTTATATAGAGCTGATTGTCGTTCCTTCCTTCCGATTGCGTGTCACCTACAAAAAAGAGAAATATATTAAAAGTCATGTCAACTTTGGGGATAATTATAATCTGTAATAATTAAACTTCTTCTGCGGAGGAGGGAATGAAGTGTCTCGTCTACCTGTAAGAAAGAGAAATATATTAGTAGTGTTCGGTTGTAATCCTATTCATCAAGTTTAGTTAAATAAAACAATTTTTATTTTTGGGATTTATTTTTACGTTTATTTTACAACTAGTTCAAAATATATACTTTATATAGATCTAATATGTATACATAATAAATGTTTAGCAATGAATTAAAAGTTGTACACACCATCAATTTTTTTTTTGTTTGTTTTTATTTTATAATTTTTTCCATGTAAATTATGTAAAATTCCATATTTGAATTGCGAATTTCCCTCTTGATCGTTTTTGTTTTCTCCGAAAAAATATATGTATATATTTTTAAAAAGTTTGTGAATCTAATTAGTCATATACATTTAATTTTGCTAAATTGTTTTATTTGTTTATATGTATGTATATATTTCATTCAGTTTCGATTCAATTTTACATGCACTATATGTTTCCTGATTTTTTCAATTTTTTTCCCAATTCATTCGTCAATTTTGTAAAATATTTTCACTACAATTTTGTTATTTAACTTTTGTGTTATGTAAAAAACAACATTTGACAACGTAAGTATTAGTAAGCCTCCGATTCAGACTATTTTTTTATTTTTTTGTTTATGTATATTTGCATTAATTTTAAATTTATGTTTTTTTTTTCATTTTTTGTTTGTGTGTGTCACGAAATTGAAATAAATCGAAATAATTGTAATATTGTTTAATATAATTAAAAAACACACTGTGCACTTTAACATTGGTTTGCTTTTTCTTTTGCAATTATCTTAAATATATGAATATTCCCTTTGAAATATAATTTTAAATATTATTTTGTTTTATGCTTTACACGTATTTATAGAAGATTTGCTAGGTACTGTACTTTCTGCGAAGACATTTAGATGTTATGTGTTAAATTTATGCTTGAAGTTTATTTAAAATTTAACTTATCGAAATCTAAACTATATATTTTTTTTGTATTTATTTTTTCCATTTTGTTTAAACATAATTCTTTGTGTTATTTCCATGAAAATACTTGCACATGATTCTGGTTTTTGTTTTTGTTTTTTTTTTTCAAAATTAAATTTTTGTTTAATTTTCCATTAATTTTGCTCTTGTTTTTGTTTTACTGCAACAACCGCCAAAAGTAATTTTTGAAATTACGCAAAAAGTAATGAAATTATATAATGTATACGTGAGAAGACATAAATTAAAGCCCAAGAAAAAGTTTTTTTCAAAAATTTGTGAAATGGATAATCCATAATTAAAAGCATATTTGTAATGTATTAAACGTGAAGTTTGAACTTAATTAAATAATCAACAACTAAGCAAATTGCATAATTTTATAAAAAAGTAATGCTCGAGAAGAATCAAAAATAATATATATATATAGCAATTGTTATATATATATGTATATATACAAATGTATAGAAAGTCAAAGGTAATCATAATGAAAACTGGTTTCGTATAACTTAATGAAAAGATTATGAATATTATAATTATTAATTTTGTAGGTTTTTGTTTCGCTTTGTTGCTGCTGTTCTTTGTGTTTCAATTATTTCGTTTTTTGTGTATGGATGTGTGTGTGTGGTACTCACTCCTCTCAGTTCTCAACTCCTTACATCTTACGTCCCCGCTTGCTCTCCAGCTGCGGCTTCTCCGGATGATGCTTGCGCACATGGACGCCGAGATTGCCACGCTGCTTGGCCTTGTAGGTGCAGTAGGGGCAGGGATGGCACGGCTCCTTGCCACCGCACTCGACATTCTCGTGGCGCCGCAGCGTCGATTTCCAGCGATACTTCTTGCCGCAATGACGGCACACGTAACGCGATTCGGGATCGTCGCAGGGACCCAGCGATGAGTCGCTCAACGACAGCTCGTAGGTCATGCCACTGGGATCGTTGCCGGCATCGGATTCCTCCTTCATCGGCCGTGTGGTCAATATAGTGTAGCTTTTGCTCGAATCGTGGACGCCCAGCTCTTCGGGTATGATGGTCTCGACACCATCGTCATCGTCCGCCTGCAGTTGAATGTGATGATGTTGATGCTGATGCTCATGCTCATGCTCCTGCTGATCATCGACCTCCTGTTGCTCCTGCTGCACAACGGTGGCCTGGTGTATGTGATGCGTCTGCAGCTGGGAGGTATGAATGTGATGCGTATGCGTCTGCTGCTCATGCTGATGCACCTGCAACTCTTGCGGCTCATGCTCAATGGTGGTTATGTGCGTCTCGCCGCCCGTTGTCTGCATGTGCTCCGTAATCTCGGAAGGGGCAAAACCAATGCCGATCTTTGTGCCATCCGGCAGCTCAATGTCATCGATTTCCGCATACTTCACCAGATCACTGATGATCGCCGCCGATGCATTCGGATTGTTTAAATCAATTTCGCTAATCTCATATTTGGTGCCATCGGCCAGCTCGTGATGCTGGTGCTGTATGGCCTCGTGGGTCTCCACAATCTGCAGGTTGCTAACAGCCGGCGCAATAATCTTGCCACGCGAATAACGTATACGCGACGCAATGTTTGACTTCTGCTCCCCGATCTGCACATTACGCAGACCCACCAAATTGATCGTCTGTCCCGGATGGGCTGTAATTATGCTTTGTACTTGCTGAGTTGTCGTGTGCAGCTGCTGATGTTGCTGCTGCTGCTGCTGTTGTTGCTGCTGTTGCTGTTGCTGCTGATGATGGTGATGATGATGCGATGTCTGTGGCACCTCCTCAATGTGCAACGTCTGATGCTGCTGCTGTTGTTGCTGCTGCTGCTGGTGCTGCTGTTGGTGATGATGTTGCTGCTGCTGCTGCTGATGATGTTGCTGCTGCTGTTGCTGTTGCGACTCTTGTGGCACGTGTTGTATTATATGGTGCGGATGTATGATGGTGGTTGTGCCACTGCTGCCGCCGTGCGTCGCAATGGTTGTTGAGGTTGGGATGATTTTCTTAATGTTGATGAGCTCTGCAAATATGCAAAATATATGAAATTAGCAGGGCAAACAAAATTAATCACGATTTATAGTTTCCAATATGAAAACAAAATATTTTACTAATGTAATTAATTTAATTAATTTTTGAATTGTCTTAGGGAAACAACTATGTTTTTACGATACTTTTAATAGTCTTAGGAAATTTCATTACTTATAGAGCAATAGGATATTTTACAACATGCTGAGACAAAAGTTATTGTGCTCAAAACCCTTTAAACTAACAGTTTAGATTTAATGCATAGATTCATTACAAAAATAAGATCACAAAGAAAAAGAGCTAATTAAAGCACCATTTTTGGAAACAAAACTTGTAATATTTTAAGCTTTTTGTTTAAATTTTATTTTGTGAAAAATGTATATCTGAAATCTTATTATTTCTTCTCCATAATTAGAAAAGACATTCATTAAAGCATTTTCAATGACAAGTTCTTGAAAATCACTTTAGTTGATTGCAAATTCAATAACGAATCTCTGCACTAATCTTATTAAAAGTTTATGAAATTCAAAAGAAATGTGAACTGAACTTACCGCACTCGGATGAGGGCAATTTGATGGGCGTATTTGTTAAGGTCGTCAGCGTGGGCTTCACATCGCCACTGTGTGCCGCCGCATTGAGCAGTTCGGTGATGGTCTGGGTGGGCTGTCCGGCAGGTCCAGTGACGGTTACCGCTGCCGTTGGCTCCTCTTCGCCGGCCAGCTTGGCGGCGGTAATGTTGCCCAACTTCTTGACGTGCAACACGAAACCGTCCTTGTTCTGGGTGATGACAATGTCGTTGCTCTCGAGCAGGCAATCGTCCAGTTCGAATTCATCGGGTGGGCTTTCGGTCTGCTCGGACTTGTCCTGTTTGTTGGCTGTGGAAGAAACGTAAGCAGATGAGGGGATGGAAACAGGGGCGTGGCGACAGAGGAGTGTAATTATTAGTTATTGTTTGGGCTTGGCACAAGATTACCGCTTCTTATACGTAGTACCCTCTTTCAATTCATTTCATTTCATTATCTGCTCTCTGCTCAGCTCAAAAACGTGGCCTCTTCAACTTCAACAAAAACAAGCAAACAATTTTCTTCGCTGCTTAAATTAATTCGTTAATTTATATATGCATTTTATGTTGGTCTTTTTTTTTTTGTATATTGGTTTTTGTATTGTGTGTGCTGCGGTTTTGTTCTTAATCAAATTAAACACCAAAGCCAAAAAAGGAATAAAAATAACGAGACAAAAACAACAATAATTATAAATAAAAAATAGAATAAACCGTGCCCTTAAGTAATTAAGGTGACGCTCGCTTACGTTCTAGAGAATTCAATAATGACACATTTCAATTTTGTTGCAAAAGGCAGTTTTTATTAACAATTTGAGTAGTTAGCAAGTTGAATTTGCAGACTAATTTTGACGGTACATCATCAGTTGGTGCTTAACTTACCTGCTCACTACACACACGCACACAAACACACATTCACACACACTCGCACACACTTAACTGGAATTGAGATCGTTGAGGTTAAGAGGCATTCGTTCAAACCAACTTGCCACTGGGTGGCTCAAAGAGGCCACGTGCTGCACCTGCAGCACTTGCCACAGACGCCTGATCGGGATGCTGGGTCTTCATGTGCATGTTGAGGCTGTGCTTGTAGCGTGCCACATAGTGGCAATGCTGGCACTTCTCGGTTGGCAATCTGCCGCACTCGAAGCGCAAGTGTCGCCACAGATTCTTCTTGTATGTGTAGGCCTTGTCGCAGCGCGGACACGTGTGCACACTGGCCTGCGGTGGCGTCTCTGCGGCATGCAACATCGCAATCTTGTTCAGCGATGTCACCGATTTCACCGACAGCGTCCACGTGGTCTCTAAAACATGACAACAGAGAAAAGTAATAGGTTAAAAGATGGATTCTCAGTCAAAAATCACCAGAGTTGCAATTGTGGAAAGAAACTAAGAGAACATAAATACGAGTTACGCAATTAGGATAATGATGCAGAGATGGTGATGATATGATATGAAAGATAGAAGGGAAATCAATAATAAGATTATCGCGTTATAATTATAGTATTAAAACTACCGGGCAACCCGTTTGGCAGTAGGCAGAGGCGATAGAGTAGAGCAATTTTGCTTTTGGCCATTACTGAAAAGCTTACAAAGAGAGACAACACAACAGTCGCTAATAAGTAAATTAACTAAAATAAAATCAATATTACTAAAATTAAACTAAGCTAAACTCAATTCAACTCAACTTGGAAAATGTTTTAATGTCTTACCAGCACACTAAAATTAATCACAGCTAAACACAGCGTCTCCGTTCGAATATCAACAAAAAACACACACACATTTTGCCCTGTCTCTCGAGAGGGCCGTAAAAAAGCGTTAACAGTGGCGCTGTGAGTAACCGTAATTCCTTTAAAACTCAATTGTAATCTTAACATAGTTGCAGGTAGTACCGTCTACTATGCACATAACGGTAGCAATTCTGTGTAGCACACCAATTGACCTGACTAGTAACTTAAACATCAACTAAAAACATACGTAATATTAACTTAATATTAATCGGGAGAGTATCCACAGTCTATATAGCATCTGTAATAATAGAGAAGAAACGTTTTGTGATTAGTTAACAAGTGTTTTTTTTCGAGTCCTTTACGTGTATCCCAACTTTCGCCCAGACCAGTAAAAAGATTTGCAAATTTTTGTTTTTGTTTCTTTTTTTTGGGGTTTCAACATTTCAATATCAATCTTTATTACGTTTTTTTTTTTGTTTTTGTTTTGGGTTTGTTTGTTACCACTTGCATCAAATTCAAACATGTTGTGTATATAAACAATGCATATATATAATGCCTTTTCTTAGTTCATCATTTCATATTTGCAAAAATAACAATTTTCTGCTTGTTGTTCTTCATCTTGTTATTATTGTTGTTCTTGGTTGCATTGTCTAAAAAACAGAATCTCAAATTTTCTTTACATATATATATATATATTTTGTTTTTTTTTTTCTTTGACAACATTATTTCGATTAATGCTACGTTGTTATTATTATCGTTATTATTATTACAATTATTAATAATATTAATTGTTTGTTGTTGTTCTTCTTGTTTCTGTTGTTGTTTAAGGTACTAACAATATCAGCTTCGTCAATGTAAGTTGCGTTTGCTTTTTTTGCTTTTTATATAAATTTGTTTCATAATTTTTTTCGCCTTTTCCTTGGTTTTATTTTTAACAATAAATATATGTATATGTATTGTATATATATATATTATATATAAACACTTTTTTAATTTTCATTTTCATGGTTTTCATTTTTAATATTATGCTACAAAAAATAAACAACATTCGTTTGTTACAATTACATTTTTCATTTGTTTTCTGTTCGGTTTAATTATTGTTTTATATGTCTGCTCATTTGGTTTTGACTATATATATATATAATAATAATATATATATATATATATGTATGTATAATATTCTTTATATGGCAATTTTGTTCCAAATACACTTTTACTAAAACTTGTTCTGGGTTTGTTCATTTTTTTCATTTACTTTTATTCATTTATGTATGTATATATGTCCTTGTATATATGTATGTGTATATATATGTATGTGTTGTTGTATATATATTTTTTGGTTGGTTTCTTTGGAGTATATTTTGTAACTTATGCTTTAGGCTAACATTTTTTTTATATATTTATTTTTCATCGTTTTTTTTGTTTAATTTTTAAACTATTTTTATAAATATTAATTAACAATAACAAGTTAAAACTTAATTATTAAATTAATGAACAAAAATCAAAGATAATTATATCAGTATATATGTATGTGTGTGGGTGTATGTGTATTTGTGGGTATTAAAAACAAAGCAACAAAAATAAAAATAAAACATTCAATGTTTCCTTGTTTCCTTTTTTCATTTTTTTTTTAACTCTGGCTTGAAAAATTAGTCTAAGCTTTAACAGCGCAACAAACAATGAAATTAATAATAATAATTTAGCTACTTCAATGAACGCGCAACATAAACCTTAGTTAATTAGGTTAACAAATCATTTAGTATAAGCTAAATAAATATATATTTATTTCCTTCATATAAATTTTAACTAATCTTATTAGCCAACGAATTATTGACAATTTGTCTTGTGATTCATCATTAATATTTTCATTAACATTAATTACACTTTATATTTTTGTTTTTTTTTTTATTTTTTTGGTACTTTGCAATTGACACAAATTGAACGCACAAGACAAATTGTTAATGCATTTTCTGTAAGCTAATTTGAATATGGCAAATTAACAAACAAATTGACAGAAATCAATTGTTAATGTCATGAAAATTTGCAATGGCTTTTTTCCTTTTTTCTTTTTTTTTTTGTGTATTATGTTATATATATATATTTCATTCTTTTAATATTTTAGTACTTTTCCTAAGTATAACTTGTCTAATTTCAATTCGAGTTTCAACTGTTCTTCATGCTATTGTTGTTTAAATGTTGCAGCTCGCTCAAAGCTACGCTTTTTGCATTGCTTGCCGCATTGCCTGCCGCATTGCTTGCCACATCAGTGCTTAAATATCTTTTTTATTGTTTATTGTACTTTTTTTTCAACTATTTATTGACTACAACAATAACATAAGTTATTAACATGCAACAAGCAAACAAAATAAAATATGTATATTAATAAAAACAAAAAAACAATCAAAAGAAAACAATTAATTAATGTGTTTCATTAATGTTTGGACCTAACTAATGCGCATATATATATATATACTAAAAAAATATATATATATATGCATAACTTGTATATATAATATAAGTGTTTTTAGTTGCACTTTAACTGCCTGCCTTAGTTGTTAGAATTCTATATTGTTTTTTTTTTCTTGTTCATCATTATCATATATCCAATTGTTTATATATTTTATATATATTCATATATGTATATATTAATATGTATAATTTCAATAATTTATTACATTTAAATTGGTTTAATGGCACTCTTAGCATTTTTAACTATGTTTCGGTTTCTGTTGCTGTTGCTGTTTCTATTGTTGTACAATTTGTTAAGCAACTTTTAATAATTCACGTTAAACCAATCGAAAGTAAAGTGTGTGTTTCTTACGACATGAGTATATATGTATATGTATTTGTGTGTGTGTTCTCTCTTTTACTCTCTCGAGAGCGTAAAGTGTGGGGCAGCATTGAATTGTTATTTCATTTGGTTAATGCTGAGTTGAATTTCTATATAATATTAATATTAATTTAATTTCTTTTTTGTTTTTTTTTTTTGTTGTTTGGCGGAGTTTTCCAGTTACGTAATGGCACACATGTTCTGCACACAAATCCAATGCTGCCTGCCGCACACACACACACACACAATCATATTCGCGCACACACACACACTCCGAGTACAAGTTACAAAAACAGTTTTTGTAATAACAATTCTCATTTGATTTTCGCAACAACAGACAACAAATTTGCTAACATAGCATATTATATTATAATAGATGAGTGTAGTTTCAGTGTAAAAGTGTGTCACTGTGTGTGTGTGTGTGAGTGTGAGTTTTAGTGTATAAACTTTTGTTCTTTGAACCAACAAATCGTTTGGCCTCTTTGCGTATTTTGTTTTCCTTTGTTAACTAACTAAAAAATCTTCACTTCTCTTCTAGCTGCATAACAACAATTAAATACCCTTTGCATGCATGATGAGTATTTGAAATTGGAAATCTAAAGCTGTGCAAAGAGTATCGTATATTCGGCTGGCCGAAGTTTCCTGTTCGACTCTTTTTATTTTACTTTGTTTTATAACAAACATTCACATTCGACATATGTATGTGTGGGCGTGTGTGTATATGTATGATTTAGCTCAAATTGCAACATATATATTTATACTATATATGTATGTATTATCTGTATATAACGATAACATATTTATTTATATGCATTTAACATAACATACATATATGATGTTTTATTGGTTTAGTTCTATGTAGTTCGGTTTAGTTTGTTGTTGGCTTTTAGCTTCTTGTTGTGTTTCGCTTTGTAATAATTATAATTGATGTTTATTGTTATTGTTGTTGTTGTTCTGTTTTGCAATAATATATTAGAAATATATATAGATATATATTTGGCAACAAATAAACACAGTACGTTGTTTGCATTATATGTTTTCTCTCTGTCCTGCGCGCTTCACACATCTCCTCAATATATATTATTTATTGTAATTATTATTATTATTATTAATATTATTTACTTTGTATTAGGGTTTTCTTTGTTAATTTCACTAAGTTGCTCTTGCTTTGTTTTTGCACTTTGACTAAAATTACGTAGTTTTGGTTAGTTTGACTAAAATGTTGTTGCTCTTAGCTTCCTTGCCTCCTTCCCGATATCGGCGACACTATCCGTCGTCGTCGTGTGTTCTGTTACGGCCTCTCATTAGTAATTTTTACTAGCTCACTTCTCACTTTTCTAACTGTCGTTTTTTTTTGCATTTTTCATTGGTTTTTTTTGTATGTTGTTGTTGTAATTTTACTAAAATTCTATAAAACGTGTTGCACTGACTGCAGCTATACATATGTATATATGTATATTAGATGTATATATGTATATATAGATCTATATATATATATATATATCTGGTTTGTTTGTCTAGCTTGTTAAATATTTTATAATAGCTACGCTTCATGTTTCATTATCATCTTCTCATTTTGTTTCATTAACTAATTCTGCTTGTAATGCTCAGTTGTCAACAATAATTCTCAACTTGTTCTGGTTCATACAATATTATATATCATAATATGTATATACTAGTTATATATCTATATATATATATATATATATGTGTGTATATATATGGGTTTGTTTTTTTGTTTCTTTTTTTTTTTTTTTGTTATAAATGATGTGGCATCCAATAAATTCGTTTTGTTGTTGTTATTTGTAATTGTTCTTGGTTTAGCTACTTTGTCTCTCATCTATATGGTAGTATATATATTTTTGTTGTATGTAGTACTATAGCTGTATATATGTATATGCTTTAATCATTTACTATAATTTCCATTGCTGTTTTGTTCTGTATGTTTTCTGTTGTTGTTGTTGTTGTCATTATTGTTACAAATTGTTTGTTAAATATGTTTTGAAGATGTTTTTGTTTTTGGATTTGTTCTTTCTGTTTCTGCTGTTGTTGTTGTTGCTGTTTTTTGGTTTTGCTCAACAAAATGTTGCACTTTGCCTATGCGGATAACGCTTATTCTATTTGATTTTAAAGAAAACATTATCTCATAAGTAATATTTGACACAGACACCGGACTCAAGGTGCCGCTTTAGGTGGGAGCTTTGTGAAAATGCTTTGCCGCACATCAGACAGCGAAATTTTTTCTGTCCACCACATTCATATCTACAGAGACAGAGACGAAAGATTCACAAAAGATATTACCGATCAGTTCAGATAGCAAACAGATCACACACAGACAGACACAATAATAGTATTGCAGTACTATAAATGTATAGGAGATTATAAATCGAAACTCACCTGATATGTCGTTGCAATGAGCTGGCGTCCTTGTAGCTCTTCAGGCAATTGAATCTGGGGCATTGGTAGCGTCCATCTGGATTTATGAATTTGAATAAATCCGAAAATTTCAGTTCATACCAATAATCACGGATCAATGAGTGCGCCGCCGTACTCGATGGTGGGGGCGTTTGGCTGGAGTTCGAGGCGTAGCTGCTGGGCGCTATAATTATAATCAAAATCAAAATCAAAAGAGACAAAAAAAAAACAAAACGAAAAAGAAACCAAAAGGAAATCAAAGAAAAAAGAAGAAGAATAAGAGAAATTGTATCAGACATTAGAGTTACATTTTCATTAACCTAAACAACTACATAAGAGAGTTTCGGGCCAAAAAGATATCGATATGTATGTATGTTTTGTAAAAACAAATCCAGAGACGTAACTCTGAGATTATTTGCTTAGATTTCATTATTGCAAATACAAACAAAAAGAAGAAAAAGTAACAAGATCTTTTTGGTAGATTAGTTATTAATTTTGTTGAAAGTTTGTTGAAAATAAAAAGTTGTAAATTAAATTTATAATTATAATCGTAATCGTAATAAAAGTTGTGATATTTACAGTTAGTGTGTGGTATGCAACAGTTTATTGTGTACATAATTGCTTGTTGTTGTTCTTGGTTGGTTGATTGGTTGATTGATTGATTGATTGATTGTTGGTGTATTATTTTTTTTTTTGTTTTTTTGGTTGTTGATGAAGCAAATATGAGGCGGAGGCTGTGATGCTGATGCAGAGCAGTTGCAGTGGTTGATGATAAGAGGCAGCTGCTTTATAGACTTAGAGGAGGCTTGCGATACTTTTAATGAGGCGATGATGATGCATATCTGATTGATCTGGGTGTTTTGCTTTTTTTTTTTTTTGGTTTTGTTCTTTTCTGATTTTTAATGGCTGCTGCAATGAAACATGTTTAGTAATAGCGTAAAGTAGTCAAAGGCAAATGCAAACCCGCAGAACTAGTTAAACTTAAATGAACATTTTGGAATTTCAAAAAAAAAAAAATAAGTATAGTAAATAACAATTTGATTTTGTTACAATTTTATTCAGTTACATACAAAAATAGCGGTTTATATAATATATATATTTATAAAAATAGTCTTAATTATGCTCTTTGACAATGTGTATAAAAATAGTTTGTTTCGTTTTTAAATTGATAAGAAAATATAGTTGTATATAATTATGTGTAGGTATGTATGAGTGTATGTATGATTTGATGACTTAAACATAAATGTAGTTGGACAATTTTCTTGCAATGAATTTGTTGCTGTCACAGTTCAAGTGTGATATGAGCATTAAATGAAGCGAGCGAATCATTCGAATAACTCAAAACCAATCGTGCATATGCCTGCCTGCCTGCCTGCATAGTACTCTCTATAATGAATATCAACTGAAACTTGAGCTAACAAATATCATTATTATTATTAGAAGCCAAGGGCTCAACGGGTTCCATTGCAAACCGATCTAGAAGGCTAAACAACTTCACCTGAGCCGAGCTCTTGTTTGACTGTTTTTTTTGTTACATAAAAAATGTGTGTATATATATTTGAACTATTTGCTGTATGTGTAAGTAATTGTTGTTGTTGTTTAAAAGTTGTACTGTTGGTTGCATTCATTTGTATTTGTTGAGATCGCTTTGGTTGTTGTACGGCTATCATATCATAGTTTTAATGTATATAGTATAAATGTATCTCTATCTCTAGCAAGGAACTTATATTTTACAGCTCTCAAACTAAGCTAAATAAATAATTTTGTGCTTTCTTTTTTTTTTAGTAATACTTTCTTTCCATTGACTTTCTTGGCTTTGGCCTTGTTCTTAACTAGACTACGTATATCAAAACAATTTTGTTTTTTTTTTTTTTGGTTTTTGTTTGTTTTAGGAATGTGATGTTACGAAACTGCCTCTTTTAGTGCAACCTTTTCTCCTCCTAAAAACAGTTACTACTCTCAGTAGTTTAGTAAAATATTTATAACTTTTGCTTTAAAATGCTTTTGACTTAGTATCGGTTTCATTTTCTTTGGACTTGTGTTTTTCTTACTTTGTTTGTTGTCTTAAATAGCTAAAAATATATATGTGTGTCTTTTTAAAATTAAGCTTAAGAAATTTGCTTAGAAACTAACAAATGTTTAAATAAGTTTTAGTTTTTTGGCTTTTTTTTTTGGGTACTGCAACGCACAAAATGTTAAAAGTACAATAACTTTTGCTGCACATACAAATTAATTCAAATGCGGGCCAAAAAGTCGCCACACTTTTTTGGAAACTTGGGCGACGCATATGATTTGCATAGTTTACATAAATTTATGCAAATCACATACGCCAACAAGTAAAGTGAAAGTTTAAATATGCAAAAATAAAAAAGAAGCAAACAAAATTGACAGCAAAGTGTGCGTGAGTTGCTTATAAATATTTTCTTTTTCTTTCATTTTTGGTAGACACAATGTGTGCGTTGCGGTGCCCAGTACTTATCAAATTATAGTTAATGGACTTGTAAATCGAACCGAATTGGCATACCCTTGCAGTGGGTGCTTCTCTATATATTTGTAAGATACGCGATGAAGTCTGTGAGTTGTTTGGGTATGAGTTGATATTGTAGGAAATCATTTAAAGCAGCTATAGAAAGGTGATCGAGGAACTAATGAAATATGTTAAGATTTGTTAAAGCGGAACTTTTTTTTTTCATCAATGGAAATGGAATTCCGGAAAGAACAAAACTTTAGTTAGATTTTCTGAAGTAACTCAACTATAATTCTGGACAGACAGATAAACGATTATGTTAATTGCCCCTCTGCAAGGATATTGAGTGTGGCGAGCCACACTCAGTTTTGTGGTCCTTTGTGCTGTGTCTTATGCGGTTTCCCATTTGGTTTGTATGGTGGCTGCCTGCATTTGAAATGCCAGGGGCAGAAAGTCCTTTTTCATTTTGGCAAAGTGCGTTTTAATGTGCTTGGTTAGATTATCGCTGCGCTTGGCCGCATAATTGCAGCTGGGGCACTGAAATATGGGGCGCTCTGTGGTAAAGCGGCACTCGAATCTTCGATGGCGACTCAAACTTTTGCGTGTCTTGTAGGATTTGCCGCATTGATCGCAAGCATGTTGATACCAGGTGAGCACAAAATCTGTAAGGAAATTTGTGTTTTTGGCCCACACAGCGCGCGACAGACAGAGCGAGAGGGAGAGACAGAGAAAGAAAGAGAGAAGAGAAGAGAACAGCACACAACAACACAAAAGTGTGAACGAAGCAGATGTGCGAGCGTGTGTGTGCATGTGTGTGTGTGTGTGTGTGTGTGTGTTTATGATATTGATGAAATTTTGATGTTATACATAATGATATGAGTTTATTTATCGAATTAATTGTAATTTCTAATTTGTAATCTGATGACTGAATTTTGACTGAGTTTTAAATATTTGAGTTTCTTATTCTTTTCTTTTTTTTTGTTGGATTTTTTGAGCAAGTCAAACTACATGAAAATCAACATAAAACTTAAATCGTAAAATAAATATATAAATACATAATAATTATATATATACACATATGCATTCCACATAAAGCTTAAATATATTTGACGGGTAAAAATCAAAATGAACAAATCATAATCATAATTATTGTAATACGAAAAAATAACAATCGAATATATTGCTTAAAAGTTATTTAATAAATAAAAGTCAGGCACGCCCACATAAAGATATATGTATATATATAAAAAAAACAACCCACATAGAACATATAAACGCAGCTGGCGATCCGCAACTCAATTCCACGCTCAAGCGAAATTGAATGACGGAACACGAAGCTGTAGTGTAAGAAAAACATCGAGTGTTAAATAATTTATTTGCTTTTTTTTTTTTAAAGACACACAAATACAATATATATATAATATAAATATATTTTTAAAGTAAACTCGTAAATTTGTTTTTGGTTTTTATTGTGAGTAGCGCAAGGACAAGACACAAAAGCTCAAGACGTTACACACACACACACACACACGCACTCTTTCAGCCGTGTGTGTGTGTGTGTGAGTGTGTGTGTAAGCGTATTGTATGTGCGGCTAGAACAAGTAGAACCCATGTACTATATGTTTATATATATGTAATGTATAGATATATAGTAGATAGAGAGTGAGTGGATAGATAAGTTTCAAGAAATGAGACGCAGACAGCATTGATAGATATAGTAGATAGATATAAATGTAGATATATATATATATATATAGGTATATATAGTTGTAGTTGTATGTGTGAGTGACAGACTTTTGATTTGATATTTTGTGGTGTTTGGTTGGTTGTACTGGTTACAGGTTACTGTGGTACGAGACTGACTGTAATACGGATAGCTGGGTCCTAGAACTGCAGCCAGTACCGAGTAGTAGGTAGTAGTAGGTAGAGTAGAAGAGTTTATCTAAAAGAAATTTAGTAATAAAAATAGGTTAGTGAAATTCTTTGTACAACAACAACAAACAGTTTCGTTTTTTTTTTTTTTTTCGGTAAAAAACCCAAAATGAAAACAAAAAGTGGAAAATTTTGAATGAGTGAGAAAATCCAGCTATACAAAAAATACAATGAAAATAGTTAATAAATTCTTTTTTCTTTTTCTTTGTTTTTTCTTTTTGTTTTATTCAATTAATAATATAAGTTGTGTTTTTTTTTTTGTTAGTTTTATGTTTTTTTTTTATGATGAAATATAAATATCATATTATTTTAAATAATTCACATACACTTAGCAGTTAGGTATACATTTTGGTGGCATATCATTTGGAATAAGTGCTTAAGTAAAAACGTCTTAAAATTCTGATTGTGTTTTTTGGAGTTTTTGCTTTTTGGAATTGTTGAGTATTTTGCTCACGCTTTGAGTATGTTTTTTTTTTTGTTTTGTCCCTCTTTGGGTTCGCATAGCACATCAAAAATCATACAGATTTGATTTCATGGCATCACTTAGAGTTAAAGTATCAAAAATGCTTAAGGACTAACAAATAGTTTAATAGAAATAGTTTTTTTTTTTGTTTTGTTTGTTTATGGAATGGCTTAAGAATTACAAATTCGTGACGGTTTTGAGTTTACATATTTTTGTTTTCTAGGATAAATAGTACCGTATGGTTCTCATCTCAACTGTGCAACATTGTAATACAGTTTTTTTTTGTTTTTGTTTTTTTTTTTTTAAGACACGTTTCGCTGACTAAGGAGAGCACGCAAAAAAGTGAAAACATGTTAAATAAGTTACATAAAATAAAAAAAAATTAGCGCTGGAATGTCTAAGATATTCTGAGATTCAATTCGTACACAATATAAATAATTCTTTCATTTTGTGAGGTGTTTAAGCAAAGCATTTTTAAGCAGACAAATTAAAATTATTAAATTAAACGTCTAAGTATTCAATTGAATTTGTTGTTTTGTTTTTTGTTTGGTTAATAAATAGAATTAGCATTACTAATTTTTAAGTCAAATATACTTTGGTTAGAAAAATGAATGAAACAACTCTCTAGTTATTGTTGTACGCAAATGGCATAGTGTTCATCAGGCGCTCCTTGAGCAATGAATTCGATATGATCTGCAGACCAAGCTTCATGTTCCACTCCTCGTCAAGCAGATGCGGCTGGGCCTTGCCCGGCGTCAATGGCTCCGGCTTGATGCCCAGCTCAGCGGCTGCTGCCGCTGCAGCTGCCAACTGAGCAGCTCCGCTCGCCGCGCCACTCGCTTCGCTGCCATTGTTGTTGGCCGCTTCGGCGGCGGCAACGGCAGCGGCGGCTGCTGCTGCAGCTGCTGCCTGCTCCTCGACAACGGCGGCTGCGGCTGAAATGGCTGTAATGGCACCTGTCAGACCATACGTGGGTATGGGCATCATGTGCGGCGGCAACGGCGATGTGCAACGCGAACCGCCGTCGTCCTGATTCTCATCGCGCTCATAGTGCTCCTTGCGCAACGACAGATTCTCGGGTATGGGACTCTCGCAACCATTGTGCGACCCGGCGCTGCCAACGCTGGCGCTATCGCTGTGCAGAACTCCTCCTTGATGGCCACCACCACCAGCACCACCCACTAAACCTCCGGCCAATCCTCCGCCCGTCTCCAGTTTCATATCCAGGAGGCTGCTGCTGCGCGGACTGCTCGTCCTCGAGCCGCTGCCCGTCGTCTGCTGGGCAATGGACGGCGGAATGCCGTGCTTGGACACCAGATGCCGGACCATATGGTATTTGCGGCGGAAACGTGAGCTGCAGAATTCGCAATTGAAGCGCGGCGGAATGCCGATGCACTCGTCGCGCATGTGACGCTGCAGGTGCCGTTTGCGCAGATAACTCTTGTTGCAAACGGCGCACGGGAAACGCTCGTGGGGATCATCGCGATCGTGCTTCGAATCGCCGCCAAACACGCTGTGCCCAAACTCATAGTTCATGTCTACGTTGTGATTGGTTTTTTTTGTATTTTGGTTTTTTTTTTTCGTTGTGGTTTGTTGTTGTTGTTGTGTTGGTGCATTTGATATTGGTTTTGTTTTTTTAGTTTAGTTGGTTTGTTATTAGTTGTTGTTGTTGTTGTTGTTGTGGCATGTAGATTATGATTGGTGATTTTGTGATTGATTTTTCGATATGAATTTGTGTGTGTTTGTGTGTGTTTTTGGAGGGGGTTTTTATGAAATGAAAATGAAAAGAAAAATAAAAAATATTGTGTGAAAAATCATAAACGCAAATCCCTTAAAAAACTGTAGTTACTTCTGCAGTTTGGTTGTTCATCATTAATCGTTGTTCTTCGTATTGCTTAACTTAAAACTAAACTTAAATTTCTGTTTTGTTGAAAGTTGAAGAGAACTAAATATGTAAACTAAAATTACAATTACTTTTACGATTACAATTTCAATTGGACAAATACAAAATAATAAACAATACGACAAATTATTTAGCTACGCTACACGAATTCAAAAAACAAAATGTGTTTTTCTTTTTTTTACTTGACAAAGTTTACAAAATTTACTGAAACTAATAAATACTTAAAGAAAACAATAAAAAAATGTAACAATATTTAACAAATGTTACTAGTTAGTTGTCAATATAAATTAAATTTAATTTAAAATTAAGTTTATGATATAGTCAAAGGGTGTTGTTTTGTGTCATTTTGTTTGAACCACAATCGCGCGCTGTAAATTCGTTTCGTTAAACAACAAAGTATTATCATAAATGTATATTTTAAATGTTAGAAAAAACCAAGTTTGATTTCAATAAATAGTTGTACACATATATTTAACTTTTCTTCAATTTTTTTGCATTTAGTTTTTTTCTTTTTAGCTTAGCTAAACAACATTAAATGGAATTGCGTATATACAAGATTCGGAGAAGAGATATGGAAGAGATTTTTCTACGCTTTCTTCAGCTGATGTATGCCGTGTTTTTGCCGCAGATGCAACTTCAAATCGTAGCGCCAACTACAGCTAAAATTACAGAATTCACAGTGAAATTGTACGCTCGCTTTTTTGGCAGCTGCTGCCGCAGCAATTGCCGCTGCCGAGGCGACTCTATTGTTGCTGCTGCTGCCGATGTTGCTGGTATTGTTGCAATTATTGTTGGCGCGTTTGACGGTTGTTGCTGTCACAGCTGCTGCTGCTGCTGCTGTGGGCAGCAACATGCTCGAGTTCAGCAGGTTGGCCAATTGAAACGAGGCTGCCGCTGCAGACATTTGACAGCCGCTGCAATTGCTCGCATTGCAGTGCAATTTGTTGTTATTATTGTTGTTGTTGTTGTGCGGTATTGTTGCATGTGTGCCGAGGGCTTCATTGCTGTTGCTGTTGTTGTTGTTGCCACATTTGTACATTCTGCGTATCGTTACTTCTGGCTCATACACCTCACGCATTTCAGTCACATTTGTTGTTGCCACCGGACAATTGTGGTGGTTGCTGCTGCTGCTGTTGTTGCTGCCGCTGCTGTTGTCGGCAATAATTGCTGTCGTTGCTGCCGCTGCCGCTGCAGTTGTTGCTGTTGGCGTCTTTGTTGTCGCTTTGCTGGCGGCTGCCACAACAGCCGTGGCAAAATTACAGTACAACGTCCGTAAATCTGTAAAAATTGTGGATTGGGTTGTTTTTTGGGCTCAAAAATTTGTCGTCTTTTTTTTTCGAAGGGGAAGGAAACTTAGAGCGTACGTTGATTGTGTTGTGTTGATTTGAATTTTTTTTTTTTTTGGTTGTTGTTGATGCGTTTTATGTATGTGTGTGTGAGTAGAGTGTGTGTGTGTGTGTGTTTATAATTTACAGCTACTTAATTGGATAAATGATTAATTAGGCGCAACTCTCACACACATTAAAATTAGAGTTAATCATTGATTATGAACTAAAAGAGCAGAAAATTATAATTAAAGAATTACTTAAGAAAATATGCACACCGCGCCGACCGCCATTAATTATTATTTAAAAATTACACAAATTATTTCGATTTCCTTTTCTTTTTTTTTTTTGCATTCTTCTTGCGTTGTTTTGTTTTGTTGCTGTTGTTGTTGGTTTTTCACACATGAAAATTATAATTATAAGAAACTTAATTTAATTACACAAACTTCAGCACCAAAATTTTACATAAACTTTTCGTGTGTAAATTAAATTTGTTATTTACCAGGGTTCATATCTCAATCAAATCAAATAATAGATTCATAATTGAATTAACTTAACGTTGTTGTTGTGGTTTGTTGTGTTCTGTAGACTTGTTGTAATTGATTGAGGGGGCGAATGTGTGTGTTTGTTGTTGTGTGTATATGAATAAACATGCAATTTGTTTGATAAGAATTGAAAAACACATTTTTGTATCTTCTGTAAAAAATTGCATTTATTATTGTAATTCGATTTTTTTTTTGTATTTCTTTCTTTTTTTTGTAATTAGTTTTTTAGTTACTTATTTTTTTCATACATTATTTTTAATATAAAAAATAATAATTTCAACTTGAATTTTGATTATCGCTGCTGGAAATATAAGTTCATTGATGTTGTTTCAATTAATTTTTTTGTAAAAAAAATTGCACACAATACTTTCAAGATTTCCAAAGAAAATGCAAAAGTAAAAAATGCTGCCACGCACTGCGCTCTTTGGTTGTTAATATGATTAGTAAAAAGTTCGTATAGGTTTCTTGTTTTTTTTTGTTGTGCATTCGTGGCGTCTTTTCTTAGCACTTCAAATAACATCCCCCCCCCGTGTCCCACAGCCACCCCACAGTCCCTCCCCTCTGCACTCTTCTCCCAGCCCCTCCCTTCTTGTGCCCTGTGCTCAACAATTCAGCGTTGCCGCATCGTTGCTGCCGCTGCTGCTGTTGTTGCTGCCATTTTTACTCGCTTTGGCAACAGCTGCTGCGGCGGCCAGCACTTGCAACTGTTGCTGCTGCTGCAACTGCTTTTGCAACTGCTGCAACGCCTGCTGATGCAACTGCTGCTGATAGTAACCGCTATCTAGTGGTTGTTGTTGTTGCTGCTGCTCCTCATCAACATTATTATCCACATCGTCATCGTCGTCATCGACCACAAACGTTTGCGGTTGTCGCGACTGCTGTTGCTGTGGCTGCTGCTGCTGCTGCGAGTCATCGATAAACTCATCCAGTCCATCGTCCAACATATCCAGATCAACGATATCGGCGGCTGGCAGCGACGACAGCGATGTCGACGTCAACGTCGACGCTGGCTGCAAAGCTTTGGCCGCAGCGCGTTGCTGACGCTTGAACAGCGAACGCATCGCAATTTCCGGATGCTTCTTGCGGACATGCTGACGCAAATGATCGGCCCGCTTGGTGCGATGCCCGCACACCGAGCACACCATCGACTTGCCCTTGCCGCACTCCTGCCGCAAGTGCCGACGCAGCGTGCCGTGACGTCGATAGGTTCGATAGCATTGCGGGCACGTGAAGCTCTCTTCCAGCTGCAGAAGGGCTCCACTTGAGCTGCCGAGCATCGATTGAAAATTATCGAATTGCGGTGCTTGAAAATGTTGTGATGTGTTTGTTGTTGCAGTTGTTGCTGCTGCTGCTGCTGCTGCTGCAGTGCTGCTGCCTTGATAATGTTGTAAATGCATATCGCTGAGATTTTCGCAACTATCGTCCTGCTTGCAACAACTGCTGTTGCTGCTGTCGTGTTGCTGCTGCTGCTGCTGTTGCTGATGTGCTGGATGTTGTTGATAGCCTGAAATTTGTTTTTGTTTTGTTTTGTTTGGTACATATTTTTCGCATAATTTCAATTTCAATTTCAATAATTGCATATGTATTTCTCTGGCTCAGTTAATAATTGTTTGTACTCCATTTTAATTTGGCATGCTTTGGGTTTTTATTGGTTTCTTTTTTTTTTTAGTGTAAAACTCTGCTCAGTTTTCAAGGCAAAAACAAGCAATGATTAGTTCGTTATCAAAATGCCATTTAGAATTAATTGGTTTTATTTTTATTTTGTTTTTTTGGGGTAAGCATTATCTTGTAAATTTTAATTTTGTTAATTATTTGTCTCGTAGAATTAATATTTTTTTAATTTTTAGATTTGTTTTACGCGTTTTTTTTTTGTCAAACAAAAACAAATTTCAAACAGGCAAAAATTAAATGCAATCAGCAGCGCAGACAGGTTAATAAATAAATGACAACGAAATAAAGTAAAAAAAAAAAGGATAAGAGAAGAGAGTTGAAGAGAGGCAGGAGCATAGACGCGTCAAAAAGAGAGGCTTTGGCAAGATGTCGTCGAGCCTCTCTTTATGGCTGAGTGTGAGTGTGTGTAAAGATGGCTTGGTATGATAGAGAGAAAGAGACAGAGCTGTCGTTTTAAATGAGAGTATGAGTTGGTGTAGAAGTGTGAGTGAATGCAAGATGTACGTTGGGCAGGCACAGGAGCAGCAGCAAATTAAGTAGAAGAGAGACGGAACACACACAGGCAGGCACGTGGCACTAGCATTCAATACGATAAAAATAAACATTTGGCTTTGTTTTTGATTGGTTGATTGGGACTTTTTGGATCTGTTGTTATAACTGTCCTTTGTTGTCTCGTCCGTGTGTATGTAAATGTAAATGTGTATGTGTTATTTTGCAGCCTGGCATAAACAAAAAAAAAAAAAAAACAAACACTTCGATTCTGATTTTGACTGTCGTCTTTGCTGGCAGCAATAAATTACGCTCTTTAATCATAAAAATACTCTAAAATATATAATTTATGTAATGTGTGTATAAATAGACGTATATGCATGTAATTTTTGGGTTCGATAGAGAGAGACATACGAGAACCTAAAACAAATATTTGGTATTATGCTTCTTGACCTTGCAATGGCGATTCAATGAATCTTTACGCTTGAACCCCGCATCGCAAACCGCACAACGAAAATTCTCCAACATGCCGCACTCGAACTCTAGATGGCGCTTCAGCGCCGACAATCGCGTATACGAATTGGGACATTGCGGACACTGCAATTTGCCATCGTCGCGTTGTTCTGCGCTTCGCGCCAGCGTCGCTGCCGAGCTGCTGCGCTGCATCAACGGCGGCGGCGGCGATGACAATTTTTGAACAGCAACCGTTTTCCGTTTACGTGATCGCAATTTGCTGCGACGCGTCGCAGCAACTGGCACTAAAAGGGGCGACGACTTTTCGTGTGGCGGGGGAGGAGGCGATGGCGATGGCGATAGCTGCTGCATCATGCTGTCATAGTAAAACGATGCCTGAGTTAAGCTCAATTCAAGCAAACCTGCAACGAAATTTGGTTTTGTGCAACAGCGCAAAGAGAGCAAAGAGTAAAAGATACAGAGAGAGAGCTAGGTAAAAGCTTGTTTAAAAAACAGTACGTTTTGTGTATTGCGCACGACGACAACTAAGCAGCATTTCAATTTCAAAGGCAAACAGCAGATCAGCATAAGCTTTAACCCATTTGCAGCCACTGTACTCAAGCGGGTACTCGAAGTAGTCATAATCAAAAAGCAGTTACTCTAAAATCCATCCAAGATATGGTAATATTTAATTTGTGAAACAGCGTCTGACAATTTTTAGTACCATTAAAAAAATATCACATCACTATTATCAGAATGTTCTACGAATTTTTAATGCAATTGAGCGGTGTCTTATGCCATTGAAAGTTTAAATAAAGCAAAAACTTGGGAATACTATTAAATACCAAGTATTATATAGCCATTGTGCCTGCTTGGGAAAAACTGGTTGAGTTCCCTATGTGGATTATTATTATCATATATTATTCTATTCATTTAAAAGTTGCAACTTTATTCTATCGAAGGATTAAATAAAACAAAAACCATTTTTGGTAAGTCTTGGCAACAATATATACCACGTGCATATATTGCCATTATTTGGAAGCTATATTGAAAAACTTGTGGAGTTCCTTATATTATTTTTACTCATAAACTATAAATGGATAATGGTTTGAATACTTGGCTCTCAATGGGTTAAAGCTTTATCTAAATTCCTGTCACACACACTCTCACTCACGCACACACACAGCATAAAACAAAAGTCTGCAAATGTGATGGAAACACTTGCTCTAAAGTTGGCATTTTTATTACGCTTATAGAACAACAAAATGACACCACTTAGAAACTACACTACACAGAACGAACGCGCTCTCTTCTTTCTCCTCTCTCTTATCTTATTCTTTCTTTAGCATGCCCTTGTGCACATAATAGTAATGATCTTGCAGCTTGAAATTATAGTGAAAACCTCGTCCGCACATGCGGCACACATATTTCTTGGGCTGGTTGCACTCTTTGCGCATGTGGCGCGTCAAAGTGCCCAGCACCTGATACCTGCGACCGCAAGTCTCGCATACAAAGGGCGCCATCGCCACCCCAGACGATGATGTGGATGCTGCTGAGGGCGCTGCTTCCAAGGCTGCCGCATTTCTAAAGAGAAACAGAGAAACAACAACAAGAATTGCACGCATAACTTCAGCAAAGAGTCACAGAGTCACAGTCATCAAAGAGAATGCAAAAAAAACGAAAGAGAGAAAAACAAAAACAAAGCTTTTACCTGCGCGCCGATATCAGTTTAGTGCTGCCCAATTTGCGTTTGCGCCTGGACTTGTTGCGTGTGGAGGCAGAGGCGCCTGGCTGGGATTGGGACTGGATGGTTGTGGTTGTGGAGCTGCTGCTGGCATTTGCCTTTCTTCGAGTAATGCGCTTTGAGCTGCTGGCTGCTGCTGCGAGGGCAACAACAAATATTTATGCCAGAGACAGAGAGATGGCGGCCACACATTGTAAAAAGAGAGAAGAGATACAAGAGAGAGAACATGGCTCAGGCTTATGGCAACACATCAACATCAACATCATCAACAAATTCTAATACTAAACAAACTTAGGGTGTGTCAAAAAAAATCATCCCTAACCCTAATAGCTCGATCTCTGGTTAATACTATGAAAAAAGCTCTTAAAACGCGCTTTCGCTCTCTGCAAAATGTAGAACCGATTTGAACGAATTAAATTGACTTTGATTTGAGTTGAAAATTGAGTTTTATTTGTTGTAATAGTTTTTTGTTGTTTTGTTTTTTTGTAACAAAAATATATATGTATGTGTGTGTGAATTGCAGTATGTGTAATACATATAAGTCAAAAGAAGATAAAAAGAAAATGTTGTGGCAGCATTAAGATCAGGCACTGAGCCGGTGTGTGTGATGGTAATGATCTTGCAGCTTGAAATTGTAGTGAAAGCCCCTGCCACACAGGTGGCACACATATTGCTTGGGCTGATTGCACTCTTTGCGCATGTGGCGCGTCAATGTTGAAAGCGTTTGATATCTGCGACCGCAGGTCGGACACACGTGCAACGACGGTGACATTGACGACGACATCGCCGCCATCGTCATCGACATCGACAATGACTGCTGATGATGATGATGATGATGACGACGCTTTTGCTGCTGCTGCTGCTGCTGCTGTTGCATCACCATCGATCGGCTGGACTTTCTTCGGGCATTGAACTTAACGCTTTGATGCATTAACATCTCTGAGCACACACACAGCAGAGCAGAGACAGAGTGCGAAGCGAAGGGGAGAGAGAGAGAGAGAAAGAGACACACAAATAGAGAGTGGCTTTACAATAAAGCTTAAACAAAAATAAACACAAAAATCAGCTTCTAACATACTCCTCCTACGCATATATATCTTTAATTCTGTATTCTGAAAAAAGCTCTTTCTTAAACGCTCGAAACGCTCAAAATAAATACTCGACTTTGTTTGTGATTAAAAATGTTGCAAGTACAAGTTGAAAGCAAAGAAAAGCCCAGTTTGTTTTTTAAGTACAATAACCAAACTACAAAGTAAATATATATATATAGATGGGAGAGTGTGTGCTACATAAATACATTATACATATTAACAGAGAGAGAGAGAAAGAGAGAGATAGAGCTTAATTCCATTTTAAGATTATTAATAATAAACAAATGTAAATTTTGTTGTTTTGTTTTGTTTCGTATTATTGATAATCGTATAAACTAGTTTAGACGCGCACACATACGGCGAAGCTTACGACGACGCGACGTCGTCATGTGTTGTGTACAGTTATCACAAAAAGCTTTAATAAACCGTTGCAGCCTTATAAAGCACTTGATAATTGTGCTTTTTATAGACCAGGCCAGCCCAAGCAAGCACACGCACGCAACTCAAAGTGGGTCAAGGCCAAGCAAACAGCTTTCCGAGAGGCTAAATCGTCGCAACTAACACGGTCATAAATCCTCATGAGCAATCCCTTTCTAACTACCAAAACCTAAGCATAACAGGCAGTATATTTGCAAAGACAGTTAAAAAACTGGAACCATTAAGAATTCAACTTATATAAGAGCCGATGACAAACTGCATTTCTACGAAAAAAAAAAAACCATTAGTATGCGCAATGAATAAAGTCTGTGTGCGGCGGAGGAGAATTATGTATTCCTCTTCAAAAGTGAGAGATCAAAATTGCTTTTTAGACAATAATGCTAATGAATCTGGAAATTCCCAACAATAACACCAAACTGGTTTTTTTTTTTTTTTTTGCTATTGCAACTAATAAAACACAAAAGAGAATCGCACTCATCAACTACTTCATCATTGTTTTCATCATCAGCCGCTTCCCATTGACAGCATCCAAACTGCGAGTGCATAGCGACAAAAAGTGAGAGAGCTATGGCATTATCTTCAGAGAAACAATGGCTCAACAACAACAACAACAAATCACCGCAAGCTGATTAAGCATCTCACACACACACACACACACACAGATACACACACGCTTACGGAGGCACGAAAAAGTGTAGAAAAATCTTTGTCCGACCTTGAACTTGAACGAATCTTTCAAGTTATTCTTATTGTTGCTTTGTTATTTGTTGATTTTACAGTAAGAGAGTGAGCCTCGAGCTGTGACTACGACTATGGTAATGGTATTAAGCCGAGGGGGATTGAAGAGCCAAGACGCCATATAAATTATGAGAAATCAAGAAAGGAGCGAAGGGGAAGGAAACACAGCGAATGTGGTTTGACAAGACAAATGACGCACATAAAATGTGATGCAGAAAATACAATATAAAATATATACATATTTCGAAAAGAAACTAACAGAATACTCCAGTACACAGAATATTCCCATCTAATATTCTTTCTCATCATCGACCTGAGAAAAATGATATGAAACACAATATACTATATATGGTGAACAGATAAGAAATACAAATTCAAAGGTAAATCAAAACGATAATATTTGTATTTTGTTTGTGTTGTCTTGTTTAGGAGAATTGATGGGGAAGTCTGTTTAGCTTTCATCAACACAAAACAGGGCCAAAAATGGGGGTTTGGGGAGAAGGAGCGTGTTGTGACTCTAGGGGGCCAGAGCGTAATGCAATTCAAGAAGAACATAAATCGCAATATGTAATAATAAAATATGTATGGAGAAAAAATACAATATATATAAATACATAAATAAATGTATATATGTATATAGTTGTAGTTTAATATGTAAACACTTAAAGATAATGCAGCGTATCGCAGATAAATGAAGGTATGATTATAGTTGGTAGATAGTTTGGAGTTTTTTTTATAGCTTACCCTGCTGCCGGCGACACATAATGTAAGCAACAACAACAATTGCTCGGCTTTAAGCTCACGCTAAAGCTTCGCCCTCTCTATATATCGTACATTACCTGAAAACGCTGTAATTTTTGTTTCTTTTTTTCTGAATGGTTTTTTTTTTTTTTTTTTTTTGGCAATGTGTTGGTGTTTTTTTCTTTTTTTTTGATTTGGATGGCTGGGAGTGGAGTTTATGAGGATAGTTGATGTGGGGTAGCAGCGGATAAGGGGGATAATATTGGATAGAACTTTCTTTTTTCTTTGTTGGTGGTACAAACAAAAATGAACTTAAAATATCAAAATTAATTTCATTTTGTGCGTACTTCGCCCAACCGATACCGTCGAGCGAAGCATACTTACCTGACAGCGAGCTTGTAACGCAAAAACAGAGATACTCAAACCCGGGAAGACCAACACTGTAGGGACGGACGTCACCTGTCGAGTACCAGCTAAAGCAACAACTGTACCTCACCATCCGCTGGATGGCTACATGCTTTCTTAGCGGCATTAACTCGACTTTAGGCGACGTTTGACGCAGATGACGGCGACTCCTCACTATATGCTGACGATCCTCCGATTCTGCCCACTTTTGGTTTCTTCTTTTGGCATTATTTTCACTTGCTCACTTAACATGATCAAAATAAACGTTTTTCCAAGACAATAGCGCGACACGACGCGAAGCAAAGGTGCTCTCTTCAAAACAAAGAGAGCGCCATATGCGTAATTCCGACGATAACGATAACGATGTTTGAGCGCGCTCGATCTTGCTGGCCACCAAAGGTAAAGGTTGGCCAGAGACGTAAGAAATGGCTTACAGACTAGTATAAACATAATATGGATAACACAAATCAAAGTCAATAAATGAAACAAAAAAGTCCCGTCAACCAAAATTAAGCAAAATTATATAGATATATATATACATATGTCTGTATATATACGTATGTATAATGTTGTATAGATAAATATACACAGTACTAAAATTACAATTTAAAAACTGCATGCGTATTTCTCATTTTTAAATATAGTTTTTTAAAAAAAAAAAGGTAATACTCGTAAAATAAATCAACTAAAAGTGTGTAATAAACATTAGCACGCGCTGGGGAGAGAGAGAGAGAGAGAACAATAGAGATACAGAGAGCGAGAAAAAAGGAGAAGGGCGGAAGTGGGGTGGAGGTGGTGGTGGTGGAGCACTAAACGAAAACGAAACAACAGATAATGCTGGCAATTATGTGAAATGAATGCGAATGTGGCGCATGAAAGCAAATGCAACAAAATGATAAAACATTTAAAGTGTGCCCATATATGTTTGTTTGTTGTGTTTGGGTGTGTTGGTGTTGATGTGTGGGTGTGTGTGTGTGAAGAAAACAAATTGTTAACAAACTTGGCAAATATTGTAGAGAATATTCAAGTTAATTATTTAATTGTAGGTTAAACATTGCTAGAATAACAAATCTTTTTTTTTTGACACTGCACAACTGGGGGAGCTTTTCACTGTAGCAGAGAGAGAGGCGACAGAGAGAGCGAGAGAGAAAGCACACCCTTCTGCAAAACACGCACACACGGATCGAGTGGGGGAGTAAGTGAGTGAGATATATGTAGAGAGCAACGCTGGGTCGATTTCACACACACACACACACACACACACACGTCAATGTATTATCACTTCGCTCGCACACACATAATTTAAGACTAACTTAAAATGAGCTGCATTGTGTTTGTGTGTGTGTGTGTGTGTGTGTGTGTGTGTGTGTGTGTGTGGGTTTAAATGTATGTGTGCAAAAGAGAGAGAGCGTAATTGAAGTGTCTTCGTTTTCATCTTGAAGCGAATGAGTTACAGAGAGAGAGAGCGAGAGATAGAAGAGAGAGCTAAGAGTGATTGCGGCTTATGTTAAGGAATAAAATAAACCACTGTGTAAATACGAATGTGTGTGTGTTAAATAATTCAATATACATAAAATGTTAAAACCAAATGCGGCACAAAAAAAAACACCAAATACATAAGAAATAATGGTATATAAGCCAAATAGATTACGAAATATACATATGGATAATTGTATATATAAATAATAAATGTAGAAACAAATGTAACAACAAATCATACATAAAACACATTTCATAAAGCGTAAATGAATTGATGGGATGAAAAATATTCGAGTTATTACAGTTAGTTTAAATAGTGGGGAGGTTTTTTTGTTGGGGATAGCGTTTCTCAGGGCAAATGTTTGTTTGTTTGTTTGGTTGTGTGTGGAGTGTGTGTAAATTGTTGCTTTTGTTGCGATAGATTATGTGGGTGTATGTGTGTTTGTGTGGTGGTGTGTTAAAAACTAAATATATAAGTAGTTTTAATTTATCATAAAATACAATTATATATACAGGAGAAAACTGGTTATACGAATTATGTGTGATCAAATTTAAAAAAAATTAAAGTGTTGGGTTAGTTTTGTAATTCAAAAACAATATTAAAAAAAAGTAATTTAAATAAATTAAAGTGTAGTACTTTCAACTTGCACAAATTATTAATTTTCTTTGGTTGTTTGTTTGTTAATCATTCTTTGAGGCGCGACGAACGGAGCAAAAAGCAAAACAACAAAAAAAAAACCGGAATTTAAACCAGTAAAAAAAAACAACATTTTTCTGCATTTCAAAGTGACTGCAAAATATTTTCATTCCCGGTTTTTTTTTTTTTTGCTTTTTACTCAGTTACGCTCAACATTTTGTATTCTTTCTTTTAGTAATTTTGCAAAAATATTCGTATTAATTTTTGTATCTTTCTTTCTTGTTGCTTGTTTTTTTTTCTTTTCTTTCTATGCTGCGCTTTCTGCTGCCTAAATAAATGTTATACAAAAATGCTATCTCAACGTTTAAGAGCTTTTTTCTCGGAGCACGACTTTCATAATAATAAAATGGTATTTGTTGTATGACATTTTAAGAACGGTATTTGGAGATTTTTAATCGAAAAAAAAGAACAAGTAGAAGAAGAAGAAGATGGAGACAACAACAACAAATATATGCATATATTAAACGAAAAACAAAAGAAGTGAGTAATATGAATTTGAGAGATTGTTGCGGTTGTGATCTTGAAATACTTGTCTTTAATTATAGATCTTTTCTTGATATCGAGATTATGTATTTTGGCAATTCATTTGAAATTTCTTCTTCTACAACAACTAATTTGCATTTGAAATTTGTAGCTGGTCGTCGTGCTCGGATTTTGATGGTCTAACCATAAACTAATCTGTATTTTTTTTTTCGATTTAATGTTTTTGCTTTTTCATTCGTATTTCATATTTCATATAGTATATAGTAAAAAGTATAGTCGAGACGACTAACTTTCGGGTAGAGAGTATGCAACAAAAACTCACCTTGTGGATCCCGTTGCTGTCCATCCTGTGCGGCCATTAGTCCAAGTTCATCCTGAGATCTGTCGTGTTGCCATGTTGCATATGCTGCAAATCGAATTCAAAGTCGATAATTAGTTGCAACTCAATTTGGGAATGAAATGTTGTATAATTTGTACCTTGACTAGATCCATCGCCACCCTGACTGGTGCCGGCCGCTTGGTCCAGCTCCTCCATGGTCATATCTTCCTCATCCAAAGTCAAATCCTCAACATTTTCATCGTGCGCATCCTCATCGTATTCGGCCTTGGGCTCAATTACCATTTCAGTTGTTGTTGTTGCCGCTGTTGTTGTTATGCTGTTATCTTTGATCTTTTGTTTATGATTCGACTTGTCCAACTGCTTAACGACGCCCGGATGAACGGCACTTGCACCGCCACTTGCCACATCCATGTCATCGGTATCGCTTTGGGCGCCTTGATTCAGTTGCTGCTGCTGCTGCTGCTGTTGCTGCTGCTGCTGTTGTTGTACATTGTCGGTGTTAATGGCATCGCTTGTGGTTTGTTGTTGCTGCTGCTGCTGCTGCTGCTGTTGTTGGGCGCCTTGTTGTTGGGCAGCTGTCGATGTTAGTTTAGCGCTTTCAGTCTTTTTGGTAACGTTACTGCTGCTGCTGGTCAATGGCTGGTTTGATACTTGGCTGCTGCTGGCATTGGTTGCTGCTGCTGCAGTGGCTGCTGCTGCACCAACGCTGCTGCCGCTGGCCAATTGAGTGCTGACCAGAGCGGAGGCGGCGAGGCTAGCGCTTGTTTGTTGGAGGATTGACTGATTGGAGGCGGCGGCTGCTTGCAGCACTGACGAATTCGAGTTGTCGTGCACATCTGCAACAAGTGGCAAGTTGCAATTAGAATTTGTTTACAATTGCTTACTGGTTATCTCATAATTTATATAGTTGAGGCTTGCTTGGAGGAAATGCTTGATAAATATGAACACAAAGTTTTCCTTTGCACATATTGATCACAGCAAAAAGTTTGCTTTTCAATAAGGTTTTCATGATTTTCACAACAATAAGCCTTGCTCGTTGCCAGGAGGAAGTTATCAATACACAATTAATTGGGACTTTAATGTGCACCATAAAGAGATATCCTCTTGACCTACACAATTTAAACTATTTCTACTGCTCTCTTACCATTTTCCATGCTGCGGCGTCGCACTTTCCGACGACGACGCGATGGACTCGAGGAGCCTTCGCGTGATCCGGCCACATCGCCGCCGGACACATCCATGGCACCGCGGGATCGCTTCGTCTGCTCCAGCGTGTAGGTGCCGCTCAGCTTGACGCGATGATGTCCATCCGATTTGGGGGCGGCGGCTGCCTGTTGTGCTGCAGCAGCTTGGGCCGCGGCCGTTGTGTTGCCGCCGCTGCCACCGCCGCTGCGATTGTCCGACAATCCCTTGATCTGCAGCGATTCGGCGGCCTTGAGCAACGCTGCCAACTGATCCTGCGAGATGTTGACCTCGCCGCGATACATGTAATCCATCATGGCGCGCAGTTCCTGATACTTGACATCCTTGAGTATGAATATCGGATGCTTGTCGTACTGTTCTTGCAGCAGAGTCTACAAATTGAATGATATATACATATATAGCAAAATCTGTTAGATAGTGAATGGTTTGTGGTTACTTACTGCAAAGTAGGGACTGCATGCTGATAGCACCACCTTGTGGGCCTTGAGAAATTTACCCTCGGCGGCGAGCGTGCAATCGACTAGTGTCTCATTTTCCAGCAGCGTGTCGAATACGCTGATCAATGTGCTCTGATGGTTGTTCCAACGCAAACAAAACTGTTGATCGTCATCCATTTTCAACGCCTGTTTTGTTTAGGATTTAGAATTGAAGTGGGGGGAGACGGAAAAGGGAGCTGTTTATTTTGTTGTTTTTTGAGCCGTCCGTCGTCGTCGTTCGACGTTGGCTTCTCCCCGTTGCGGTTGTGCTCTCTGCCCGGCACGATTTTCTATTGTCGCAGCCAGTCAGAAAATGTATTTTCAAGCTTATTCCAGGCTGAGGATGTTGTTATTCTTCTTCTGTAGAGCTCAAGTTGAAGTTGTCTGCTTCTTCTTGTTCGTCTGATGCTTTGTTGCAGTTGTCAAAAATGCGCGTAGTTGTTTATAAATCAATCAGTTAAAAACTGCAACGAGAGACAGCGGAAATATGCATGGCAAAGTTAGTCAAATAATCACAAAACATATATAGTTAAACAATCAGTTGACAAATATTCACTCTCGAGCACACACACACACACACACACACACACACACACGGGGCTGACAACAACAACGACAATTAATTACTCGCTTTTATGCTTTGCCTCCAACCAACGCTTCAAGGTCAAGTTCATGTGTTTTTTTTCTCGCTTTTACACAGTCACAAAAAACGCTATTAAAAAACCCAGCAAGCAAGCTTATTATCATTAACTTTTAACAGCATATACATATTTTATTTATATTACTATTTGTTCTTTCTATTTTAATGATTATTTCGTATTTCTATTTTTATTATTTTTGCTTTCTATTTTTATTTTATTTTTTGTTTTTCTTATTCTAATATTATTTTTAACTTTAATCTTAATTAATTTTTTGTAATTATTTAGAAGTTTTTGTTTTCTATATTTATTTTGACTTTATTATTTCATTCCTCTTATTTCTATTTTATACGTCTATTATTTTTACTTTAGTTTACTTCTTATTTTTCAGTTCGCTTTTTCAGCGACGGACTTTCATCAAACACACAAATGGCTGCAAAGCAAATGCAATTTATATTTGTTCTTGCTTTCAAAATACTTCTATCTCGACTTTTTCTTTTCGTTCACATTTCTCAACTTCGCTCATTCCACACACTCACACACACACACTCGCATATTAGCAGTTTGCAAGCAAGCGACGGCAACGAGAGCGCAAGTACAAATGCTCGGCTAACGGATTTTGTGGCGGAGATCGATGGAAACGATAAATGACGACGACGTCGCGACAGCGAGAGACGCAGACGTTGCGACGACGTCGACGTTCGACGCATCGTCAGCTAAACGAAACAACATAAAGAGGGGAAGTTTCGCAGTCGCTGTCGACGTCACCCATACATGTGCACACAAGATGTTTGCATGCCTGTATGTGTATGTGTGTGTGCGCTTAACGAGGTTTTTTTCTAGTGGGTTTTTCGTTGTGGAAAATTTCACACACGCACACAGAGGGAAACGTTTATGATTTTCTGTTGATTTGAAAGTTGAAGCGAGTCACAAATTCGTTGTCGTTGTTGTTCTGGTTGTTGTATTTATTTGTGTGACGTTTTGTTTTATGGTGTGCATTTAAAAATAGAACATTTTTCATAAGAAGCAATACACACAAGCACACAAAGTCATCACACATACACACACACATAAATATAGGGAAGAGAGAACTGCACATAAAAAGTGATTTCACGATTTTGTTGAATATTTCTTATGTTTTTCGCACTTTACACTAAACTAAACTTACTTTGCGATTTTCTCAATTTTCTTTATCGATATGGATTTTAGTTGTGGTTTTTGTTGCTGCTTAGTAGTTGTGTTTGTATTTGTAGGTATGTAATGTATTTTTTTTTGTTGGCCAGCACTAACCGCACGCGTCGCGATCTGCCGTGCGAGCAACAGAAAAACCAAACAAAAGCTCCAAGCGCACGAAAGCAACTGAAACGACGCAAATGTGCCAGCGACTGAGAGACCCTTTTTCATATTCGCCGCAGTGACGCTTCGTCGACGACGACGCTCTCTCTCACTGCTCGCTCTCTCTCTTGTTCGCCCTCTCACTCTCGGCGCGTTCATTTTGGCATGCTCGGTCGCACTCACTCGCACACACCAAACATGGCCGACCGACCAGCGAAGTTGCTGAGAGCGAGAGCAGCATGCGAGCGAGAGCAGCATGGCGTTGTGTGTGAGAGTGAGCCTCACATATATTTATTGAGGGGGGGGGGGGGGGGGGGGCAACGTTATGAAATTGCCAAGTAGGCAGCAGACGACGATGGGCAGGTAAGAAAACAAAAAAAAAAAGGAGTCTTGTGAGCGTGCCAAAGAGCAGAGAGCACACAATATAACGGGAATATATCACACACACGTACACACAAATAAATGCGTATATAAGGAAACAGGCAAACATAATGCGAGCACTTGAATTCGCCGTGAGCAGAGAGAGAGAAAACGTGGCAGAGTTTTTTGTGGAGTCTGATGATGCTGCTGTTTGCTGCTTTGGCCACATTTTCATTTTTCAAAATGGCAGCGAAGACAACGGCAAATTTGCATGGAAATTGTAATGTAGAAACAAAAAAAAAGGGGAGCGCAAATGCATCTGGTTCTGCTTGCTTTTTTTTCTGTATCCGCTTCCTGCCGTAATTTAATCATCAGCATAAAAGAGGTGGAAAGCAGCGGCAGTAACAGCGGCGGTAGCAGCAGAGACCGAGCGACAGCTGCAGCACGCTTAGAGAAGTTCTAACAGCAGCAGCGAGTGCAACAGAGACAACAACATGTGCGCTACGTGACGCACAACAGAACGACGTGACGTTCGGCTTTTCGCTCGTTTCTCCTCGGGCTCCCTTTTCACACTGTTGTTGTAGTTGTTGTTGCTTTTTCGCCAAGTGAAAAGGAAGCAGCCGATCAATATAAAATGTAATGGCGAAAAACACTCACACACACAGGGGGATCAGTTTTTTCTATTTACATACAAACTTCTCTATGTATACTTCACACGTACTTCGATGGCTGTGTGTGTGTGTGTGTTGTACATAAGGTGCAAGGCATGCGCAGTGGCGCCATCTGCTGGAAGTTAGAGTTACTCTTACCCCAAGAGCAGCATTGATGTTGATGCATTGGCGAGGGTTTTTCCTACGCACACACACACAACAATGCGAAAGGGGATTTAGTAGTTGTTATTGTAGTTAAACAACAGCAGCCGGCAACACACACTCAGCGAATGAGGAGGAAAGCAATAGGTAAAAACAGGAGGGAGGTCGCAGCAGCAGCATGAAAAAGGATCTCTCTCGTGTTCGCCCTCTTTCGCTTCGCTTTGTCTCACACACACACACACACAGACTTTAGTGACGCACGCTCTTTGCACATGCAAGGTTTTATTTTTGCGCAGATGGTGGAGGATTATAACGAAAAATGGGATCCTTTTTTCCAGCGCAGGCAGAAATGTTCGTTGCTCGATGTGTGTGTGTGTGTGTGTGTGTGTGCGTGCGTGTCTGTGTGTTGGTTGGGAAAAAGTACAGTTGGACCCCACAGAAAATTGTTTTGTAGATGACGCCGCCGCCTTTGGGGCTCGTTCTCTCTCTCTCTGTCTGCCCGAACTCTCCAAATAATATAAATTCAAATACTCAGCATATCACAACAACAACAACAACAACAATAATCAGAGTAAGAATGAGCATGAGTAATAACAACAATAACTATGAATGTGTTGAGGTCTACTATCAAACGACGTTCAAAATGTTTGCGAAACGCTGTTAGCGAAAAACTCAACGTTCTTTATTCTAGCAATTTAGAGCAGTTAAAGTGCCACGGAATTGCAGTTTACTTCCGTTACACACAACACATGCAATTGCCTGATAAGATATGATATATGGTTATGGGTGATGGTGATGGTGATGATCTGGAACTAAACTCTTTAATGTTTCCACAATATTGTGAAATTATGGGAAAATGTATTATTTCTAGACATCATTCCACAGCATTAGTTTGAAGGCCATAAACTGTGTTGTGCCCTAGAATTGAATTCTGAGTTACGATCAACATAAATTTTTGTATATTTCCCATACGAATCGTATGTTTTCTTAATTGAAAAACACTTGTATTGGGAGCTACTATCAAACGACGTCCAAATTTTTCATATGCGGAACGCTGTTAGCGAAAAACCCAATTTCTGATTTTAATATAGCAATCGGGAATCTAAGAATGTTGATATCTCTGAAGCATGGAGGCTCCCACAACATTTCCTTTATAAACAATTGCTTTGAATGATTTTCCAACAATTTTGTACATTTTGTAAATTTGTGCTGGGATCTACTATCAAACGACGTCCAAAATTGTTTGCGGTACGTTGTTAGCGAAAAACCCACCTGAATGGTATAATCTAGCAACTGCCGTTAGTTGAATGCCAAGATCTTGCTCAACATTTACTTAATGGGCTGTTGCAAACATGTGTTTAACTTATCTACAATTTATAGAACTACTTTTTCAGTATCTCTCCTTATATTGTATAGATTTGTGATTTTAACATAGCAATCAGGAAGCTGAGAAAGTTGAGATCTCTAAAGCATCGGGCTCCTCAACATTAACATCAAAAACGAATGTTTTTCCTTAAATTTTATACATTTTTTAAATATGTGCTGGGATCTACTATCAAACGACGTCCAAAATTGTTTGCGGTACGTTGTTAGCGAAAAACCCACCTGAATGGTATAATCTAGCAACTGCCGTTGGTTGAATGCCAAGATCTTGCTCAACATTTACTTAATGGGCTGTTGCAAACATATGTTTAACTTATCTACATTTTATAGAACTGCTTTTTTAGTATATCCTCTAAAAATGTTATGATATTGTGTGCTGGGATCTACTATCAAACGACGTCCAAAATTATCATATTGCGGTACGTTGTTAGCGAAAAACCCACCTTATATAATAGTCTAGCAGCTGCCGTTCGTAAAATGCCAACATTTATATCTGAACATTTGTTAAATAAGCAGTTGCAAGAGAAGTATATTTAATGCTATTGTGGAGAGATCTACTATCAAACGTAGCGTTATATCAATTTTCACGCAATGTTAGCGAAAAACTCTCCTGGAAATTTAATCTTGGCACTTGAATCAAATCGTAGCTGAACGGCATAGAACTCATTAAATCAGGGATTCAAATGCCAACAACTGGAGTGCCACGCATGTAAAATGAGTATTATAGTAAAAAAAAAAAAAGGTTCCTTTTCTAAGCACGCGCCAGACGGTCCCAGGTCCCAGGTCCCTGGTCCCAGGATCCCAGACTGCTTTGCAGAGCAACCCCGAAAACTGGTTAGGCCGGTCAGCAATAGCAACATCGGCAACGTGCAACAGAAATTAGTAAGGGTCCAACAACAGAGCAAAGAGGGTAAAGTTTTGGGGGTTGCTCTGCTTTGGCTGCTGCTGCTGCCGACGACGACAGAGACAACCCCTAAAAGTGCGCCGCCTTCGGATGATTGTGATCCCCCGACCCTCCCTCTTCCCTCTCCCCTCTCTCCCAGAGTGGGTTCAGGCGACGGGGATCATCAAACGTTAACAACCAACTGTCGTGCGTATTTCCCTTTTTATTTCCACAGGGCAGGAAGTGCGCGCGACAGCACAGGGAAGGGGCAAGAAGTTTATGGAGAGGACCAAAGAATGGGGAGAATGAAACTCCACTCCAAACGAGAAAACGACGCGAATGGAAAATTCTGTCGCGTTCAACTATTGTGTTTGTTCTGGAAGATGCTTTTGGAGCTGCACAACTAAAATTTCAATTCACTTCGGTGTCTCTCGGTGCTGTTTCGTTTTTTCTTTTCATTACGGTTTGTGCTGTTCTAAAAAGTCAAAAGAAAAACCGGTTTCGCAAAAAAATACAAGAACTGTGCCATTTCGAAAAACGGGCGAGCTGCTCTCGAGAGTCGAGTCGAGTTGAGTCTTAAGTCGAGTTGAGTTGGCAGAAAAACCAGTTTAAAGAAAAATAAAGCGCACAGAAAACAGAAAAATCGACAGAGGACTGAAAAACAAATTTAAAATGGAAATAACTTGAAAAATAAATGAAAAGAAATGAAAAAGAATCAAAAGATTTTTAAAGAGGAGTTGTTGAGAGTTGAGTTCGCGCTAAAAAAGCAAGAACAAATATACAAAAATAAAAACAACACAAAGTTCCCCCCACAACATTTGCATAAAGTGGAATTTATCTTGTCGCTTGCAAAGCTGAGCGAGACACACACACACACACACACACACAGATACGGATACAGATACAGATACAGACATAAAATTTGTATATTTACGACGTAAAAATAAACGCCGCGGCAATTCGCCCCCCGTTCGCCAAACCGCCGCCTGCCTTGCCTGCCTGGCAGTGACTTTCAATAATTTAATTTCTGGCAACAACAACAACAACAACAAAAGGCGGTGGCGGAGGAGGTGAAGAAGAAGGAGGGAGAAGGAGCCGCAGCAGCAGCAGCAGCACAACAACTTGAAGCATTCGCAGCACAGTCTAAAAAAGCCAAAGAAATCGCTTTAACGTAGGCGGCGTCGTCGTCGTCACTGTCTGCGGCTCATTTTATGATATGTACGGATTTTATTTGTTTATACCCTACATATGCAAAAAGGGCCAAAAAGGGTTACCAAAGCCCAGATGCCAACCAGATCGGAACTAAGTACTTTTTCTACAGCAAAAGTAGAATTTACCAATTGTATCTATTCTATTGTCTATCCATCTACAGCTGTTAACATCGAATTAAGATACATTTAATTATATTTGTATTAATAAAATTATTAACACATTTGTTTACTTAACAATCTTTTAATTTGAACTTATTGACATTACTAATTACAAAGCAAACCCTAGTTATAAAAAAAAACTTCTTTTTAAATTTTCTTATTTAAATATCAAAAATAACCATTATTTTCAAGATTAATTTTTTGTTAATTAAAAAATAATGATTATGGTATACAATTTATTAAATTATTTGAAGTTAGAAATCATGGAATCAAAATAATGACCTTAGTGTAATTCATCATTCTGTATCTTATTATCGATAACCTAAAACCAAATTGCATTAGTAATTGCTTCTCAGTAATTTTCTTCAACCTTTTTTTACAGGTGCATAAAGTCGTCGTTCATTTTGCAAGACTTTTTCAATTTTTCAACGCGATCCGCAGCAAGTAGAAAATGTCGTTGTTGCCATTAAAAGCCGGCAGAGAAAAACGAAAAACTCGTTTTTTCTTTAGGGCTTTGTTGTATTTATTTTTTGTTTTGTTGGTGGTTTTTTTTTTTTTTTGTTGTTCTCAAAAAGCTATTTAAAGTGAATGTTAAGGGCTTGTGTTTTGTGGCTTTGTGGCACAAGTTCGAGAGTAAAGGGCGGCGTCTCTCGTGAATGAGTTGGCTGAAAATGCCAACCACAAATTGCAAACGAATGTTTGAGACTTTGTCTCGTTTGATCTTGGCATTATGTCCGTCCTCTTCTCTGTCTTTTCTATCGCAAAGTGGCAGTTTTTTCCACTTTTTTTGCTTGGCATCTTGTAACTTGAAAATGTGGTCACGCCAGCTTTTTGGAATGGGTGTGTCTTGATCTTGAGGTTTCTATATGACAGGTGATGTGTCTGACTGGGGCGTTACCGTGTTTACAGATCATATTTGCATATGCTTAAGAAAAATTATGAATATGCCCCGTGTCAAACATATGAAGTGTGAAGTGCTCGAAAGAGAAATAGCGTGAAATTACCTAGTGAACGTATCGATAACAGCGTTATCGATAGGCAAAGCCAGGCAAGCAATCGCTTAATGATGCCTCCGCTTTTATTATTAAATGAAATGTCACTAGGCCGACGACGTGAAAGTGAAATTGCGAATAAGAGACTAATCAACAACAAATAAAATAAAAACAGTTCAACGAACTTTTTGGCCATTGACACAGACAAGAAAACTAGCTGAAGGCAAAAGCTAAAGCAAAGTAAAAGAGCAGCCAACGATAACGGCAGACAAAGAGAAACAAAAACCAAAAATATTTCGGCATTTTTTGCACATTTTAATTTTTGTTTACTACAAAAAGACGAAACAAAATAAACAACAAGAACAAGACAACTACTATAATCGTAATAACAATAATGAACATCATAATAAACAGGCAAGTGTAGACCATAAATGTGTAGGTCAGTGTAGAAATTGAAGAACACAAATAAAACGACAAAAAATGCAAGGTCGTTACGTTGAGAAGAACAAGACGAAGTAGAAGAAGCAGAAACGTGGGTGGTTCTCAATTTGATGACAACAGCTCAAAAAACTGAGCGAAGAATGTGATGAGCACACATGAAATAAATAATAAACAAAACGCTGAAAAACAAATGCAAAAAAAAATACTCGAGCAGCATTTTTGCGCTTTCGCATTTGTCTTATTCTTCTTTCGCGTTTTTTGCACTTGTTGCGCAAAAGCTTTTTGTTGTTATTGTTGCTTTTTGTGCGTCTCACATTATTATTGTTGTACTTTTGTTATTCTGCACATGTGCGTAGAATGTAAACAAATGAAACTTTTAAGCTGCATGACAAGCAAGCTAAAAGTTCAGCACGCTCGCTCTGTGTGTTAGAGAGAGGGAGAGAGAGCGCATACTGCGTGTGAAATTTGGCAACAATGCAGCGAACATATTAAACATGGCGCGCACATAAAGTGAAAGATTATAAAGCAGCAAAAACAGGCCGAAAATATGAAAAATGAAAATGTAAACGTGTCTGTAGAGCACGTACTCACACACTCATTCAAATACAACAACAGCAAGTAGAAGAAGCAGCTGCTGAAAAGAGAGCAGAAAAGTGCAGAGAGAAAATTTCACGCGTTTTTGTTATTGTCGCTGAACAAACATAAAACGAAAAATAAACGAAGTCAGCCGAAGCCCAAAGTGAGAGGGAGTAGAAAAAAAAGAGAGCGTTGCCACACAGTTCGCAGCATTGAAAAATATTTTACGGCATCGCTGCTGATGGGGGGAAAAACCAAGATGGCGGCCACACATAGCGACACATTTTTTCTTTCTTTTTTGTTTTTCGACAACGTGCTTTTTAACAATAATTGCTGCAAATGTTTACACATTGTTGTTGTTTAGCAAAAAGCTCGCTTTAGAAGTTTATGCTGCAAACACAGACACACACATACATACATTCCATTTACGCCAATTAGAAAAAAGCTTATGTAACAACGAGTCGCTCTCTTTGCTTGCATACAAGTGGAGAGAGAGAGAGAGAAGAGAAGAGAACGTGCAGTACAATTTTTCACTGCGACACTTGACCTCATTTGCATGTGTGTGTTTGTGTGCGTGCATTAAATTCGTTCGTTAAATTACACACACACACACACACTCACATCTCATGTGTTGCACTCAAAAGCTCTCTGCAAAATGCAGTGCAGCAAAAAGCTTTCACAATAACGCATGAAAAATCGATATGAAAGTCTCACACACTCACATGCAAACTCTCGTTGGAAATATTGATTGAGCGAGAGCGAGAGAGAGACGGACAATCTGTATTGCACAAATTAGAAAGTACAGTTCTAAGTCTATTTAAAAAATATCTATATATATATATAATGCATTCAAGTTTGCTATACACACCGAAATAGAATCACAGGCAGCACAAAGTCGTCGTCGTGTCGTTTTTGATTAGAATTTTCCTTTTTTTTTTTTGTTGTATTTGCACATCAAAATTATGTTGTTACACACACACACATATACACATAGTGAGAGAGAGAGAGACGCACGGTTTTGTTTTTGTATTTGTGTGGGGTAAAAGCGCGCGGCAGAAAAAGCAATAAAATTGAATTTATTTTTATTTTTAAAAGCCAAGTTTTTCAGTTGTGTGTGTGTCGTGTATGTATGTATATGTATGTGTAGTTTTTTCCTGCTGCTGCGGAGTAGCAGCCCGCACAACAAAATGCGAAACGCGCGGAGCCACTGAAGAAAAACTGACGACTGACGACGGCGCACGAAAAGTTTTCTGCTCTAGCCACACAGCGCCACACAGAGCTAAACACACGAACGAAGTTCCGAACGACAGAGAGAGAGAGAGAGAGAAAGAGAGCGAGTGAGTGAGTTGAACACACATTGCACCCAGTTGGAAATGACGGTGCGAAAAGACTGCCGCTCAGCAGTTGACTTGACTGTTGCAGACAGCTACTCGCTTTTAATCTTTTCAATCACAATTCATTTTTCTAGCTAATTGCAATTTAATTAAGATTCTTAGCATAAATTAAATGATTTTATTTTAGTTATTTCAAATTATAACAATGTATAAGTTTATGGTGCATAATTATTACAGGTGCAAATAATTAACTTACTTTAATAAAAGAATATTTATTTTTTGTAAAAAAAATTTAAAAATTTAATTAATTTTGTCAGCATTACAGAAAAACATCAATTGCGATTGCCGCTTGTCCAATTGGGAAACTTTGACGTACGTGTATAAATATTTTCTGCCTTTGTGTGTGTGGGTGTGTGTGTGTGCTTTGTATGCTTGGCGCGCGCGCAGAGTTGCCAACGCTGCCAATACGAAAAACTCAGCAGCGCATGCAAATCCACAAATTATTTGTTGTGCTGATAAAAAGTCTGGCTTGGTGGCAGCATTAATTAGCAGCCGCAGCTTAATTGAAGCAACTTTGCCACGACTATTGATAAAAATAGACCTACAAACATACATACATAAGTATTCAATAGTGAGCTGGCAACTCTGTCTATGTAGTGGAGTTCAAAAATATCATTCGTTGTGGTCGCTCGCTATTATTGTTGTTGTTGTTGTTGTTGTTGCTCGCTCATGTAGGGGGCGAGATTTTGTGTATGAGTTTTTTTTTTTTTTTTTTGCCAAGGCGAAGCCATAATGTTCACAAGAACAACAACTGCCGTTGCCAAGCTATCGGTCGCTCTCTCGCGCCCGCTCTCTCTCTTTCGTTCTCTCGCCGTATCTCCTTTTCTATGTAGTGTTATTTGTGTGTTGGGGGGAGACAGCATGTAAAATGGGTTTGTATGCATTGCATTTTGTACTTAAAAAGTGCAAATTATTTTCTGAGTATTTTTTTTGTTGTTTGTTTGTTTTTAATGATCGTTCATGCACACAACAAATACATGCAAACGTTTGGCGATTTATTTTAGGTTCCAGCATGACTTCATCGGAAACATTTTCTTTCCCCCTCATGCTATTTAAGGTAATGCGTGTGTGTGTGCGTTTGTATGTGTGTGTGTGTAATTATGTACTTCAATTCTTAACGGTGTTGCGTTCACTTCTATGTATATGTAATTAACGCTTTTATGTGAAATTCTACACGCTTGATTAAAAAGCTCTCTAAGCGATACTAATTGACGATATGGAGACATTTTTTTTTCTTTTGGGGTGCAAATATTTTTTCAATTTAAATGCTGATCGCTGTGTATGTGTAAAGAGCAGGGGCAATAAAAGGGAAGGTAAAAATAAATAATAATAATCACGATAGTGATCACAACTTCTTTTCGATTCCAAAAATTACAATTTTTGTATGTCTAGTTTAATAGACTGTAAAATATAATAAAGACTGGGGGATCACGGATGGAGTTCACAAAAAGACAATTTAATACTTTTTGAATTCAGTTACACGTAAAAATTAAAAGTCGAAAAAAAGGAGAATAAAGTTTTCATTGTGTCTTCCAAAATAATTCGAATAAATTCTCGAATAGTTTACCGATTTAAGAGTTACAGCTGGCATGTCTAAGCTAACATGTTTGTGAGTGTGTACTTTACATAGCAACACGAAACGCATAATAAGTAACTCACCTGCATTCAATGAAAAGCTCTCCCTCTCCCTTTCTGTGTCTCTCTCCACCCCCAGGCCGCAGTTAATAAGCACAACAACTTCAAGTCGGTCACGTAGAAGCTTTTTCCTTAAGTTTTGCATGCGCCTCTCTCTCTATTATTATTGTTGTTACATTAGTCGACGCCGACGTCGCTGTCGCTGTCGCTGTCACTTGCGTTGGCGGCTGCACTGTCACCTAGGCCTGCCTGCAATAGCAGCTGCGTCACACACACGCGCGCATATGATTACACGTAAAGCAAACACACAAGACAAGTGAAAACCAAACACTGACAATTATCTATGCACATGCACACACACACACACACACATACTAGTACGTATTATGATGTTTGCTCGTTTTGCGCTGCTTTTTAATTATAATAAATTATATTTCAACTGCGGCCCGAGGGCCATAAAACAAATCGAACGACTTTTGTGTTTGTTGCCTTTGCATTATTTTTTTTTTTTGTTAGCTTTATGTAAGCGAGCGAGTAACAAAAAGTGTTTTACTGACAGGGGGAGGGAGGTGAAGAAAATTTGCTTACGTTACGTTATGCATGAAACGAGCGCGCACTAACGACACAACACGACGCTAAACAATATTCCTGAGAGTTCCATTTGTTACTGCAATAACAAAAACGGTGCTGGCAAAGCCAACGCCAAAGCAGTAAGAATAAAAGTCGAAAAAGCTACAACAACCAAAAGCAACAAATTCAAACACACACACGCACACGCACACGCACAACATATGCACACGAAGACACGAAGCTCGAAATTGTTGTTGGTTTTTTGCAGTGCATGCGAAAGAACCGAAGATCACTCGTGAGTGTTGTGTGTGTGTGTGCGAGAAGTAGCGACATTTGCGTGACTGTGTGTGCGTCTGTGTGTGTGTGTGTTGGAAAAGGGGAAGGCCAAGTGGAAGTGGAAGTAATGCTAAATGGAAAAGTAAAGAAAAATTCGGTTCGCATGTGTGTGTGTTTACATACATATGTATGTATGTATGCATTTATGTTTGCATATGTAAATGTATGTATGCAAATGCGAAAACTTATTTAGTAATTACAACGTCATCGAGCAGAAATTTTCGTGCTTCTCTTAATAAATTCAGAGGTTTGTCTATGACAGTATTGTTTAAATAAACACTGTGCTGTCATGTACATGCAAACATTCATTTTATGGTCATAAATCAAATAATAAACATTTAGCGGAATAATCAAAATTCCGTTGTAGAGAAGGTGTCAAGAAATGCAGAGTTCAATGCGAACCTTTCTGTCAATACCCGGATACCCAAACAGCAGGGGGGGTATATAGAGTCAATTGCATCTTATTTAAAACAAGAATGAATTATACGATTTAAATGCAGTTGTTTAGGAAGATATTTTTATATATGTATGTTGGAAAACTTAATAAAAATACTTACTTGAATCAGGCACAACATTATTTTTTGACTGCTCTGAAAATGAGTAGTGGGTATTTCACATTCAATCACAGTCGAGTTTAGTGACTTATATACGTGTTTTATGTACCTTTTGTAACCAGTAACGCACTGTGGGAGATAAAGAGAAGGGCCATAAAGAGTACACATGTCAAGTTTGTCAAAAAATTGTTTGCAAAATACTGAAAAGCATGATATTTGATATTTCGTAGTTAAATATTCGCTTCTCTACATTTTTTTCACAAAAAAACACATTTATTTATTCATGACTTCACATTTATTCTCTCAATTTAATGTTTTCTACTTAAAGTCATAAAAAATGCATTTTCATTGCTATATTTTATGGCTATATTCAAATATATATTCGTATAGAAAAACAATAACACTAAAACTACTTCAAATTAATAGTTTTAATTAATTGTTTGCAAAATGCTCGCACAATTCCAATTTAATAATTCAGGCTAAGGTTTAAATCAATCTACCAAATCCCAGCCTTAAGCTAAAAACTAGCAAAATTTCTTTCCAACTGGTTACAATTAAAATCAAAAGTTATTTAACAAGACATTTTAATCACATGTGCTTTAAATTTACAATACTTTGTATTTAAAGCCAATTTTCTTTAACATTTTTCATTCATCCACACATTACTCGCAAATAAAAAGAGCTATTAAGTGGCCTATTTTGGGTTTTGGGATCCACAGGAATTGACTTTTCAAAATAGTCAGATTTGAGGTGAATTTTGGCAACACTGCTCGTAAGTGGTGACATCAAGCATTCGTCTATGCATGTACAAATGATTATGTGTGTGTGTGTGTGTGTAAGTAACTACTTATCATATGAATCTGTTTGTTTCTAAACCTGCGACTTTCTAATGGATCCGTCTAATGCTCAAACATACGTACTCATTATAAATCTTCACTTTTTCTGGCATTTATAATTTTTTGCTGCTGCTGCTCATTTTGCATTAACAATTGCTCAAACTTGATTTGGATGCTTCTTAAAAATAAATGATTACTTGTTTAAAAAACCAGAGAAATGAACAAAAAAAAACAACGGTTACCATAATTGCGTTGAGAGCTTCTAAAAGTTGTGCACATTATTAGCAACTGCGCGTCGACGCCGTCGTCGTCGTTATCGCAACTTCGGCCGGCGCGCCGCCGCCCGCGCAAAAAGCAACGCTTTTGAGATTTGGCGCGGCTTTAAAAGCTGCGCTGCAAGAAATTAACAACAATAAAAGTTGAAAATTGTTTGCCATGACAAAGAAAATAATCGTTAAGCTTCGTCTGGAGGAGGCGAAGACAGTCGAAAAACTCGTTTTGGGTACGCTTTGATTTGTTGTTATTGTTTTTTTTTGGCAACACATTTTTTTCTCGGCTGTCCGTGTGCGGAGCAGGCAAAGTGAAAATTGTTCGCCGCGCCCCGTCAGCAAATTGTTGAATACTTTGAAATGCCAGAAAAAAAAAAACAAGTAGGAAAGCTGCAGTCGAGAGTGATCGACTGTGAGATACCCGCTACCCGTTTTGTGAGACACTTCCAGTGGATCACATTAATATTCGATTTTCTATTTCTTCAACTACTTTATGGGGTCTGCCTGTTGCATGCCTTTTCTGTTGCCACGAAGTTAGAATACCCTTTTACCCTTATGGGTAGCGGGTATAATTGAATAAAATTGAAAGGCATCCATAGTTAAAATTTTCAATGATTTTACGCTACGAAACTTCGAAATGATTCACCTGCTCTGGCCTAATGATGCGTGCGTGGGAGTGGGATGGCTATGCAAACATGTGCATACAAACAAACATACATACATACTACATACTTATGTAGTACATGCATATCGATGTGTGTGTGTGTGTGTGTGTATGTTGGTCTCTGCCTGTTGCTTTATTCTTGAAACTTCGTTGGGTTTTTACGCCGTGCCGTTGTTGCTGGTGTTGTTGTTGGTTGATGTCGGTGTTGCTGCTGCTGCTGCTTCTTCTTTTGGCGCACACAGCTGTTCCATAAAAATTCCTTAACGTTTAATTTTAGCAACAGAAATTGCACAAGAGGGAAAATGCAAGAAAACAACGTTTATTTTTATTATTGTGCAAACTCATTTACATGCACACACACACACTCACACGCGCTCACATGCAAAAACCAACAAAAACAAGAGCAGCCAAAGGAAGCGGGCACAAACTTTAAGAGCGGCAGTGTGAGCGAGTGCGCGAGAGTGTTGTGTGGGAGAGAGCGACACACACAACGGCGCGTTGCGTGGGAGGGAGAGGGAGAGGAACGTCAACTCTACTACTCTCGGCTATGCTTAACCTTGAAGTCATCTTTTCTCTGTTTGTTCTGTATTCGCTGCACATGCATACAAATGTAAATTTGTGTTCAAAATGCAAAAACAGCCCAACGGCGATGGTGACGACGACGGCGACAGCGACGCTCTCTACGCTATTCTATGTGCGTGTTTATGTGTGTGTGGAAGAGCAGATGTACAGCGTTGGGCTCCCCTCTCGTCATTTTCCTTTTCCCTCCCTCTCGTTGTTGTCGGCTCTGTTCTCCATTAATCTGCTTTTCGTTTGTGCTCGTGTTTTTATTCTCTCTTTATGTTGTGTTTTTTTTTTTTTGCATTTCATGTTCATTTCCTTTTGTCAATTGAATTTAATGGAGTTTGTGGACTGTGGTGCGACTGAAAATGGGCGTCTGCGCCAAGGGTGGAATTGATCGATCAGCAGCGGAGCCCTTAGGGGTTGTGCCTGGGTTTTGGCCACACAACCGAACCGAACCGAAACGGAGGGAGCATCTGTTGTGCTGCAGCCTTGCAGCTGTTGTGTACTATGTATGTATGTGCATGTTTTTGTGCCCTCTCTTGTGTTTCGGGGGGTAGGAAAAACCCTAATGCACCTCGGGTTCATGGCCCCGGTTGCCACAACTCGAGTCGCGACGCCTGCTGTCGTCATTCACACATACACAAGCACGCGACACAGTATTTAAGAACAAAGTATCCAATGCAGCAGACAGTTATCGTCTATCGATATCGATCAATTTGCGTCTTTTATTTTCAATCGCTTTGCAACATTGCCTGGCATCCGTTGAAACTATTAGTTATCGCTCAACGATTTCGATAAATATTAATGCTCGTTACTGCTAGTTTTGTCGATATTTGGAACATAGTCTGGTATGGATTTCGATAAGTATTACTGTCCATATGAAATTTCGTTATAATTCATTACGTTTTATTTTTAAAGAACATTTTTTATTTTGCCTTGCAACATAACCTGGTATTTAATTAAACCAGTTGTTATCGATTATTTATTTCGATGAATAATACTGTTTGTAAGAAATTCCCTTTAAATTCGAATTACTTTATTTTTGTCGTATTTTTTCTAAACATTTTATTTGCAGCATAGCACAGTTATTGATGTTATTATTGATATTATTTTGGTTTGCAACATAATTTGGTATCTGATTAAGCAAGTCGTTATTGCCATTCGATATCGAAAAATACTGCTACAAAATTCCCATCGAATTCGCCGCGTTTTCCCATGCAATATCAAATTTGCAGTTGAACTTTCGCTCGGGTTCCTACGCTCGTCGATTTAGGGGTTGAAATGCAACTTTTATGTTACTATATATATTTATTTACATGTACATGCATGTATATACAGTATATATTTATTTTTTTGCCAAGTGCAAAGTCGTGATGTCTGTGATCAACGGCAGCTGTCGGAGCATATTTAATTTTTTTATTGTGGGGCCTTTGGAACAACCCCTTTGGCAATTGCGGATCTCCAGGCAGCCGAGCTAAGCAGCTTTCCACCCCATTCAGTGAAATGCCAACTGAGACGCAAAAGGGCCACCCTCGCACCCTAATGTACACCAAAAACACAGCCCTACCAAGGACCACCCGTCAGCCAAGTGTGTCGTCCGTCGTCTGCTTGTGATCTGAGAATGCTGTGGCTGCTGTTGCTGCTCCATTTTAGGGTTGCTTTTGCTTATGCTTAATGCGTGTCCTTGTCACACGCAAAAAGCTCTCTGCCAGCCCATTTCCGTTGCCTGTAACAACCCCCCCCCCACACACACACACACACTTACACACACACACACGCAGGCAGGCAGGCAGCGAGAGCGGCGAGGGTTGAAAATGCGGTTGCAGCCGCAGAGGGGATCATGCTTGGCTGCCGTTGCCAGACGCCCGATGCCCGACGAGCGACGACGGGTGACCGACCACCCCCTCGATTGTTCGCTCCCTGCTCCCTCCGCCCATCGTACCCTTGGGCTATGCGAGTTGCCCTTATTTGCTCCGTTCGCAATACAAATTCGCTTCGTTTTGTTCTCTCGCTCTCTCACGCTCACGCTCTGCTCTTTGGGGTTGGGGAAATCAATAAATCGGGGCGGATCGGAAATAGAAAAGTGCGCAGTTGCTAACGTCGTTATGCGTCTGGCTGGCGGTGTGTGCGATTTGATGATGTTGGGTCAAGCTGCTTTTATTTTGATATTTCACTAATCTTTTCCTTTTTCTTTTCTAAACAAAGAAATACCACGCGCCATGCGACTCATAATCCATTTGATACAACCCTCAGCGAACGACGTCGTTTTGCTAATCATAAAACAGCATAATGTCGATAATTACAGTTTCATATGGTACAAAAATAATGTTGTCAATTATCTGCAATGTATTATGTAGGTTTATATGATTTTTAACATTCTTACTGAGCCGATAAATGTTGCAACTTCAAATCTCTTGTGGGTTTAACTGCAATTTTTGCATAGAACATAAAAATCGGATAACTGTAAAATTATGCAATATATACAAAAGTTTTTATGCAATTATCTTTGATGCATGATGCTTTCATCGACATTATACCCTATGGCAATTACCTTATAAAAGCTAATGGAGCCTTTCGTTATTTTTAAACATATTTTTCTCCTCGAAATTACGGGTTCCCGCAGAACTTGATAAAAAATAAATAAAAAAAAAGTAGCTCAGAAACAACTTTTCATTTAAATAAGAAAGATCGAAATCAATTAGGTAAATTTGATATTTCCTGTTTTAAGTATTCATGAGTTTCAATTAGAAATTGCAGAATCTAAATTTTAGATTCTAAATTATTCAAAACTGGCAGCTAAACTTAAACATTTTATTGTCGTCACTGAATAAATAAATAAAAATATAAAATAAGATGATCAAAATAGATTGTGATTGGATTTCAATTTACATAAAAATGTATTTTCAATATTTGTATAAATAAATATGCAAACATTCACTTTTAATTGTATTTTCCTGACTTTTTGGATGCCAAATTTTTCATATCATAAGCTTTGATTAAACAAATTACAAAATACATATTGGGTAAACAATACGAATGGCCAAATAGTTTATGATTTTGTCATGCGTTCATTTTGTTGTTGCCCCTAATCCAGCTCCAATGAGCGTCTTCCTTTCACTTGATTAACAACAAAAACTCTTCGCACAGAATTTTTGTTAAACATTTTCTCATATTGACCCCAAAAGCGATACATACATACATATACATACATATGTACATATGTATGTATGTATGTAAGGATGTATGTACATAATTTTGCGAGCTGAAAGCCAAAGAAAACCAGAAAGTTCCATTAACGAAAATATTTTTGGCAGCCTCATTTGGGCAGGCAGCGTCGACGTCTTCGCGACGGAGAGTGGGAGCGAGCGAGCGAGCCAGAAAGAGAGTGGCAGCGGGAGCGGGAGCGAGAGCAAGAGAGAGAGAGGGGCCAGCCGATTGCGAGCATTCTTTGAAAAACCCGAGAGCCATCAATCACTCACACACACACACAGACGTAAGCAAACACACACGCACGATAGCCATGCTAATGCTGCGAGTTCGAATGAAAACGAAGCTCAGAATTTGTGAAAAAGAAGCGCAATCATAATGGAAATCAAAGCGTACAGAAATAGCAACAAAAACGCAAACACACACACACACACACACACACACACACACACACGCTCGCCCCAAACTGAAGTGAAGTGTGTAGAAAGCAACAACAAGCAACTCGCATGTGTGTGTGAATGTGTGTTTTCGGGGCTTGGGCTCCCTTCGGTGCGGTTAGCGCCGACTGTCTGCATTGCACTAGTCCCGCACTATCAACTTCGTAGACAGCTGTGAGCTAGAGAGTTGCAGGAAGCAAGTGACTGGTTCCCAGCTATATACTAGGTATCTAGTAGCGTACTAGTGCAATGGTAGTTAAGCGGGTGACAATTGTCCCGTCCAAGGACATTGTCATGTAAAAGGAGGCAGTTGAAAGCATGGCTGGATACAAAAATGTAGTCGGGTTTTTTTTTTAATAAATTTAAAATATTGAATTGACGATATTTTGTTGTTTGAAAAAACATCAGAATGATATTTGACATTTATCTATTAAGAAATATCAATATAAATACGAAATTTAAGAAAATGTTTTTAGAATCCCCAAAAAATCTGTAATATAATTATTGCAATTGCATACTATCTAGAGCAATAAGGTATCTGAAGTTAGCTTAGATAATCCCAACGAGGTAACTTTATTGGTAAGCCTGAACATAAAGAGATTACTTTTCCACACAGTGACCTGATACAAAATATCGGTAAAATATCAACAACAAAAAATAACATAATTTGATATTTGAGAAATAAATTATCCCAATATAAATATATCGCCTAAAAATATCTTTATATTTTGATATTTTAATATATTTTGAACAACCCTTCTCCAATAGAATTACTAATGTTTTCGCTAGTACTTCAGACTGAAGGGCTGACAAATGCGAAAGCTTTCGAAGTTGACGATGGCCAACGAAAATCGTTGAAAAACGAAAACATCAAAATAAAATTCAATTACATATTGACTTTGAGCTGTTGTTGTTGTTGTTATTATTATTGTTGTTGGCGGCTTCAAAATGGAATGGAATTTGAGTAGAGCTGTTGCTACGAAATCACGTACAACATTCGAGTCGCTCACTCGAGACACAACAACATTGTTGTTGCTGTATTTGTTGTTATTGTTGTATTTGTTACTGTCTCAAGTAAGCGGGTGCGGCATAAATTTTCACTTTGCCCGTCCAAAAACTGTTGCCAAAATAAAAAATGAAAAAAAAAAACCTAAAACTCAAAACGAGTTTTTATACCCGCTACCCATAGGGTAGAAGGGTATTATGACTTAGTGCCAACAGAAAATGTATGTAACAGGCAGAAGGAGGCATCTCCGACCACATAAACTATATATATTCTTGATCAGTGTCAACAGCCGAGACGATATAGCCATGTCCGTCTGTCCGTCTGTCCGTCTGTATGAACACCTAGATCTCAGAGACTATAAGAGCTAGAGCTACCAAATTTGGGGACAGTACTCCTTTATGTCCTACGCAGATCAAGTTTATTTCAAAAGTTGGATGCCACGCCCCTTTCCGCCCCCAAAAGACTTTAAAAGCCGTAATAATAGACCTAGAGCATTGAATTTTGGTATGCATAATAATAATTATATTCTCAATGATTCCTGTGAATTTGGTTGAGATCGAATGAAAAAAAAGGAAGTTATTAAAGAATCAATTTTATATGCAAAATTCACTTGCAGCTGCCCGCGCTTTGTTTGTTTAGTTGACAGTGTGACCATAACGGTGTTGTGATTTTCACCCGCTATTTTCAAATATATACAAAAAAAATAGTTTTAGTATATTTGGTATATTTTTTGTTAAAATATCATTTAAGTTTTATGTTTTCTCTCGAAATGGGTTGCGGGTATCATACGGTCGAGCACTCTCGACTGTAGCTTTCTTACTTGTTTTTACTGTCGTCATTCCTTTATTTATTGTATTTTCTTTGTCATTTGGCGCGCAATTTTCAACGTATTAATTTTGTGCAGTGCACAAAATTTTTAGAAGCTCAATTATGGTCACCATTCCACTGTAGTTGTTGTTGTTGTTGTTGTTGTTGTTGTTGTTGTTGTTGTTGTTACTGATCCAGTCAATCGTAAGCGTTTATTTTTAAACAACAAAAATCAAGTTTTGCGCACACAAAAAAAAAAGTTAATTACATATAAAAAAGATTTATACCCACATAGAAAGTTGCATGCGAAAAACAATAACAACAACAACGAATAAATTGTATTTTAAAATTATTTTCATGTTGAGCGAGAGAGCTTTTGACGATCCCATGGTAAGGTTGATGTCGATGGGCGTGTATGCGTGTGTGTGTGTGTGTGTGTGTGAGAGAGTATCTGTGTGTTGTGGGCGCGCCCGAGGGCGCATCAAATAATGTTTGACATGGAATACGCGGATAGACAATAAAGTGAATTTCACGTTGTCATGTCAGCGCACAGCAACAGCAACAACAGCAACAACAGCGACAACGACAACAATTGTGAAACCCTAAACGCAGCGATGAGATGATCCGACACAATTTCCACCCTAAATTGTGGGGTTGCTGAAGCGGGGCGGCGGCATCGATTGAAGCAAATAAAGCTTCAGGGCCAAAGTACAAAAGCAACAATGCAGCAGCAACTAAAACCAGAAAACTACCCTAAGCACAGCAACAGCAACAACAACAACAACGTAGCCTCGGATCGGGCAGCGACAGCGACGCGACTGCATAACATTGGCAGCAACAACATCAACAGCCATGTGTGCAAATGCAAGAGAGTGAGAGAGAGAAAGAGAGAGGCAGGATGACATGGGATCCACAAACACACACACACACACGCAGAACTCGAGCTGTGAGCGCGCCATGAAGTATGTGTGCATTTTTTTTTAGCTTTTCGGTCAGTGTGCGTGTGCGTGTGTGTAGTTTGTGAGTGTGTGAGTGTGCGTAAGTGAGAGCGAGGCGAGCGCCATTTTATGCAATTTCGCAACTTAATTAAACGTAAGCCGAATTACGTAGCAAAGTTGACGGCAGCAGAACAACATAATAACAAAATACAACATACGGTGACGAACTAAAATATGTTTCACTTCATGACTGATTTATTCCTAATAATATAATTGTATAAAAATACAATATACAATTATTTAAAATGATTAGAGATGCGCCCCTTTACAGGTTACAAAAAAGTGTTACCATAACATTCAAATATATGGGCGTTCTATAAATGCAATTTTTAAATACTGAACATAATAATAACTATGTTAATTCCAGCAAAAACTCTTGTATGATTAATTAAGAACTCAATTCATGTTATGCCATATTTTTATCATAGAATGAATAATAATTGTTTAAAATAATAAAAACCATCAATGCCATCAATGCAAAACCAATCATGAAAATTGTATGTGTGGAGTTCAACTCCAAAATGTCAGCGGAACCAAAGTGTTATGTCATGTCAAGCTAAATCCGTTTTCATAATGCGGTTAACATGATGTGTGACACATCTGCAACAACATCAACAACATCATCCACAACAGCAACAACAACAACAACAAGAATTGGTGGTTTACAAGTCTGCTGCTGTCAGTGCGAGATAGAAGATGCTGACGCTTGTTTGGCTTAAGCTGATTCAGACTTGTTGCGGTGAGGATTGCGCTAAGAAGCTGAATGTCGCTCTCTTCACCCACGCACACACACAAGCTGGCATATGGAAATATGCATGTGCGTTTGTATGTGTGTATGCGAGAGCGACATTCAGATAAGCGACCTTCTTGTAATTTAAAACTGATAGCGAAAAGCTCGCCGATTATCTTTACATAATGACTCTAATCAATGAGTCAGTGCGACATCAAACTTAATCTTTGAATACATAGATATAAAAAGGTGAATAAAATATATATGTACGTTAAAACAGAAATAAACATAATACAAAAGCGATAGTAAAATGTATCTACATATGAAGAAATTTCATTAAAATAAATAAACGAAAATATAAAATATATTATATTAATTAACTAATATAAATAATTAAGTATTCTTTTTGTCGAAGAAAAAAAGTTGATAGTAAAATTAAATTAAGTAAATTTAAATAATCAATTTTTTCTCAAACATGAAAAAGGCAATAGTAAAATAAATTTATGAACCAAAACATATAATTAAAATTAATACAGAAAATATCAATTTAAAAAAAACTCAAAGTTTAAAATGAACAGAAGTAAACTTAAAATATTTATTTAAATAAAAAGAATAAAAAATGAAATGAAACATGAATGAAAATATTTCAATGTCTACTTTTTGACGATCATGAAAAGGCGATAGTAAAATTTATCTAAAAACAAATATAATTACATAGATTAGAAAAATTAAATTAATAATTCAAAAGTTGAAAGTTAAATTAATGTATTTACAAAAAAATAGAATTTAAAACATAAAATCGTAGTAGAAAATGCAAATACAATAAAAGATCAAATAAAAAGGAATAGAAATGGGGATTAGTTTAACTATAATTTCATATTTGAAAATAATATGAATACATACAAAGATAACTTACATATTTTGAAGTCGATAAGGTGCAGATCCAAAGTAGCTTAGATCACATTGCTAGCAAGCAAAATAAAAGCTTTTGCGAAGAGGCGTTGTTGTTGTTGTCATCACCGTTGAAGGGCTGAGGGCGTACACACACACACACACATATACAGACTTATGTACGTACAAGTTGCTCGTAAAGCGACACCTGTGAGCAACTTTTATTAAGGTTTCTTGCTATGCAACAACAACAATGCAGCAAAGAAATAGCTAAATAGTTCTAGGGCAGGTTCTACGAACGAGTCGAAGAGAGAGAGAGAGAGAGAGAGAGCGAGCACGAGAGAGTGTAAATATGGCACACGCTATATACAGATAAATCCTATCATATCTGTATATAATGCATGCACATACTCGCCACTATTTCATGGCTGCAATTTTATGCATTTATGACAATACATACACATAAACACGCGAGCTTCTAGCACACACACACACACAAACACACTCTTTAACAAGTGGGTTGCCGAAGGGATGGGGATGGAGGTGGGTGGGAGGGGGAGTAAGAGTGAGTGAGTGAGTGAGTGAGTGAGAGTGAGTGCGCATGGGAAGCCAAAACAAGAATAATGCAATGCACACATGTCGCACAACACGCGCACTAATACATAAACGCATGCTGCCCACACACAAACACACTCACACACATGCAAGCACTTCAAATTGCAAGTGCATATTGTGCATGTGCGTGTGTGTAGAGAATTTCATAGAAAAGCGCTTCAATGACGTCAATTGCGGTCCAATAAAGTAATACTTTTTTTTTTCTAAATTAGCTCACATTATTTAGCGCACAAGAGAAACACTAAAGTGCCTGATATGTTGTAAGTGTGTCCATATTAATACTATGCGCCAATATTATCATACTAATGTGACCTTATTCGGGAATGTGCAATCATGTCATGTGGTCACACTTTTGATCTAACTTCCTCACTTGTTTAAATATTTGAAGCATTGAAACATAAATCTCAACAAACAATAAAATAAATAATTTAAATTTTCTTTTAATTAACTCTAGTTTAATGAAAGCATAACACGTGATCCACTGTACATATGAAGAAATATGTTTGCAGCGTGCGCTCGTTTCAAGCCTGCTGGCGCCAGCTAGCGGCCGAGTTTGGCAAAACAAAAAAGGGTGGCCGCTGACGTTGACGTCGCTGCCGATGCCGCTGCTGTTGCTGACCTTAATATGCATTAATTGTTTCAAGAAGCTCTCAACTAGGCGAAGCTTTTTCGAGCATGCATGCCTGTGTGTGTGTGTGTGCTTGTGTGTGTTTGTTCTAATGCGCTCTCTTGTGCTGTCTGTCACGCTCACGCGCATTAAATATGCACAGCTTTCGCTTTATGGAGCATTGGGTGCTTTAATTTTGATCCCAAACCACAGACCACAGCACATGCTCTGTCTCTCTCTCTCGCACACGCGCGCGCTGTTAGTGTGGGGGATCTTTTGTTTTGTTGTGTTTGCGCGCTGCTCTAATTGTGGGTGTTGTTGGGTGCGTTGTTGCTGTGCCTTTTGTCTACACACTCACATACATACATCGCTATAATTACCAAGTGTGTGTATGTATTGCATGTATGTATGTATGTATGTATGCTTGTATGCTTGCATGCGAGGTCAGCTGCCGGTGGCGGTCTCCCTCCCTTTTCTCCCCCCGTGTAGAGTTTGCGCATTGGAGAGTTTCAGATTTCGATCGATTTTTCCAACAGCATGTTTTAGTGTGAAAAGCTTTTGTGTAACGACAATATTGTTTGTTGAGATCCGTTTTAAAAATAATACCAATTTGTTTCAATACTTCAAAATATGCAAATCAAAAGTGTGACCACACGACATAAAATTTCCCGATTCATGCATTCATCAATAGGGTCACACTGGCGACATTTAGAATTAACAATTTATGATTAACTCAAATTAATCGTCTGTTACGATCAATTTGAATGCTGCTCAATTATGCAGCGCAAAAAAATTAAAGCGTATTACATTTGTTGTTGGCTGTTTAAAGCTAGAAAACGAGTTACGAGAATATGCAATTATTTTAATGTATTTAGCCTTGATGCTCATGAATGTCAATTAGCTTAATGCACACACACACACACACACGCATACTCCAAAATCTACATATGTCACGTATGTGTGTGTCTCTCTCACTCTCTCTCTCTCTCTCTAGCTTAGGTGGTCTGCAAAATGAGTCGCTTTGTATGCGCCAACAGCCCATCACTGAAAGCTTTTATGGTGTTCGCCACCCACTTCCGCACCCACAAACACACAAACACACACACACACACGAACGCATACGCATGCAAGTCACTTTCGCATTCAGCAGCAGAAAATTGCAACTGAATTTGAATTGTTTCGCCTTCATTATGCAAATGCCGACTTTTGGTTGCGAATATTTATTTGCGAATTATAAATACATAAAGATAACTAAAGTCTGGCTGCGTTTTGTCACACATCACACTTTCTATATAGTTGAAATTGCCTAACAAAATCCGAACTTTTTTTTATTTATCATTCAAAATAACCGCCATCGTTTCGATAGACAATATCTTATCGATCAATATTTATGTAGCAGGCAGCTTCGTGTTGAATGAGTTAACAACCATCTGGCAACTCTAAACGCAGTGTGTACACACCAGCAAAGATTTTACTATAAGAAACACATTATTTGTTAACAAGAACGTAAATACCAAACTAATAGAACAAAAATGTTATCTTTTAAGTGGTTTAACTTTAATTTCAGCAGTAAAGCATACCAAATTTGTTTACACTCTTACTAATTATTAAATTTAAATTTGCCGCTAACATTTCAATTCCAGCTGTTTCGTAGCAGCATACGTGCAAGCGAGACAGATAGCCTCTCAAAATGCTAAATATTGCCAGCTATTTTAAACAATCCCGCGACATGCAACATATTTTAATTTAATGTAAAACTCTTATTGCTGAGTGCATTACTATGCGAGAAAAAATTATTTGTCCACATAATCAGGAACGGGAACAGCTGTCAGCAAAATAATAAGCTCGTGCACCGCTATTCTCAACCTCGGTAAACATGGCGCAACAGTCTGGCAAGGCCGAAAGCATACGAAAATGGCGAACACGAGCAAACCTACGATGAACGACGAGTGGAAAAAATAATTATTATTTTAAATTCCGTTTTGCCAGCGAAATTCCAACGCGACTCAGCTACCAAAAAAAAAAAAAAGAACACAACAAAAGTGCGGAAAACAAAAAAGCAAAGATAATTTCAAGTATGAAACGAGACAAATACACAATGCGTTGCATATTGAGAGTGAACAGCCCAAATAGAATAAATTAAGTATTTGCAAAAAAATTACGAAAAAGCAGCTGAAAAACCAATTGAACGAACGAATGCCAATGTGTGCAAGTGTGTGTGTACGTGCGTGTGCCCGTGTGAGTGAGCGAGCAAGAGCGAGCATAGAAAGGAAATAAAAATAAAACGACGACAAAAAATTAACAGTGCAAAAATATAAAAGAAAAAAGAAGAAAATAAACTTGGCGGTAAACTCTGCACGCCTGCATAAGTATGCGCATCTCTCTCGCTCTCCATAATAATTTTTGTGTGTGTGAGTGTGCATAAAAATAACCAATAAACTGCGCAACAATAACAACAACAACAGCAAACGCAACGCCGCTTACTGTAATCGTAATCTATGCGTGCACTACGTAACACAACTACACGTAACGTAAGCGGCAACGCAGGAAGAAGGCGGCAAAATTTTCGACAATTTGCCAATTATGCAAAAGAGCAACAAATTGAACGACCACAACAACACATTTCAATATAAATAGCAGCAACAACCAAAAGGTAACAACTAAAAATAAGAGCAGCAACAGCAAACAATTCAATTGATTTCAATTGCCCCAATGTTGAGTATTACATTTATTTACATGTGTTGCGGTGAAGGGTGGAGGATGGGCAGAGAGGGGGGAGGAGGACAGTGCAAATTTCCATGCCACCTGCACTTCGGCCTCTCACACACACACTCACACTCCCAATCGCTCGCACACTTTTTGCGCTCTCTCCTCTCTCTCTCTCTCTCGCTCTCAGTTTCGATTTGACTTCAAAAGTTTCGTCGTCGTCGTCGTTGCTGTGCGACAAGAACAATAATAATCAAAACAAAAATGTTTAAAATCCATTTTCTTTGCTTCTTCTTCCTTCACCCACCGCCATCACAGTGCGCTGTGTTTTAGTCTGTCATTTGTCTTGTGCTTCTTCTTTATCTACTTCACAACATCTACACACACACACTTATGCAAGAGTCAACGTGCAAAACAGCTGTCTCGCTTGCTCATGCATAATCAAAACGCGCCGATTTACTGCCCAGCTCAGCAGACACAGTGGGTCAGGTCAGCAGTTATATGCGTGAATATTCTGGCGTGTGCACAATTAGAAATATAATTAGTAGAAAAAAAATAATCAAAAATATAATGATTATAAATATAATTAGTTGAAATATAATGATACAAAATATAATGATTAAAAAAATAATTATTGAAAATATAATGATACAAAAATATAATTATTACAAATATAATGATTAGCAATATAATAAACACAGTGCGTTAATTTTCTTGTTAGTAAAATAAAATAAAACAATCAGCAGTAAACTAGCTTTAGATATGCATTTTTTTTTCAAATTATTATTCGAGCTCTGAACCACTGTGCTATACAATAGGCAAATAAGACAATAGGACAATAGGACAACAATTCTAACTAATATGCTGCATGTGTAGAGCATCAAGCTGTCAATATTCAAGAGCAAACGAAAAGTGAAAAAAGACTGTCAGAAAAGTATAAAAAAAAGTAATTCATTTAGCAAACAAACAAGCAAAGGAAAACGACAAAGTAGTGGAAGCAAAGAAAGGCTCCAAAAGGCGGCAACTTGACTTTACACGTGTGTGTGTGTGTGTGTGTGTGTGAGGCGAACATCGCGAGCAACAGGGAACGCAAGCAATAGCAATAGTGAAAGAAAAAAACATGTGAAAGGCTCCAGAATGTGATCGACTCTAAGATACTCGTTAGGTATTTATTTAGTTTTCGCACTATTCAATATAAAATTAAATTGTATTTTAATAAGTATTTTATGAAACCCTTTCTAAAAAAATTTTAATTTAAAATTGTACTCGTCTTGCATAAGTGAAGTCGTTTGTTTCTTCTTTATTTTTGCCTTTAACCATGTTTTTTCTTATTGGCGCCAGAGGGCGCTTTAACACATTAAATACTATAATCGATAATATCATAAATATATCGAATGAAAAATACAATTATAGTCCAATACTACTTGCAATAAACAATACATACTAGATATTATTACATCATCTAACTTTGAAATCAAAATGGGCATTTAATTATAATATCACAAGTAGTTTATTTAAATCAAAAGAGATACTTAATTTAGTTTTATAAAATAAATTACAATCGTTGCGGTCCTTGTTGCAACAATTAGTTTTCATAACATAAATAGTTTTGCTATTACGGGTTTTTCCCATTTACTTTTAAAGTTGCATTGGAAATTCGTAATGTGACATTTTTTCCAATTAGATATAATATGAGAATTTTGATTTATTTATTTGTTTGCTGTATTGTTAGAAGGGTTTGATAAACTGATGTATTTTTGTGTTAATTTTTAATTGGCACAAAGTTTAAATACCCGTTTGAACTTTGGGTAACGGGCGTAAAAAAAAACGTGGAGTGGTCGCGTAAATGGAGAGGAAGCCGAAGCGGGACCAAAACAACAAACAGGCCGCAGCCAAATGCACGACTGATTTTAATCTTTTGCGCGCTCTTGCTGTCGCTCCCTCTCTCTTTCTCTTGCGCTCTCTGAGCTGTGTTGGAGAGCGGGCGGTTGTGGGTGGCGCACAACACTTCCACAGCACTCTTTGTGTGCATTTCTTCTTTTTGGCGCGCGCTTCATTGTTTTGATTTGGACTTGGTGGTTTTGCGACCAAGTGTGACCAAACTTTGCAATGGAATGTATCTTAAGCTGCGTAGGCTGTTGTTATCCCCATTGAGTAATTACACAAAAAAGAACTCAGTTCAGTTGAGCAGCGTACTGCGCCTGGGGCAAGACATAAGTCGTAAAAGCTGCAAGTCAATGTTGGTTTTGTCGTTGTTGTTGCCGGGTTTGTTTGTCTGCAGTTACATGCCTGGAGCCTCCTTCCGTTCGTCGAGTCGCACGTCGCCTAAATTCTATTAAATGCATCGGCTGCAGTTTCCATTGCTTCCACATCTCCTTTGCAGCATTCCTATTTCGTTTTTTTGTAATTTTTATTTATTTAGTTTCGTTTTTTTTTTTGTTTTTTTTTGACAATGCCAGCAACAACAAGAAGTTGAGGTTGTCTACGTGCCATTGAAATCCGTAAAAAGAACTAAATAAAAAATAAATGTAAAGCGTGTAAACTCGGCTCTGAACTGAAACTGGTTTCGGTTTTCTTTCTTTTGGCCCCAGTCCCAGACCAGGCCCGGGCCAGGCACCAGCCACCAGCATTTTACATTTTCATGCACAAAAGTAAAAAACTTTTCTGAATTGAAGGCAGCGACAATGGGCCACACAGCAAACGTTTTATTGCAAAAATTCTAGTAAAAAGACCAACATTGAAATGGTTCACTTAAATGCGCAAAGTTGTCATGATTTAACCATGAAATTGAAATGCGTTGAGGTAGTTCCATCATCTTCGAAAGACCAGGATGAGCAGTAAAGTTTTGAGTGGTCCTTCAAGAGAAGTTCAAACGTAATAATAATAATAATAATTTCCAAAAGATATAAAGTATAAAATAACAATCATAATTAAAAATAAAAAATTCTGCGAGTCAAAAAAAAAAGCAAATCCAATCAAATTTTGTAAATAACTACACATTTTTTTTCGACAATTATTAATTGTCTTAAATCTACTCAAGTAATCTATTTTGAACAATTTGCTAAAAAATAAAAAACCAAATTAAAGAGTAATAAAAGCGATTTAATGTTTATTTATTGTGGAATTGAAATGAAAATAAATAATTGAAAAAATCATACAACTGATGAAATATGCGACAGAGTTATTCGGTATTCACTTATTCTTTAAACAGGGACCGAAAAAACAATAGTTTTTTTCTATAAAAAATCACACTATTTAAACCAAATGAATTACAAACAAATCTTTATTTTCGGATGATCTTTCTACATAATCCATGGTTTATTTATTGACAGATGATTTATATTTTGAACTAAAAAAAAAATAATTAATCAAAAGGGTATATGGGAATAAAAAGCTTAGTTTAATATTTCAAATCTTGAAGTAAACCATATACAATCAAAATATAACCTAATGAAATAGAACTTTCAATAAAATCTAAATAAAATGCAATTTAAAATAAAAGAAAAGATAAAAGAGTTTGAAGAAAATCAACAATACAAATTGAATATTTAAAAAATAGAATTTTCCGGTAGCTAATTTGTTTTCTATACAACAAAATTTAAAATTATTAAAAGCAACATATTTTGAATACAATAGCTTTCGATTAATTATAAAGATAAAAGATATTGAATATTTAAGCCAAATGATTTTGAATAATATAGATTTAGAAATACAGACTTGTTTTTGAAAAACAGATTTTAAATTTAAAATAATTTTATTGATCGTTCTGGGTAACATTATAGACTAAGGATTTGAAGTAATTAAAAGGAGCTTTTGTTTTTGGGTAGAGCATTCGAAAGTCAACCTGATTGATGTGCTCAAAGCCTACCTGTTTTCGTTACGGGGCAGGCATAGTTGTGTTTCTCTGTGCGGCGCTGTAATGCGCCTCACAATGGACTCCTTTTACATCTCTTGCCACAGCAGGCGGTCGGGGTTTTGGGGGGGTTAAGGGGTTGTGATGGAACTGGGGGTCGGGGCCCATTGAGTCCGTGACTACCTTTAAACTGGCCTCAGTCGCAAGTTGCGTTGCATTTGATGTGGAAGCTGCAAACGGTTGCACAAGCTTGCAACAGTTGTCGGTTTTTTTTTTTTGTTTTTGCCGCGTTTTACGATCAAAATAGTTAGTGATTAATTTATAATGCAACCAATAAGAATAACAAATATCATGATTAAAATGCGGTGGGTGCGCAGACGCAATGCAACAAATGAAGACTTAAAATTTTAACTGATTTCCTTTTTGCATTTGCAGCAGGACGACGACAACGCCAACGTCTGCGTCAGCGTCAGCGTCGTCGTTGAGCTTTGGGCGAAAGTGAATGAGAGAGAGAGAGAGAGAGAGAGAGCAGCAATAACAATAGCGACAACAAGCGGAGCAATAACACCACAGAGCGAAAGAGAGAGCGAGACGGGAGCACACTCTCACCTACAAAATGGCTGCCGTGCGGGGTCATCAGTACTTTAGTCTGCGCTGGAACAACTATCAGAACACAATGACGTCAGTGTTTCAGCAGCTGCGCGAGGATCTCTCCTTCGTCGATGTGACCTTGTCCTGTGAGCACGGCTCTCTCAAGGCCCACAAGGTGTGACCTTCATTATCATGATCAAAAATACATGCGATTAATTGTAATTCATATTTTTTTTTAAGGTTGTGCTCTCCGCGTGCTCGACATATTTTCAAAAGCTTCTGCTCGAGAATCCGTGCAAGCATCCGACGATCATTTTACCCGCCGACATCATATTCACAGATCTTAAAACGATTATCGATTTTGTTTATCGCGGCGAAATCGATGTCACCGAATCGGACTTACAGGTGAGTTCATCCTATCCACAAAATAAACATTAGTACTGAACGACATCTTGTTAATTTGCATTGCATTTGTTATGACAGTTGATGCGATTTTCTCAATGAGAATCAATAGAATGCCATTTAAATCAAATATGTGCAAGGAAAAACAAGCTAAATAAATCAGGGAAGCTTTAACCAGCTTAAAATTACACTCTTTAATTAAAACTATAATTAAGATAAGCTTAAGTTTTGTAATTAGATAACGGTCGTATATACGACTCTTGAACGGAAATGATTAATTTATTTCGCTTAAATTTTTCTCTATATTGTTTGCAATAAGTTAAGGGACGACTTAAGGGGGGATATGGGATAAATGTTATCGGTAAAAGGAATAAGTTTGAATAGTTATAAGCTGCAATACTTCGTAAGGTGTATAGTATTCGAAAACATAAAAATCTATGTTGTTATTCAGTGCTAAGCATAAATATGTGCTATATGGAGGTTTTTGATATTATTTAATATAATTAAATAACACGTTTGATGTCTCCAAGTCTTATAGTCTCTAAGATCTAGCTGATCATCTAAAACATCCCAAATTAATTTCTATTAAATGCTGGCACTAATTTAAAAGCAGACTTAAGCTCAGTTCTAGATTTCTCTTCATCAATTAAGTCTGGTTCTCTTGTTCGTCATATTTTTACCGAGTCGCCTTGGCCTTTCTCATCATATTTATCAGTTGTTTTCTATTTGATTTGTTCATATCTCCGGCCATGTCTATAAATAAACGAGCACCAACTATTTATATAAGGCATTTACATAACCTTTCCGCACCTTTTCCATCTGCTCACATCACATACCTGCATATGTCTGTGTGTGTGTGTGTGTAGTTATTCTTTTTAAATTGATCGCCAGCAATAAGCAAAAACAAACCAAACACACACACACGCATAGACCGTAAGCGTTTTGTTATCTGCGCACAGGTTTGAAAGCTCTCCCTCTCCCTTTCTCGCTCGCCTGAGCTGCCCAGCTTAGTCCGTCTCTTTTCAACTCACACTCCCTTTTGGAAGGGCATCCACTCGTTGCTTTCAATTTTGCATTTGTATTTACATATGTGTGTGTGAATATTCATATGTCGCCATGTATGAGTGTAATTGTCATTTGTGCGCTTCATTAACTGTTGAATGCGTCGTTGTTGTTTGCGATAAAGAATATGAGCAGCTTTTAATTAATATTGATTTGCATGTATTGCGATTGTTGTTACTGCGCTTCGCTTAATTGATGTCGTAAAACTTGCAATTTGAAAAACTTTAAATATACTCGTTTGTGAGTAACAAAACTTCTTATCAATTCAATGCTCCAAAACAATGTCATCAAGTTACAGTACTCAACGACATTAACTTAACGAATTATACTGAACGCATTAACTTATTTGGGCTCGCAACCGTTTTGAGCAAAGACACAAACCGTTGCAAACAGTGGTGGCCGGCATTAATGTGCTCAGCATATTAGCGCTCAACTCAACTCGAAGCCGGCTTGAGTCGTCGTCGTTGAGCAGAAAACAGCAAAAAGGAAACACTCAAGCTGACGCAACTCGAACGAAACGACTGCTCACCATCACCCTCGCACTCGCACTCACCCTCTCACTCTCATTCACGCTGACACACTCTCACTCACCGCCCAGGCTGCTGAGGCTGAGGCTGAGGCTGAGCACGGTGGCTTCTTGTCAGACGACGACTTCCCATTCATGCTGCAAGTTTTGCTTTTGCATTTGCTTTTATTTTTTATTCGCCGTTTCGTTCGTCGTTTTGTTTTTGTCACAGACGTGCGCTCCATTTTTATTTTGCGCTGCAAAAGTTTTGCCGGCCATCTGTGTGAGGGCGGGCGAACTCCACCCCACCCCATCGCTCGCCCCCCCCGCGCTCATCCACAAGTTGCCAATAAGCAGGGAAAAGGTGGCAGAACTACGATTGTGTTTGTTTGTATCTCTTTCGTCGTCATCGTCATCGTCGTCGTCGTCGTCGCCGTTGTTTCTGCACATGTTCTTGGAGTTTCGCTTGGTCTCCTCCTCGAGTCTCTCTTCGCCACCACTTTATGTATACAATTTTTTTCGCCCATTTTTATTTTCTGTCTCGTCGTCGTCGTCGTTGTTGTTGTTGTTGTTGTTGTTGTATTTGCCCTTGTACTCTTGAATGTTTTTGCCGTTGTGCGTTGTGCGCGACGTCGACCGCAACTTCAATGGCGTCGCTTTGTGTGCGAAGTTTAGTGATGGCACGATTAATCAAATGATACACAATAATCGATTATTTTGTTTCAATTACCGATTAAATTGTATTACAAAATACAACGTTAAATAAATACAATTATATAATTTACTTTCCTTTATCATTTATGTTATTTAATTCAAATTGCAATTTCAGACATATATGAATTGTAATAAATTTAAATTGATGTTTTGATGTTTTCAATTATCCGCAATTAAAAATTGCAATAGGGTTTTAATAATCGATTAGTTTTTTGACATCACTAGTGCGAAGCTGAAGCTTTTGCGGACCGCGTCAACGTTGACGTTGCGTTCGTCTTGCGTCGTATTTTGGCGCTGCTTGCCTTTGCCTTTGCTATTGTTGTTGTTGCTGTTGCTGTTGCTGTTGTTTCTGCTTTTGCATGGTGGCCCCCTTTTTTTTTTGGCGCGTCGTCTGCATCGCCTTGAAAAATTGTTGTATGGCTGCCGACGACGACTGCGACTGGACCTCAGAACTGGACTTTGCCGTCTATTGCTGTCTCTGTTGCACTCACGCTGGCAGTGTTGCCACCTCGTTGAATTTTTTTTTGCGCCAAGCTTAGATTCGATTTTTGCTAGCGTTAATTATGCTGGGCAGTGTGCTTGGGAATGCTATTGCGCTCTCGCTCGCACATGAACTGTAAGTGTGTGTAGGTAGATGATTAACTGCGACACACACGCATGCAGCGCTAAAGCCGTTAAATACATGCATGTGTAGGTGTATCTGTGTGTGACATGTGCATACGTACATATGTATGTGTGTGTATGTGTGTGTGTGTTTGCGACGCCATGTGCTTGGCTATATTTATTGTATGCTTGCTTGATTTTTTTGCATGCCAACACTTGAGGGTCTTCCCAACGCGTCGCCAGCCGACCCCTCCCCCCCTTTGGCCCCATTGCATGCGCCTCCCCTCATGCCATCAACGTCACCTTTATCTTCGGCCAACTATGTGAGCAGCTGAAACTGACACACACGAGAGCGCAGCAGCAGCAGCAGCGCAGCAGCGACGTCGACAACGTTGGACATCAGCGGCAGCAGCAGCAGCTGCGACGACGACGACGACGACGACGATGGCAACCCAGTTAATGGGGGGTGGTGTTGGAGACATAGCGGGCACACCCAACAAACAGCCCCCCCCACCGCCCGCCTCCTGCGGCCCTCTTCACTCCTCCTTTGGCTGCGCCCAGCAACCACTTGGCTTGCATTTTTTCCGATTTTTTCTTTCATTCTTTCTTGCAAACAATTTTTATTTTCTGTGCAGCAGAATTCGTTTCTTTTTTTTCTTTTTCTTTTTTGTTTTCTGCTGCTTGCGCTCTCTGAGTATTTTTTTTGCCTCGCGGCACGTCGCCAAAGTGTCTCAGTGTATGTGGCTGTGTGTGTGTGGTTGTGAGCGAGAGAGAGAGAGAGAGCGAGAGCCAGCGTGCTTTGGCTTGGCACTTTGAACTTTTTCGAAGGAAACGGCAGCAGGACAACCGCTGCTGCTGCCGCTGCTGCTGAGCGAAAAGGAGGCAAAATAAAAGAAAAAAAAAGCGAATTCGAAAAAATTCTGCTCACACATGTATGCGTGTGTGTGAGCGTCCACCAACAATGGCCCAGCTGCTTCATGCACACACACACACACACACACACACACACACACACAGACAGGAGCTTGGACTCATAGTACTTTCTCTTCTTTCATTCTCATTCCCCGCCTGCTCCCCAAGTAGCTACCCCTCCGTCTCCCTCACTCTCTTTTTCGTTCTCGCTCTCTCTCTCTCTCTCTCTCTCTCTCTCTTTTGGTGTGTCTGTCCAGTTCGCATTTCCTCCGTCATGCATTCTGGCATTTTTTTCCGTTGTACTTGTTTCAACTTTTCGTCCTGTTTCTTGTCTTCGGATTCGCCTGCTGGCCAGGCTCCCTCTTCACCTTCATTGTTGTTGTTGTTGTTGTTGTTACTAGAGAGCACAATTTTTTCTTCTGCGGCGCATTGTTTTTGTTGCACAGTGGTGCATTGGCAGTGGTATGCGGCATTACAATTCACGTGCTTGAGAATGATCATAATTTTAGATTTATTTGAAATCTGAAATTATGCAAAATAAAAATAATATAATGAAAGCTGGCTATATCAAACAGTTCCAAATGTATTTCTATTAAAAAAATACAGATTTGTTTTTAATTTCCAACTATTTTCTTCAGTTGATAGCTCCAATTTAAATATTTAAGCGCTTTTGATTACAAAATAACTTTAATTTTATTTTTGTACTATCCATAATTTAAAATGACTTATTTCAATTTCTAGAAAAATGATTTTTTATCGACTAATTTTTTTATAGATACTAGCTTCATTGCTTAGGTATATACTTATATATATATATGGTGTCTTCATCCATTCAAAAAGCCACGCTGCCAATTTTCACTTCAATTTAAAAAATAAAGTGATAGATTTTAAATTTAAAACTGACTTCTATTAAATTTTCAAACTTTACTATTTGTGCAAAAAAATAGAGGTATTTGAATTTGCATTTCTATAGCTGGCAGTTCCATTGCCTTGCTATATATGTCCACACCCATTTGAGCATTCATGCTGCTTGTTCGCGCTTGTAGCAAACACAGCGAGGACAACAGCAAACGAAGGACCAGCAGAGTGCCCATCAATTGCTGCAATTCTTTTTATTTTTTTTGTTGTCGCTCAAAATGCTCCATTGTTTTTACTGGTTCCGCTAGCAAGGTCTAATACTACCCAAGCATCTCAAACCCCAGCGAATCTTTTAGCGACACCCAGCAACACAAGCAACAACAACACAAATCATGGCCATGCGAATTCATCTCCAGTTAATGGGCGGCGTAGCATTTGGTGGCCTGGTCAGTGTTGGTCATTTTCTAAGGGTGTTATATACTTGGATGTGTGTGTGTGTGTGGCGACCTCTTATGTAGTATGCGCCACTGTCTCACTCGCTCACACACACACTCGCAAGTTTGCCGCAAGTTTGTTAAGAAATGTGTGTGTGTGTGTGTGAGTGAGTGTGTGGGGAGTGCTCGGCTCATCAATAATGCAAATTGTTGTTGTCTGCAGAGTTTCGTACACGTTTTGTGTAAGCGCGAACCACGGTGCGCGTGTTGTGCCGCAATTTTTTTTCCTTCTCCAAGCTTTCTTGCTCAGCTTGCTGTTGTTGCTGTTGTTGCCGGCTGCTCTCAGTGTTTCTTCTCATTTTTTTCGCTGCTTCGATTTTTCTCGTTGTTGCTGTTGTTGTTGTGCTTGAGTACGTCTCTGCTTTGTACGTGTCTGTATGTGTGTGCACGACTCTGTGCTTGTGTGTGTGTGTGTGTGTGTGTGAGTGTGAGTTGCGGCTTGCTTATGTTTTTTTTTCTTTTTCTCTTTTTATGTGCAGAGAGCGGCGGCGGCGGCGGCTACGCTCTGCAATTTTTTCCGATTGCGACCGATTTTTTTCCGCTGCCGCTGCTTGTCGCGTGTATATGTGTGTGGGAGCGCTTGTGTGTGTGAAGCTGGTGTTGCTTTTGCTCCTTGCGCCTGGCTGTTTGCTAATCGTTGTCGTCGCAGTCAACGTAGACGCCGTCGACGTCGTCGTCGTCGTCGTCGTCGTCGTCTTTGGCATCATCTTTTATTTGTAATTCGGTTCATCATCATCGTTCATCGTTCTGTCGCATATGTATGTAGCTATGTATGTGTGTGTGTGTGTGTGTGTGTGTGTGTGTGCTTCTTGCCATGTTGTTGTTGTTTTTTTTTTCTTCTTTATTTTGCGCCGCAGCGGCAGCGACAGCGACAGCGGCGGCGGCAGCAGCGACAACGACGACGGTCAATGCTGCCAACTTTGCCGTTGCCGTTGCCTGCCATCAGACAACATTTGTACTCGGTGGGTCTTGCTTCGATCGGACACTCGGTCGCCGTCGCCGTTGCCGTCGTCGTTGTCGTTGTAATTATCGCGTACTCGCAACAAACGGTCGCCCTCCTCCTCCTCTTCCTCCTCCACGTCCTCGATCTCCCCCGATTTCCAATTGGAGCCGCCAATTGGACCATTTTGGGCCCCTTCCCTTTAATTAGCTCAGCCAAACTCGCGAGAGCGCAAATCAAATTAAAACTGGCCGGCGCAAAAAATAAAAAAAAACAAAAACAAAAAAAAAATGTAAAGTGTGCTTAAAAATAAAACACGACGGTTCGCCCAGTTCGTTCGCAATATGCAATTTATACTATAGCATATAGCGTATAGCGTATAGAATAAATTGGGGCTGCCGCTTTGCTGCTTATTTTAGCATAAATTCAAGTTCGCGCGCCGCACACACACACACACACACACACACACACACACACACACGCACACAGGCGTAAAACCAGAGCGCAGACAGGCCGTTGTCTGGCTTCCAATAAGAAATGCCGCGAAACGTATCAAAAATGCAAGAAGAAGTTCATACGTTTTGCGCTTACGTTACGTGCTTATCTTACGTAGTCAATGTAAAGCGGCATTCCCTCAGACACACACACACACACACGCACACACATCAAACACATGTCGCTGTCGCAACATTCCTTTTCGTATCAGTGTGCCTGCCTGTCTGTCTGTCTGTGTGCGTGTGTGAGCGTGAGTGTGTATGTGTGTGTGTGTGAGAAGTGCCGCCTGCTGACTGCGCGCTTTATACTTTGTATGATTATTTATATTGTATTTGTATCTTTTATATGCATTTGCCTTTCGTCGCGTTATTCGCGTGTGTTTTGACTTTTCGCCTCCGCCGCCGTCGTCGTCGTCGTCGTCGTCGTCGTCGGTTTATTGAACTAGGCGCGCGTTCTAGATTTATTTTCTTTATATTTTATTTTACTCCGGAACTCCGTCAACATCTCGTCGCGTTAATTTTTTTGCATTTGCAGCATTTTCTGATTAACCATTAATTCAATTTCCCTTCTCTTGCGCAGCAATAACAACAAATTAAAAGCCAAAATAATAACGAAAGAAAAAAAAAGCAACGTGTTGATAAACAATATTGAAAAAAAAAAAAGAAAACACAAACGCAAAATTCCTCAAGCAACAAAACATTTAGCTTCCATATCTCTTCCACAATACTGTCGCTCTTTCTGTCTCACTCACTCACTCGATCAATCAATCAATCCGATACACTCATTATATTCACAACTAATCGCAACGATTGCGTCCTTTTTGCTCGGGCGTGTGCCGTTGTTACAATTATCCTTTAATTTAACAACAAATAAAATTAACAGAATTACATAGAAAAAAAGGAGTAAAAGCAGCAAAATATTTTGTCTCCACTCACTTTTTTGCTGTTGGGTCTCACACAATCCTTTACACATACAAATAATACATATAATTATATATATATAACATGAAAAGAGTCAAATATATTATTATTGTATGCAATTGATTCCGTCACGTCGTCTACTACAATTTGTCAAATCTACTACAAACCACTAAAGAATTAATTCGTTACTACAATACTGCGATATAATAATACCACAATAAAACCAACAATACAAAACTACTGCGATTTTAAAAGATCCTGGGCCACAAGGATTACAATCTGTAATATTTGCATAAGGTATGTCGAACAGCAATTAAAACTAAAACTCAACTTTGTGGGAAATGAAAATTGTTTAGAAAAACTTAGGAAAACATTTATATTGTTTATTTACTTGTTTTCATATATTTATTTTTGCTAGTTTTGCAGCATTTGAAGAAATAAATGTGCATTATTAATTGATGTACACATATAGATAATGTTAAACAAGTTAGAATGGGTTCATTTTAATGTTTTTATTCGGGAATGTGCTTAAATTATATCTGAAGAGATCGAACAAAAATTTAAACCTAAATTCTAGCGTATTGGAAAAAACTATAGTAAAGGACTAAAGATGAGTGAAAGAATCTTTATTAATTTTGGCTACTGTGTTTGATTTGTATCTTTAGAAGAATGAAATACAATTTATTTGCAGATTAACAACATGTTAGATTAATTTAAAAAATGGTTAATTTTTATATCTTACTTGGGAAATGTGACTAAATAAATTTCTTCATGTCGAACTGCAGTTAAAACTCAATTTATTATTTGTGGGAAATGAAAATACTTTAGAAGAGCCTTTTTTTGTATATCCAATGTCATGAAAGAATCTAACAGTGGAGAGGACTAAATAATATTTTTTAAGATTAATGTATAACTATAGTCAAATTTATATAGAATCTACACATTTTCGCTGTATTAAAGAATCTTTGCAATCAGTCTCTTTACTGTTAAACATTTCCATTCGGATATGTCGTTTTGCAAAAATGTAAACTAAAAAGTTTCCCACTCTGAATGAATCGTGAAAAGTGCAGAATAAAATGAAGGTCTGTGGTACCTGAAAAGTGTTTGCGAAAACGCGAATAAATCAGTCGAAACTTAATAAAGAATGCTGCCTACCTGGAGGCGTTTTTTCAAGTTCAGCTTTTACTTACACTTTTCGACTTTCTTTTTCGGAATTAGCTTTACGCACCTTTCCATGGGCTTGGCTCTCGGCTCTCACAATGTGCCATCAAATAATGCCATTAATTAGGCACAAACACACACATACATATATAGTATATATATATATATGTATATATACTCTCCTCACCACACCCTTAATAACCGCAGTATTTCTCTGTCTGTCTCGTTCTAACACGCATTCTCTGAGCTGCTCGCTCGCAATTAGCGGCCATCAGAAATAAAACTGAGACATAATAACGGCAAGCAAAAAACAACAAAAAAACACACACAAAAAGAAAAGCTTAAAAAACGTGAAAAGCCAATGAAACTGAGCAAATTTTTCCTCTTTTTTTTTTTTTGTGTCGTGTTGCTTTGGCACACCCAAAAGTTACTTAGTGTATTTGTATATATGTTTCTCCGAAGGTTTTTCCGATATCTATCAATTGAGTTGGCGTCGCCTGTTTTCAACTTTTTGTTCCTTTTATTTTTTTGTTTTTGGTGCCATAATGTGAAAGTTATGACCACTAAGGCACCAAAACCCAAACTACTGATGTGTGTGGGAGCTTTTCAGAAAGTTTAGCAGCATGCTAAAAACGTCGTTAGTTCAACAAAAACAAATCGAAAAAGGGTTTTTGCAATCCAAAACTTACCTCGGATCAGATGTCTTAACTTTAAATGTATTCAGGTTGCGATAAACTCATCGGTCAATGATACCACGAAATATGTCATAAAACGTCGTCTGATTTAAAAAAGCAAGTACTTTTACAATTTCTTTTGTCGGATAAATTTTGAAACCATACATCATTTATTAGATATCTATTTTTTAGGTAAGCTGTATTCCATATATTTAAGGGTTATTAAATCAATATAAGATGCCTTTGACAATGCACCTAAACGAAATTAGAGTTTGATGAAAAATAGTTCAAGAACACGATAAAGACTTTAGACATTACTTTTAGCATAAATGCAATATTAACATAAAATTATTAAATCAATACATTATTCCTTTGTGAATGTATGTGAATGATTTAAAATAGTTCAAGAACATGAAAAAAGATTTCAGACATATCTTTGAAATTAAACTTTCAGCATAAATGCAATTTTAACAGAAAAATTCTTGAGCGTAGCAAAACAATAAACATAAACAAATTTAGCATTAAAAGTTCACAGTAAATTGATTTTGTATAGTTTTCACAATTCGGCAATGCATTTTCCGCTGATTTCCCGCTTTTAGTTAGCTAGCTGACCAAAGCAGCGCTCAAGTTTTCATTTTCCTTTGACGCTGCTTTTGTTTTTCTTTTCGGCTTCTCTCTCAACAGTTGTGAAGCATTTCCGGTCGAGTGCATCCTTCAGACATTCATCGCATGCCAATTGCAAAGTGCATTTTACTACCAAGAAAGAACTGATGCTGCTGCTGATGCCGCCTCCAAGTAGTTAATCGATATTTTTCCAAAGTGCAGTGTTGCACAACGGAGCAAGGGGAGCTGAGAGAAAATAAAGTTAGCGCATCAAGAAGCGGCCAAAGTTTACCAAGTGGCGGCAGCAGCTGCCCCAGCGCAAAACTTTAAACCAACTAACAAAGTGAGGGCTCACTGTATGGGAAGTACAGCACAACACAAACTTGTGCTCTGATGTGCTAGGTAGATATCCTATATGAAAATCAGACAGGGTATAAAATATTTAATCTGTTCGAATTGTAGGGAATTTTTCATAGGCTCTGATGTGCTGCATAGATATTCTATATATAGATGTTGAAAGTGACTGTAAAACAAGAATATGTTTGATATATTCAATCTCAGTGAATTTTAAAAAATTCGTATATGCTCTGATATGCTGGATAAATATCCTATATGAAGCTACAAATCAGCTGAAAATCGGAAAAGGTTTAAAATATTTAATCTCTTGGAATTTATAAAAATGTTTAATATGCTATTATGGCTGGATAGATATTCTATATGAAACGGAAAAGGTTGAAAATATTTAATCTCTTGGAATATCAAGTGTGCCATTAATAAATTAACCTAAAAGTTGATTAATTTTTTGGTTTCGCAACGTTCAGATTGAAGCATTAATTGTTTATGCACTTCATAAAACCAATATGCTATTTAAATATCTTTTTATTCAATCACATTAAGTCATCGCAGCCTCATGCAGAGGCAAAAAATCAGTTGGTATAGAACTTCTTTGTAAAATCCATTCCTAAATACAAAAAAATACAAATGTATTTATTATTATTAGACAAGAAATATCAAAGCAATAAAGCATTGCATTATTAGAAACATGGGAGTATTTAATATACAGTTTATCTAATTGTTCCTAAATGTTCAATGGAATATTGAATGATTTATCATACTGCAACTATTTAATTTATTTGCTGCTTACTGTCGAGCATACCCCATTGATTGGCGGATTGCGGGGTATGCAAATCGCGAAGCCAAATCAAATGATCGCCAACAGCAACAGCTAGAGCGATAGTAAAAACAAAAGCCAATGGCTTTTGAAATGCCGCCGTCGCGTCGCGTCGCATCGCGTCGCAGTCTCGGAGCAAAATCGGTTTTGTCTGAGCTGACATGAATTGACATGAACGAGCCTGCTCGGGCAGGTCGGTCGCTTTTGGGGTCGGATCTGGGGTTTTCTACTGAGGCCACAGCTGTGTGCAACAGCAGCAGCAAAAAAACAGAAACAACCAGAGCTCAACTATTGCAAGCTGAGTAAGAAAATCAAGCAGAACCTATGGGGGGGGGGCGTGGCTGGTGGGCAGGCGAGGCGATTATGCGCCGGTTTTCTCTATAGCTTTTGTGTATACAATAGCGGGTTATCATCAAGTCCCAAACAGCGGACGCCCAGTGCGGGTGCATTGTGACCCCCTCCCAAGACCCTCCAGCAAACGGTAGCGTCCAATCCAGCGTGGTGGTAGGGGCCAAAGAGGCGCTTATCACAAGGCCTATTGAGCACTGTGTGTGTGTGTGTGTGTGTGTGTGTGTGGAATGGAAATGGAACTGAAACTGAAATTGTTCGTCCCGTTTATTCAAGCGCCCTTCAGCTTGTGTGGGTACACAGAGAAAAACCCATTCAAATATTTGTCTAAAACTAACTTATTGAAAATCTTGATAAAAGTGCACATTGAAAATCTGGAAATATTTGCAATTTATGTAATATTTTTTGTCGAATTTAATTTGTTTAAATACCAAGTTTTCTATATATTAGTTATATATTTATTTATTTAAAGTTGACTATGAACAGTCGAAAACAGCAGAAATGAATAAAATTATGACTACAAGAGTAAAATTATGATTAAAAATAATTTTATAGTTTAAAATAGAAAAAAAATAATTCAATTAAAATTAAAATATGAAATATGAAATATCTGGGGGTGTTTAAGCAATATTAATTTAACCCAGCATTCGCTGCATGGATTGGGGAAAACCCAGGAAAACCCCAATCAGGTCAGATGGTAGGTTGGTTAGCTAGTATTTAATTTTTGTTTTAAATTCCAACACCATGTTAGTTGCTAATTATTGTTAGCTAAGTTTTATTTGTTATCTGTAATTTTTAGTTGAATTACTTGCTGTTATATATTTAATGATTTGTGTATATTTATTTGTTATTTGAGTTTATTGTTTTAAATGCCCGTTTTTTCATATACATACATTTAATGATTCGGTCTTACTTTGTTTAATACTCGTTTTTATTAATTTAAAGATTTGTATTTTTTTATTAGCAATTTATCAATTTTTTTTAATTCTCGTTTTATTTTTAATGTTTTGTTTTTATTTATTTGTTGTTTGGAGAATTGAATCAATCAAATCTTGATGCAATAAATATGTACTTCAAGTTTAACGAATAGAATATTAGTGATGTCAATTGAAATCAGCGGGTTTCTCTCAGTGTATGCAGTAGTTGAGCTCAGGGCGGCTTACACTTCAGCACACACACACACACACACACACTCATTTACACTTGCTCTCCGCCCAGCTTATACAGATAGCGTAATCAGGGTATTTCCGAGGCTGTGATTTTTATATTTTTCAATTTGTTTTTTTTTTGTATTTTGCCTTCGCGTTGTTGGTTTTTATTTTTCTTTTCATTTGAGTTTTTCTCGCTTTTCTCGCTTTGCATTCATTTGCACAGCAAACGGCGGCTACTTCTTAATTTCTTTTTAGTGCTTAAATGAGTTGCTTGGGGGGTTGCTGCGACGCCATCCCTCGATGCAGTGGCCAGGCAAATTTATTTAAGAAAATCACAAGAAATGTAAAACAACTGGGCAGCATTTTTCTTTTATTTGTTTTTTATTTTTTTTTCTGTTTTTTTTTTTTGCGCTTCTCCCGTTTGGCCAACCCTGCCTATCCAAGAAGCTCACCTCCCCGCCCACGCCCCCTCCGCCCACAGTCTCCTCTGCTGCCCCGTCTCTTGGTATGCGTAGTGTTTTTAAGGGTAGGTTTCTTTATATTTTTTTTTTGTGCTGGTTTGTTGTTGTTGCAAAGGTTTTTTTCTTCGTTAGTTTCTTTGCTTCGGTTTTGCCTTTAATCGATCGAGTTTTTTTTTTTTTTTTTTTTTTTGGGGGAGGTGACGCAGGAACTGGTTGCTGAGGGATGGGGGGAGGGGGGAAGGACATGCGTCCAGCAACATCAATCACAGTTGCTCAAATGCTGCGAGGTGGCAGGCAGTCAGCTTCAAAAGCAACACACACACACTTAGGCAACATTCTTGAAGTTTTGTAAACTTGCTGGGATTTATTCAATAGCATTGGGTTTATCACGAGAGCATCTCTTCAATGAGTTGAGTTTTCCCTCTTATTTTTTTCGTTGGTTGCTGTCCGAGATCTAATCATGTAAAGTTTTTCAATTCGTCGAGTTTGCTGTTCAAGAGTCCTGAACTAAAAACCTCTCTAGCATGGAATTCGAGGGTAAGCTGCCGTTAATTGGTTACATCTATATAGCATATAGTCGATAGAAACATACTTGATTGATATTAAATTATGTTGCGATTTTATGAGTATTTCTTTAGCTCAATAAACTACAGTAGAAGCGGGCTTAAAGAACCCGCCACTAACATAAGTTCGAAATAACAACTAGATAGATGTCAACGCTAAATAAATTTTATGATGCAAAGTGTTTTAAAGTCACATGAGGCCAGCATTTGAATGCACTCTAATCATAAAAGCCTTTTGCCAACAGAAGATTTTAGCAAAGGCTTAAATTTTGAAAAAACCAGGTGTTTTGTATACAGAATGCATGAAGAAATTAAATTTAACTCACAGAAATATTATATGCAATTCAGGATTACATTCTATCTGAACAGTTAATTAATTAAAGCAGAAAACAAAGTAAGGATTTCTTTGCTTTTAGAAATGTATTTTCTTTAAATAAAATAAATAGCATTTCATAAATTTAGAATGTATTTTTCAGATTGTGAAAATCGTAAATAAAATAGATATAGATATTATGTTTTAGTTCAGTATACTTAAAATAACTCAAAATTAAAGACAGTTGCTATGACAAAGAGAATGTGAAATAAAGAGAAATAGTTAACGATAGCATAGAGAAAAGCACTAGAAACAAATTCCAAGAGTTGGCACAACTTAAAGGGCGTATTAAATGACAGGTCTGTCACGTAGAGCCATCCATGGTTATGCCTCGTAAGTGGAGCTTTCTCCAGACAATATTTGGCAACAAATATTGGAAATATCAAGAAAAACACACAGTCCAAGAGTTGCGAGTTGACAATTGTTAGTTTGGGGAACAGTTGTGGGTCTCCGGTCTGGTCCGAACTGAACTGGTTTGCTTTGCCTTGGACAAGACAACGGCCAGCGGAAAGGAGGCAGGCATTTTGAGGGGGCATTTTGAGGTGGCAGCTGCGCTAAATGAAGCAAGGCGAAAATGGGGCGCAAACCTTTTTTTTCTTCTCTACACAGCAACAGACTTACATATTGTTATATACATTCGTATATATACCTCAGGCACCAGCTACTATATACAGTTTTAGGGAGCTGCAAAACAACACAAATGTAATCTATATCTTTTTTTTTGTTCTGCGCCAAGCAACAACATTTTAAATGTGGCCAAAAAAAAAAAAAAAAAATACAAATAGAAAGAAATTTTCACGAAATCATTGGGAGTGCCAGGAGGCGACGGCGGGAGACGTCTGCGAGGAGTGCCCGAGGTATGGGATTAGTTGAGAAATAAAAATCCACCCAAAAGCCAAATCGACGACGACGAAAACCGAAAAACAAAACTGCTGATGAGTTGAAACGTACCAAAAAATACCAGAAAAAACCGAGAGAAAAAACGAAAAGAATCGGTTATTTAGTAGTTGTGTGTGGGCGTTGGGCGCATTTTTCTCGCTCTGTTTCAGGTTGCCCCCATCCGCACACACACACTCACATCCTTCACCTTCACCCTTGTAGAAATTAAAAGGACGGATTTTGTTCTCCTCCTCCATTTGGCGCTTGCTTTGCTCCTTTTTGGCCAAAGCTGCTGACTTTTTATGTAATTATATGGCATTGTGTGCGGATGTGGTGGGGCATTGAGGGTATTCTTGGAGTGTAGACATCATCAATACAGCAAATACGAACGTGCATTGTCTATGGGATGCGGTGTAGGGCTTATCCCGAGGGTAAGGTTAACAATAGTTACAACTTAAGCGATTTTCATCCAATTACAGCTGAAATATTGTATGAAAAGTGCATTAGGATGCGTTGGCGCTTTCTGCCAAACGTTAAAGGTCGAGTGCATAAAGCGTAATTAACGAAAATTAAGCGTTAAGAATTTTATCTATGCGGGAGAAGAGTAGAAATCAAAGCATTTAAAGAGAAGTTGTTGAAGAAGTCGCAGTAAAAGTGCGATTTATAAAAAAAAACGATTAAGAATGCGATACAAAGCAGAATTCAAAAGTAATTAGGCAAAAGAAAGGGATGAATTGGAGAATTAAGGATGACTTTAAAAGAATATGAAGAAAATTTGTTTATTTGGTATATTTAATTTATGTTTATTATTTTATGGCAATTTAAACTAGAGAAATACTGTTATAAAATACCAAACAAAGTTTGTTTTATTTTTATATTAATATATTATTTATAGAAATTATATATTTAGTATGCCATTACAATACTATGATAATTAAATTTAGTCGAAAATATTTAAAAACATTAACTAATTTACTTGACAATCATATAATTGAAACCATTAATTATTTCTACGAGGTATCTTCGAGTCAGGCACGCTCGACTGAATTTTTCTCAATTGTTCTTGTTTTGGTATTTCCCTTTTTTACATATATTTTGGGCAAATTCCTCGCCGAAACGTTTGTGTTTTTGGGTCTCAAAGTTTTAAGCCCTTTTTGTGGGTATTTTGTCTATGTAAAACAACCTTTTACTTTTTTGTTGTTGTGTGTAAACAGCGGCTTCATTTGCATGGCCAAATTGTGCGCCGGAATTAATTTGAGGTGAAAAAATATTTACTATAAATTTAATTAAAAAATTGTTCGTTAGACACGCCCCTTTAAACTAGGCAATGGAAATGTGATGAAAACGAAAGCAACGCAGTCGACCTACAGCAATGAAAATAGCTGTAAAAAGATGAGCGCGGGGGAGAATCAAAATAAAAGACAAGAAAACACAAGCAAAAGAAACAAAATCAAAGATAGCGCCAGACGTAACGTAAGCATGGCATAGCGTAACGTAATATAAAAGTAAAGTAAAGCGAGAAAGACGCGAAAAACTCGCTCATGTGACCGAGCGACCGAGTAATAAAATAGCAAAAACAGCGACGGCGACAGCGACGTCGACGCCAGCAGAGGCGACAGCAGCAGACGCGTCGTCGACGTCGCGCAATGTAAATAAACGTAAAGCGCGCTGTAAAAGCAGAGTTCAAAAAGCGAACGAGGCGCAAAACGAAATACACATAACATAACACATATAATAATAATAAAAATGCCGGCCGCTTTAGCGGCTGATTTTCACAGGCACACAAACACACACACACACACACACACACATACACACACTCGACTCGACTCGAAATTTTTGCCATTTTTGCTTTGGTTATCCTATCGCCTTCTTACTATTTTCGTCAGTCAGCTGCTTGCTCTTCGTGCTCATATGTTGTTCTCACTTGCTCTGTGTGCGTGTGTATGTGTGTGTGTGTTGAGTATTTTGATAATTCAAACTTGCTCAATGTGCAGCAGCTGCGACGGCGGCGACGACGACAGCGACAGCGACGTCGACGCGACGTCTTCTTTTATTTGCTGCTGCTTTTCCTTCCTTACCTACGCGACGACGTTTTATGTGCAGCTTTCTAGTTGTTCTTGTTCTTGCTCCATTCTTCTCGCTGCTGTCGCTGTTGTTGTTGTTTTTGCTGGTATGTTTTGGTTGCTTCTTTAAGTTTTTCATTTCATTTCATTCATCGCAAGCGCCTTCTTCTTTTATTACTCTCAAGTTCAAACGTGACGTTTCTTTTTTGTTGTTTCTGTTCTTGCTGTTGTTGTTGTTGTTGCAACAGTTTAGCAGCTCTTTAAGCTTTCGAAAGGGGCGCGCAGAAACCGAAAGGAACGATGTTAAATCATTTCAACACTTTTTGGTATCTCTTTTATTACGTGGCAAGTGGCAAGTTAAGTTAAGAGTTCATTTAAATTGTTAAACTCGCTGCGCTTTTTGAGCAATCTTTAAATTGTAAAGTATCTACAATTGTTTTAGATACTTTTCGGCTACTTGAAAAATTATTAGAATTTTCTCTAAAGCTATTTTATTGTCTCGACATAAAATATGTATTGAATAACAGAAAGAAAATAAAATAAAAAAAAGATCAAAATAGAGTTTCTATAATTCTTCAATAAAATGATTTACTTAAAAAATTAATATGTTATTCTTTAATACTTTTCCTTTTCTAAACATTGTATACGAATGTGCCTTAATTTTTAATTTAATAATTGCTTCTTCTGTTTTGTATTTTTTTATATGCAATCTTAAATCATAGTTGTTAAACTTTCTAATTTGATTTAATATATTTTCTAGTAAATTACTCAACTTTGAAACTGTACAGCGCTCTGTTGATTAGCCACTTTAAAAGCTTTCAGATTTAATCAGATGCATTACAAAACTTTTCACTCAAGCGAATTTGTTGTATTTAGGAACAGCTGCTTTATGCTGGTTATCCTGTGGCATGTGTGTGTGTGTGTGCGAAGGGGGGAGGGAGAAGGAAGGAGGAAGTAAGGAGCTGCAGCTGCAGTTAAATTAAAAATATGTGGTCTACTTTTAGGTGGCGAGCAGAAGGATATTATTGGTAGAGCTAAAGCGCAAACACAAAGCAAATTTTTGAAGAATTTTTAATTAAAATGCAAGCGGGGCAGCAACGACAACAGCACTGGCAGAGCGGCAGCGACGACGACGTCAACGTCAGCGCTGTTTTTGTAATTGTGTAAACACACCAGCAAAAAGCAACAAAAAAAAAAACAGAAGCGAAAAGCGAAAGAAAACCAGAAAAAATAGATGAGCGCAAAGGCAACGGCGACAAATGTTGCGGTTTTTGTAAAGCTGAGCGCGAACACGCGTAAAAGCAGTTAGTAAATTGCAAATACATGCAGCACACACACACACACACACACACACACACACATACGTACACACACACACACACACGCACACGTGGACACCTGCATGCATATGTAAAAGGAGATTGGGCAGCCTGATGGTCACGTAGCAGGAAGCTTCAACCCAAAGCCAAAGTCCACAATGTCTGAGCTTTGTTTCTATTTTTTTTTTGCTGCGATACAACAGCGAGAGAGAGAGAGAGAGCGAGAGCGAAGAGGAGGGAGAGGAAGAGATGGAGAGGGGGAGAGCTTTGTGTGCGTGGTCTACGCTTCGCCATTTAACCTAAACATCATTCACAAACATGGGACGTCTGCCAAGAGCTCTGTTTCTGTTTCCACTATTTCCACTACTTCCACTTCCACTTCCACTTGCCGTCGTATTCTTTTTGCTATGCGCGCCAACAACGCCCAATTGCTCAAATGGCTGCAGCTGCAGCTGGGCCCGGCTGTGACTCGACTCCTAACTGTGCGATACTCTTGAGCCCTCACACACACACACACACACACAAACACACACACACAAACACACACACACACAGAGAGAGCTGCTCTGAGCTACGCGGCTGACGTTTCATTTCCGTAACTCAAACGTTGCTCAGTTGTTGCCATTGTTGCTGTTGTTGTTGCTGTTGTTGCCATTGTTGCTGTTGTTGCTTGGTGGAGACACTTTATAGCCGGAGAATCTTCATTTACTTCCGTGCCCAACCAATTTATTCTGTGTTGCAGCTACGTTACTTGGTTGCGCATACGCCCCGTATAGCGTCAGCCTCTTGCCTCTTGTTTAGCATTTTCTCAGATACTCTAACCCAGAGAGCGACTTGCACAACTTTTGTAAAACATAAATAGAATACGAAAGACATTTTTGAACTTGGTTAGAATTATCATTTAATATTAGAAAAATGTGGGAAAGAGAATAATAATTTGAATATTTCAACTTATAATTAATATTGATATTGATTTATAAATTCAAAATTAATATTAGAAAAACATTGGAAGGAGAATAAATATTTAAAGCAGATTTTGTTTCTGTTTTAAATTTTAGATATTTCAATAATTGGTAACCAATTACAAACAGACTTGCATGAAGAATGAGAATTGTTTAATTATTTATTTCATTTATTAGAATTGGAATAGTGTCTAAAACTAAATGAACTTTTCTTTAAAAATATGTAAAATGCATAGCATAGGCTTTTATTATTTTTTTTTTTAATTTTAAATATTTGTATCAACCTTGTACCCAATTTATACTGTTTTCTTCTTCAAAGCTTCTAACAATTTTTGCCAACATATAACATATAGAATTGATAATTTTCTTCAAACTATTATAGTACAAGTATTCTGAGCAATTCTTTAATTATCATAATTCTACCGGTTTCAACATTTTATTTAGTATTTCTAAAAATTATTTTGAACTTCAAAGGCAGTATTTTTTTTTTTAAATGTTCTCTATTATTAGTATTGGAATAAACAAAATTGGAAATAATAATTTGAAAATAAAAAAAATTTGAAATAAATATTACATATTTAATAAGAGAAAAGAGTAAAAGAGGCATTGATGAGACTTTTTGCTGAACTATTGGCCGCTTTTACTTGGCAAAAAAGTCAAATGCGCTGAAGTTTGCGCTTAAAGGGAAACTGCAGCTTTAGAGGTTCTCTAGAAGCTAAACTATCCACTTATTTTGTATTCGCATTTGTATTTGTATATGTATTTGTATTTCTTTGCCATAGTTAAAGTGGCAGGCTATTGTTACTGTTGAGGCCGGAATAGCAGCATCGTCATTACGATCGAAGTCATCAGCGCGTGCATCATGATGACGATAAGCAGAGGCAGCAGTTGATGTCTCCAGTGTGTGCAAATGTCTGGGAGAACGAGAAGCTGCATTGGATGCGCCCAGCTGACAATCAATGTTTGGTTTAGCTCGAAAAAAAAAAAAGCACCGAGCAAGACAAAACATCGAGTGGCTATAGAAAGCATAAAAACACAAAAAAATAGAAGAAAAATGAAAGAAGCAGGTGGGCGTGGAGGGAAGGTGGAATAGTGAAACAAAACACAAGCGACAGAGACAGAGAAAGAATGATGGCAAAAAAAATGAAATTAATTTCTTTTGTGTGTTTGGTGGGGCAACGACGACGTTATTTAGTTGCCGAGCAACCCGCAGCACAGGCAACACGAGGCAGCCAACTCCAATGTTCATTTCCGGCAGTCAAAGCTGCGTCCTGTGCGTCATGCCACACGGCGCCAGGCTTGCAACATGCTTGCTCAGGTGGCAGCTGGGCAGCTGGGAGTCTGAGTTAGTTGGCATCTTGCGATGCCGTCGCCTCCCCCAGTGGCACAACTCGACAGCGCTGCCACTGCTGTTGCACTCTCTTCATTGCCGCTGTCTTTGGCCATGCTGTCGAAACTCGCTCCTTTCTCCATCTCCATCTCCAGCTCTTTGGCATTTTTTTTCGCAGCATTCTTCTTGGCGTTTGTTCATTTGCCCGCAACTGTATCCATGGCATGCAGGAGGCGTGGCAACTACATAAGCCGCCCGCAACCCAACACTCGCTGCCTCTGCTCTTCTCCTTTATTTTTTTATATTTTTTAGGAGATGTGCCCCTAACTCCTACTCTGCTGTGTGTGTGTATGCTAATGAAGCCTCTTCTTTTGGCTCGTGCTTTCAATGGGGGCAGGCGAGTCGCTTCCCTGGCCTGGCCTAAGCTCATGCCATTTGGCTCACTGTTAATCCCTGCCACTAAAGACCAAGAACGACCGACCGCCAGCAGACTGAGTTACTCTCCTGCGCAGGCTCACAACTCACAACTCAGATATGCTATATGTATACTACACACACACATATATAGTCGCAACTGTCTGTCTGTCTGTCTGTCTGTCTGTCCGTCTGTCCGTCTGTCTGTCCGTCCTCGATTTGGCCAGCGCCTCAACCTTATCCTTTGCCTGCAATCCGCACGCCTTGTTGCGGTATTAGTTTGCTTTACGTGATTTCGTTGCATTCTTTTTTGCCTTTCAGCCCTCCCCCTGGGTGGCATTTTTTTTTTTGTGTTGCCTTGCATTTTCACATTTTCTTTGGGGCAGCGTTTGGCGCTCTGTGGAAAACCCCATAGATTTAATTACAGTTTTCCTCTCGCAGATAATCGAATTTTTTTTCATTTCTTTCTATTTTTTTTTTTTGGTTTGGACTTTGGACTTGCCACGTCCGCGTCCTGTGTCCTGTGTGCTGTGTGTTGTATGCAACTTCCTTTTAATCTGCATGTCGATTTCCTTTGCACAGATTCCTTCTCTTCGCAATTTTTTTTCTCTCGCTCGCCATCCCTTGCTCCATCTTTTCTTTTTACCAAGTTTGCACATAAATTTCAGTTCAGTTGTAATTAAAAATTGCTTTTGAGGCGACTCGAGGCTGCGTTTCTTACTCAAAATTAGTTTTCATCTTCTTCATCTGCTGTTGCTGCTGCTGCAGCTTTTTCTTCGACATTTTCTGTATTTAATCCACAAGTTCCTGATGAACCACCGTTCCAGATCATGCCTTTGATGTGGTCTCTCCTGTCCTGCCTGCAGCTCTTTATTGAACCCTTTGTTTATTGATGGCGATTGAAAATTGCTAAAGAAAATTGTAAATTAAGTGGACAGAGGACAATATTTGATTTGCAAGCAATGAAAGCCTCAAAAAAAAAGAATTCTATTTCAAGCTTAAACTATATATATTTTTTATGGATTTCATGTTCATAACTAATTTAAATTTCGAAATAATCAAATTCTGGTTAACAACTAGTAATAAAAAATCAAGTATACGCTATTCCAGTTTAGCGCGTTTTAAATTAACATCTCGTCATGTTAAATAGTTCTTAAGTTACAAATTCTTGTATATAGAAATATTAAGTGATTTTCCATTGCACATTTTAGGTTTAAACCTTTTACTTTTTTAATGACCCCAATTCACATTGCTCTCTTTCTATCTTTCTCTTTCAGGTAAGCAAAAGTCGTGACAATGTAAAACGCCCCAAAAAAATGAACTGAAAAGAGCGAAAATAAAATTGCAGCGCTGCAAGAAAGTAAAATCGTAAGTTTCACTGCGATGCCCACAGATTGTATCAATATAAAAGTATATATGTATATATATATAAGTATTCCCACTACATACTTGCACATTGCTGTGTGGATGTGAATACAATTTTTGAGAAATGCCCCGCAAAAAAATGCAAACTGAATCACAATGCAAAAATGTGGATCGGACTTGAATTTCGTGTCAATAATAAAATATCAGAAATATGATGATAAGTCGAGTCGACGGTGAGTTACCCTGTGATCAAAAGAAGGTCTATAAAAATGGAATATAATTTATTAATTGGATTTGAAATAATTGCATTTTTAACCAATAATATCTTGCTTGTATTTGATTAGCGACTAATCATTTGATTTTCATTTTAAAAAGTATGTTTTCATATTCATCTGTGTATTGAATCTACCCCATTTTGCACTTGTCACGATTGTAGGGTATTTTAAATAGGGAGCGCAACAAAAAAGCGAAAAAACGAAAGCAGTTCGCTGAGTGATGCCGCCGATCAGAGTTTTGAGCTGAATTTGTTTCGAGCTTCGCCTCCATAGCCCCCCTCTGGTTGTGCGGCCTTCTCTTCGGTCGAGCATCCAAAACACTCCCTATATAGGAATACAATATATAAAGATTACCTGTTGGCAGGCATTCACTGTTCTCAGTTCTCAGTTCTCAGTTGGAATGGTCAATGGGCGTGGCGTTGCCATTGCTGTGGCTGTTGCTGTGGCTGTTGCTGTGGCTGTTGCCCTGCTTTGGTTACGTGCCCCTTTGGCCACTTGCCACTTGCCTCATTTTATTGTTCGATATTGTTGTTGTTGTTGTGCGCCTCACTCAGGTGAGCTGATCTTAATTTTATTTTCGTTTTTTTTTTTCGGTTTGCACGATTGTCGTTTCGTTCAGGGGGGAGAATGGATCGGCGTCGTCATCGTTCGTTCGGTCAGTTTTTGGCCAGTTTCCTGGAACTGACGGAGCCAATCGATGCCGCAGCAGTTGTTGTTGTTGTTGTGCTCTCAGCTCCTGAACACATGTATTACTTCGTGTACTTCTCGGTGCCAGTATTTGCATTTGACTACCAAAAAAAAAATAAAAACAAAAATGAAAAGAAACCAAAAGCTCTGTTAGAGATGAGCGCCATATGAGTCATTTTATATGGGATCCATCGATATCTAAAATAATATTTATTTTGAATATAATCATATTCAGTAATAGCACTATAACATAATATTAAAAAGTTAAGAAGAGACAGCATTTTATGTTAATTGAAATAAGCAGAGAAGATTTAAGTGAAATTACAAAAAATATTGTAACATATTAGGAACTACATAAATGCATATATAAATATGGATCCATTTCTATTAATACTTTTGTTTATTTTATTTGTTTAAATTTCGTACTAAATGCTGCGTTTGATTGTAGGAAACCCTTTTATTGAATTTATTGTTATCTAAAGCATTTAGAGAAAGCCAAAGATATTGTGACATTATTGCTATATAGTTCAGGATAATTTTGTGTCAAATATATTTTGAATATCATCATATTAAATCTATTATTTAAACTGTAGTTAATTACTGACTACTTCTACTCATTGATAAATATAAAATCAGACTATGATTAGATTCGAAATTCCACTCTAAATGTTCGATTAGTTCTCGATCAATGGTATCGATTATTTTGGTTGTATATTTCCTTTGCTTAGCGTGACACGCTGTCATCCCTAGGGCATGACAGTCTTGCAGCAACGACAACCAAACCAAACAGTTTACACGATGTGCTAATTGAGTTAGTACTCTCGCCATGCAGCCAAATGTAGCTGAATAAAATACAAAAATACAAAAAATAAAGAACAACAATAACAGCAACAATCATGACTCGTGAGTGGCGAAAAATGTCGAAAGACTCGTGAGTTTTGTAGCTCAGTTCAGTTCAGTTGAGTTGAGTTGAGCTGAGTTGAGACGTGTGTTGGCGGCAACATTTTGTGTCTACTTAGCAAGTTTGTGAAAATGAACACCCAACACCCATGTAAAGCCCCCTCCGCTCCGCTTCACAACCACTTCTCGCTGCCCTCTGGCCACTTTCCCCCCATGTAGTATAATTGTTAAATGGGCTTAGGGCTGCTGCACACCACACGTTAAACTGCTGATGGTTGTTGCCGTTGCAGTTGCATGTTGTTGTGCTCAATTCCGCATATGGCATCGAAAACCGATAATTACCAAAGCCAGTCGAACACTCACACACACATAATCTGCTGGTAGCTGTCTGTGTGTGTGTGTGTGTGTGTGTATTAGAGCTCTACCTGCAGCGGAAGCCTCATAAGCGACAGCAGCAGCAGCAACAACAACACCTAAACGATGACTGCTCAACGTTGCAACGTCAATGTTGTTGCTGTAGTTCCATCGGCAACAAATTACTCACGCGCAAAAATTGTTGCCGTGTTTTTTTTTTTTTCCACATATAATTTCACTCTACGTATGTTTGTCTGTCCGTCTGTCTGTTTCTCTGTCTGTATTGTATATGTGACGTATGCTTTCTTGTGTTGTGCTGCTTATGGCAAATGTCTGGATATATCTATAAGCATATACCCATATATATATACACACACATTATATATTTATATTTTGTTTGTATGCTTGTGCATTTGCCCCCATATGCATAAAACCTTTATTTTACCTGTGCACTGACATTGGGGTGACTCACTTTGATCATAGACTATTTCAAATGTTGACATAAATTAAATAATATAATTATGGAATTATTGAATTAATTCATAATCTAAAAATCAGAATGTCTAGAGAAGTTTTCAAACAATATTTGAGGTTTCCCTATTCTTCAATAATTTTTACTAGCAATACCGCTCAGCTATGTTAATTTAACAAGTCTACTTAATAAATGTGCAAAGAAAAAGGAATGAATTTTGTAGAAAATGAATCAACATTTAAATGTCAACAAAATAATAAACTTGTTCAATAAACAATCTAAATTCGAAGTTTCCACATTTTTCTATATAATAATAAATTATAAAAAAATTCAAAAATAAATAAATGAATTTCTATAAAAATTATATCTTTAGGTAGATTCTTTATGATTTTTATATCGTTTTGCACAACAACAAAAAAATTCTTTTAATTTTCTTGCTGCTCAATAATACTAATATTGCTTAAAGTTTTATGAAATTACTCAAAACTAATCATTATCGTTGAAGATTGAATATAATCATGCAATACGTTTTAATGATAACTGTCCCTGATTGTTTATTCATGTCTCATAATCGCTTAGTTCTTGTTTGCTGTATGTGTAAACAGGGACTGCAGTTTATCCTTTATTTTCACACCATTTCATGTCTGCAACTCGATCTGCTAAGCTGAGCATTTAAAGATTCAGTTTCAAGTATTGAAGCACCCCAATGCTGAGATATCGTGTCTCTCTCGCTCTCGCTCTCTCTCTCTACGCTGCTGAGAGAGCGTTCGTGAGAGTCGTTTAAGCCGCAAAAACGAAGTCGCCGCCGCCGTCTCAGTCGCTGCCACCGGCATCGGCAACAACGCGCGGCACCGGCAACGATGACGCCGTCGACAACAACAACAACAACAACAGAGGCAACAACAGCGGCAACATCATCGGTCTACCTGTTCGCAAAGTTGGACACATTTTCTTTCTTCCATATCGTCGCTTACCTAAGGGACACACACACACACACACATGCACACGCTACCTGTGCTCACACACACACACACATACGCAGAGTGAGCGAGATAGAGCGAACAAGACTTCGGCTTCGATCTCGCTCTCGCTCGCACTTCGTCGTCGGCGTCGTCGTCAGCGTCGTCGGCGTCTGCGAAAGTCAAGCCAAGCTGAACGAACGGGCCACGCTAAGCTGCTGTTGCCGCTCCGCCGGCGGCGTTAACCAACGACGTCGACGTCGACGTCGCCGTCGTCGTTGAAAGTCTTCGTTGTCGGCCGCCGAACAGAAACGATACGAAACGAAACGAAAAAAAAAGACAGCAATAAGTTGGGTTTTGGAATTTTTTTGCTCTTGCTCTTCTTTGGTTTTCAGTTCAGTTCGATTTTAATGCACAGTCGCAACGTACGTGTGTCGTACCTGTCTTCTGTCTTCTGTGTGCGCCTCTTCTTCTTCTTCTTCTACCTCTTGCGCTCGTCGTCGTCGTCGTTGTCGCCGTCGTCGTCACCGTAACCGTTGTCGTTGTCGTTGTCGCGGTCGCGACCAAATACCAAACACAAAAAAAGTGCAAGCAAAAGCAAAAAATACAACCACAACAACAACACCAACAACAACAAGTGCAATAACAAAATACCAGAAGCAGCAACACAAAAAGGAAGAACAGCAAATGCTAAAAGTGCGATCAAAAGAAAGTCAAAGAAAGTAAGTTGCGCTCGCAAAACAATTATTCTGCATGCTGTGCAAGCGCTAAGAGCTTTTTTTTGGATACCCTCAGCATGAGTGCAAAGTGGAGAGAGCAGAGAGTGGAGAGTGCAAAGTGGAGAGTTGAGAGTGGAGAGATCGCAAGTGCAGAGGTTGTGTGTGTGTGTGTGTGTGTGTGTGACCCAACCGATCACCGGATGTGTCCGGCTAATGTGCGACGGCCATTTTGCTTTTTCGCCTCTCATGAGCCACAGACAACATTGTGTGTGTGTGTGTGTGTGTGCGTGTGTGCGTGTGTGTGTGTGCGTGTGTCGCTCTCTCGCTCTCGCGCTCGCCTCAATTATTGATTGATTAATTATTGCTGACGCGTTTGCGTCGTCCGTTCGACCATTCGACCCTTTGCAAAACCGGTTCATTGACGTCGCCGTCGACGTCGACGTCGCTGTCGCCGTCACTGTTGTCTGCGTGTGGCGCACTCTCTCTTTTTGTCCGTCCCCCCATCGCCTCCTCACCCCTTTCTACACCTAACTATAATCCAATTGCTGTTGATTTCGCTGTGATCATCGATTACACACGCATAGACACAAGACTTTGTTGCCTTCCTCCCTCCTTCCCTGCTCTGTTCTGCTTTGCGTGCCACTTGCAGCTCGTTGTGGCGCCTGCGCTGGCAGCCTCCTAAGCCACATTTCAATCAACAGCAGCGTAACGGGGTTGCCTTCTTGCCACTGGTGCTGCTGTCTCTTCTGGTCATTTGCAATTAACACTTTTGCGTACGTGCCACAGGCGGTGGCAGCTTAATCAGCTAGCTACGAGCAGCGAGTAGCAGCTGTGGCAACAAGCAACATACGTAGTCAAAGCTTGCAACTTGAGCAACTGTTAAAAGCTGCAGCCGCGCGCCAGCCACACCACAAAGCTAATCAGCGTGCAACGACTTTCTCGTTATTTTGCTTTTCTTTTCTTTTCTTTTCTTCTTCATATTTTTTTGCTTTTCTGTAATTATTATTTTATAATCAACTTATTAGCGCTCTCTGTGGCCCGCAATGCGTTGCACGACGCGAGTGGCGCCCCAAACAAACCGAAATTCAATTAAAAATCTCTAGTGTGTTGCCGTTGCCTGCTTGTTTGTTTTATGTTCACATTCTATTTCTTATTGAGGTCTTGCCTGCCTCCTCAGCTTGCAACATGCCCCCAAAAACAAAGCACTTCTGTCATTAATTATTACAAGCTGAAAATTAGTCTTGAATTTAATCAAAAAATTTCTCGTATCACACACGCTCTTATTGGTTGCGACTAACAAACTTCTTGATGAGCCAAATTACCAAAGATTGGCGAGTTTCGAGTATCGTAATTGTAGATAAATTAAGTTATCGTAAACTGGCTTTAAATACTGACGTTGGAAACTAAACTTTACTCACTTAAATTTAATTTTAATGTTTAAAAGAATCCTAATCCATTTAATAAATTTTGTTATTTCTAATCTAATCTATTTCAATATTCTAACTATATTCCCACAAGGCATGTTATCCATAAATTTATATTTATATGTATCTTAATGTTGATATACTATACTGCATATTTATTTATCATATTTCAATCTTTCTGAACTTTGTTCATAGGTTAAATGTAATTAAATATTTATTTAGCTATAAAGTTGAATTATTTGTTGTCTCTTCAGCAACGCACTCGTGTTTCTTACTGTATTTGATCAACGCTATCGGAATAGAAAACATATGATCGAAAATCTCCCTTTTCTTAACGACTTTTTTCGGAATTTAGATTATCATTAAAATCTCGCTGAGCTTATCTGTCGAACAATCGGTTTGCAGTAAACCTGCTGATGATGAGCTTAAGCACATACCAAGCAAGGCACATCTGTATTATATAGATACCCCCATTATATTTCAATAATTATTTTCGGCGTTTGCCCCCCGAAGCCAACAATGAGCTCATCTCAAACCCGTCCCGTCCCGTACCGTTCCGTTTAGTTCCATACCGCTTCGTGCTGTCCCGGACCCGTATCGTATAGCGCAACAAAAACCTCGGACCCAGCGAAAAAAATTCATAAACTTTATGTAATCGTTTTTACAAGCAAAAACCGATTGTATAAGTTTTATGAAATATGTTAGAGGTTGCCAAATGCTGCAGATAGATGGATATGGACGACATATAATTAACACCAATTAATCACACGAAAGCGTTTCCAAGCAAAAAAAAATAGCAAAATCAATTTGCAAGATAATTTTGTTTGAAAATTTGCCTAGTTTAAGGCCTTGAACTTGTGCGTTCTGTTCTTAAGATTTTCACAATGATCATTAACTGAGACTGAGTGGAAACTAGAATTTAATTCATTTCTTCATTTATTACAATGATGCTTTATAATTCGTATAGGCCCCCATGGCTCATTATATTCAATGGCGGCGGCAACAAACTCATTAGACCTTGAGAATTATACACATACATCAATTTATTCTTTTTTTTTTTTTTTGGTTTAGGCCGAAAATTATAGCGACATTCGTTTCGTTGGGCAAGTGCGTGGAATTAAGAAAACGTATAAAAATAATAGAAATAAAAATAGAAGTTGTATAAAGTGCGGCTCCCATGACAATTAACAACACCGAACCGAGACTGAAGACCGAGCTGCCTTCTAGGTAGAATCGAGCGTGTAGTTAGATCGTGGCGAGGCGAGGCGAGGCACATTGACTTTTCAAGCCGCTTACCTTCCGTGTGTTTTGTCTGTCTTTTGTATCTGCTCTTGATTGCGATCGCTTTCCAAAAAAATGACTTTCAATTTTGTTTCTTTTATTTCTAGTTTTTTTTTGTGTGTGTGTGTGTGTTGTTTTGTCGGTGGTTGTGCCACAGTTTTCGGCTAGTGGTTGCAACAGGTTGCGGCAGGTAGCAGGTAGCTGGCAACCTGCTGCAATACCTTTTTTATACTCATGTGAAATTACACTGCGCAACAGGCTTCCAGAGAACTTCAATTGCAATTAGAATTAACTGTTGCTCAACTTCTTGAATTTCTCTTTGACTCTGTTATTCGTCAACGTTTTGCATATTTGATTGTTGTGTGATCATAAAGTAAAACTTGGATAATTATACTTCAGTGCAGTACAAAGTATTGATATATAAATGTTATCATAATAAAGTGGGAATAGAGATAAGAATTATTATAATTGGAAAAAGATATGGAAATGTCATGTTATGTTAGTTAAAATGTAAGCTTAAATGTCAGTGTTTAGTGCCCTAATTTAGGTATAAACTTTAGCTTGTAGCATTGGGATTAGAAACCAATAAATAAATAATCAATTAGTCAAGTCTTTTTTTGGATTTGTATTCGTAAATGTTGTCAACTTTGCTTTCTTTGTTGGAATCCAAATTGTGATATTTTCTTTGCTTTGCTATTTGCCTTACACATTTTAGTTACGTCTTCTATGCGTTGCTATTCGGTAACGTTTAAGTCAAGCAATCAATAAATAACTAATCAATTAGTCAAGTATAATTTGCTTCTCTGCTTTGAATTTGTATTCGTAAATGTTGTCGACCTTGCTTTCTTTGTTGGAATCTAAATTGTTATATTTTCTGTGCAATGATATTCGATTTACATCCGTTAATTACGTCTTCTTTGCGTTTTTATTCGGTAACGTTTTAGCCAGGCAACCAATAAATAGCTAATAAATTATTTTTATATCTTGGCTTTACTATTCGCAAACGCTTAGTGTAATTTCAATTAATAATTGTTAAACTTTTATTTTTTTTTTAATTACGTCTTCTTTGTGTTGGTATTTGGTAACGTTTAAGTCAAGCAATCAATAAATAACTAATCAATTAGTCAATTATAATTTGTTTCTCTGCTTTGAATTTGTATTCGTAAATGTTGTCGACCTTGCTTTCTTCGTTGAAATATTTATTGTTGCTATTCGTAAACGTTTAGTGTAATTTTAATTAAGAATGTAATTTTAATTGCGTCTTCTTTGCGTTTTTATTCGGTAACGTTTTAGCTAGGCAACCAATAAATAGCTAATCAATTATTTTGATATCTTGGCTCTACTATTCGCAAACGCATAGTGTAATTTCAATTAGTAATTGTTAAACTTTTATTTTTTTTTTAATTGCGTCTTCTTTGCGTTGGTATTTGGTAACGTTTAAGTCATACAAAGTCTCTGCTTTGAATTTGTATTCGTTGAAATATTTATTGTTGCTATTCGTAAACGTTTAGTGTAATTTTAATTGAGAATGTGATTTTAATTGCGTCTTCTTTGCGTTGGTATTCGGTAACGTTTAGGCCAAGTTAATTTGCTGTTACACAGTGTTCAGCCTTAGACCATTAGAAGCGAGGCTGTGAGCGCTGGGAACCAGTTTCTCGCAGCCAAACACGTTTCGGGTCGGTCCTTGTTTCGGGTCTTAGATGTGGCGATGAGCACACGCCTCCTGCAGTTTCAAGGTTAATAATACACGCAGCCGACGCGCAATTTACTACAACACAGACCTTGACCTTGTCTGGACTCGCTCTCGCTCTCTCTCTCTCCCGCTCTCTCTGTCGCTCTCGCTTGTTCTGGTTCTTTGTCGCTCTCGATCCTATTTGAAGCTCACCTTCTTCAACTATTTTGTTGCTCCTTTGCTGCGTCTGGAGTTTCGCTTGCATAATTTATGTCTGCAAATCTAGGTTACACACACACACACACACACACACACACACACTCACACACGCACACTCATGTGTGTGTGTCTAGGCCTTGTTATCACACATGTTGCCCTCTCGCTCGCTCATTCCTGTTTCTCAGCTGCTTGTCGTCTCCTTGACGTTTGGCGCACTTTCAAACGTTGCTTTTTGATTAAATTTCATGTTATTGCCGTCTGGGCACACTTACCTACATTTCTATGTGTATGTGTGTGTGCGAGGGAGAGGGGGCGAACTTAACGTATTCCTGTTGCGCTCGCTTGAAACGAGTTTTTCCTACACTTGCTTTTCACATCTCCTTAGCGCAAGTGTGTGAAGCAATCTGTCTGTGTGTGTGTGTGTGTGTGTTTGTGTGTGTTTGTGTGTTGCACATCAAACAGGTCGCGTTTTCTTTGCCGTCGTCGTCGTCGTGGTCGTCATCATTTATCGTCGTTGTTTTTATTGTTGTTGTTTTTCCCCTCTTCTACTTTTACTTATTTGCTGCTTTGCTTTTGCCTTTTGCTTTACTTTTATTTCGCCTGACTCCAATGTGGCAGCCACTTTCCCAACGTCTTCTACCCCCCCCCCCCCCCCCCCACACTCTGTCTGCCCCTTCGTACTCCCCCGCCTTTGCTTTGTTGTCTTTTATCTCTCTCGCTTCTTCCAGTCTCTTTGCTTTGCTTTTGTCTCTCGCATATGTTTACCTTGCATACGTCCTTGAAGATTTGTCTTATTTTCGTTTTATATTTTGTTTATAGGTTTTTGTGTCTTGTGTGTGTGTGTTTTGTTGTTTTTGCTTCTTTTCTTTTCTTTTTGATTTTTATTGTTTTGCTCTTCCTCTTCCTCAGTTTAGCATTGTCGCCCAGTTTTCAGTTTTTCTTGCTTGTTTTGTTCGTTCAGCTGGTTTTGTTTTAAGTGGGTCGCAGCTCGATGCCTGGGCATCTCGCTCTCTCTCTTTGTTATGATTTGCGAGAGAAGAGGCGAATTTATATTCATAGTTGAAATTCCTGTTGCAAGTTGTTGTGGCACGTTGCTGCTGCATCTCTCTTAGAGGACTCCTAATTGGCATTTCCTGCATATTTTACATGCTTGTCGTTAAAGCGACTCTTTGTCTCCTCAAGTAACTTTGGCTGCCCGGAAATGTGCAGAATGCTTTGACAATGCGACCAGTTGAGGTTAGCCAAAGTTAGGTTAGGTTTGATACACGATAAGATTTCTGAGAGGTTTCTTAAAGGTTGGACATTATAGAAGAATTCGGATTTGAAAAATTTAGAATTTTTATTTGTTAATTTAATTTTTGGACAAACACATCTAACTCTATTTATTTTTTAAAAGCTTTTCTATTAATATAGGATTTTAAAAATACTCATAATTTGAGAATTCTTTTTCATTACTATTATTTTTTCTAGTTTTTATATTATACTAAATTGTTCAGTATGCAAAAAGTCAGCAAAGTATTTCCAAGAAACTATATTCTAAAAATATTATTCAAGTTGTAATTAAAACCCGGCTTTTAGAACTATAAAAGTTCTAACTCTTTGGATGTTTGCTTGGAGAACATAGTGTTATTTTTACATTTTCCCATTCATTTTTCAGCAATTTAGTAATTTATAATCATGCAGCAATCACAATCAATAAATCCAAGATCATCGTGTGCAGCATCTTGGCCGCACAATTAATGCAACAATACGCTGTTGTTGCCCATTATTGACAATCAAATACGCTTGTCTTATAGCCCCAACTATTTTCCATTCAATCTGCAATTCTTTGGCTCAGCAGGCGGAACTCTTCCTCCTCCGTTCAGAGCTTCTCTCCTCTCCCCTCTCCAGCTTTCGGTATGCCGTGGAGAGCACTCGTGAGTTCAGTCACTTTATGCGCATGATTACTCAATTGTAGCTTAAAAGAATTAACAACAAATGCTATAAATAACACATTTTGCCGGCTGTTGTTGTTGCTGCTGCTGCTGTTGGCTTTAATGTGTAAGCCAACACTTGAGCAGACTGTTGGCAAAGAGGCAAAGAGGGGAGAGGGGGGGAGAGCAGGGAGCAGCAGTAGTTAGAGCTGATATACAGAAACCAGTAACGTTCGTTGCGTTCTGCTCTTGGAACTTGGGGGTCTGGCTGCCTATTATTAACTTGGCTACTTGGCTACTTGGCTTCTCTTTTACGGCTGGCCATAACCATGACTTCTTGGCTCCAGCTCTTTGAGGTCAACAAACAGCTGCTCTGCTCTGCGAGACAGACTGAGCTGGGAAATCGAGTAGCTGCCTCGTTCAGCTTGTGGTTTGGCTGAAGTCATGCGTTTACCTATAGCTCGGACTCTGTATATTTTTTCTTTTTTTTTATTACCAATACACACACTTATAGCCGGCAACTGGAAACCAGTTTCTTGTCTCACCGAAAACAGAAAAAAAAAGAATGAAGAAAAATAAAATAAAGTTTCTCAAGCGTTTTGTGGCCGGCGTTTTTCTTGTTTGTAAGTTTAGTTCGCACGTTTTTTTATTCGACGTCAGCTTCAGACTTCAGCTTCAGACTTCAGCTCATTTTGTATTTTTGGTTAGTTTTGACTGATTTCTGATTTCTGATCTGTTCCCCAACGACGCGTCGTCGTTTCTCACCAGTGCACAAAGTGTTGTTCTTCCGCTTCAGCACAAATTGGGCATTGGCAAAGAAGTCTATTAAATATTATCTTAAACGGAAACTGCCGTTTAAAAGATACTTTACATCAAATACTATAAATACATATAACGTACATATATGTTATGTATATATGTATCTGGTTAAATTCGTTGAACTGCCTTGACAACGACAGTGAACTCGAAAATGGTCTTATTTCTTCAGTACATGAAATGAATTTTAATTTCTCAATACTACATTGGAATATGCAAAACATTTACATACATTACGTACATTGTGTATGTGTGGCTTTATAATACATATGGTATATCGTGTATAGCTATATATCAGAAAGATATATGCCCACCTGCATACATATATTGTCTGCATATTGATTCGAACATAATTCCTCATTATACACTTCTTCGGCATGACTTTTACAATGTGGCTATAACACCGATAATCGGTTATTTTATTTAATTATTTATATATTCAGCCATAAACTTTACTGACTTAAACAAACGATAATTGTCAGAAATTAATACTGCAAAAGAATAGTTCATTTAATGAGACTGAGTTCTGAGTTATTTAGTTATTTATTTATAGTACTCTTTATTTGAAGAATTTAGAAATTACGCAAGTTATTTCATATTACAAAATAAGATTTGAGCTTTTCTAAAATACTTTAACCAAAATGTATTGATTTCATTATCTTATTATTTTTTCATTAAACTAGAAGTTAACGATGTTACTAAATATCATATTATATAATACTACATTTTCAACTAAGTATTTTCAGCCTTTCTGGCCTTCTCAAAGAATTATTTATAAACTATTGACGAACACTCGCAGAGCATTTAAGCTTCGTAATGTTGCACGACTTTTATTTAGCTTTTAATGGCAGGGAATCGGGTTGAGTTGAGTTGGTTTGTTTCTTATTGAGTCTGGCCTGCGCTGCCCTGAGTTCGTTTTGTGGTTGACAGTCAAAGAATACAATTAACATAATTTACTTACCAACAACACACACACACACACACACACACACACACACACAACAAACAACTGGAGACACGACACAAGACAGACTGCGTTGTTGTCAGTTTGTAAGTTTTCGCAAATTTGCCAAATTTGCGCTTTGCAAATGGAAGGGAGGGAGATTTGGGGGGCGGGGGTGTGGAGCAGCTGAACAATTTGTAGGTGTTTAAGCTTGTTGTGTGGCAACAACAAAGTTGGGAAATCGATTTGGTTTTTGCCATTCGAGTTTTGCAGTTCTGGGAATTGCTTTGACGCTGCCAGTTACAACTCTTTGCCACATTGAGTATGTAAATTGATATAGACATATATACATATATATATTTATGTTGTATATACGGACGTATTCTATTTATATACTTTAGCACAACGATAAGCAGCTGTAAAGCTGCGGCCTTATCAGTTGCCACAGGAAGTTTGCATTGTAATCAGCAAATGCTTAAAAAACTTTAATAACAAAAATAAATACATATTTATTTTGAAAAATGCTGCAGAGGACAGAGTGAGAGCCAGAGATATCGCACATAAAAATCAGCAAGAAAAAGTTCCCAATCACTTTTATTTTTATATATATCTTGTATGTATCTTTTTTTTTGTGGTATCGTGTGTTTACTTTCAAAAAGAAAGAAAGTTTTGTACGTACAACACATATAGATAAATGCGTATATATATATAGATATTTGGTTTTTGGGCAGACTGCAAAACTACGATTTGCAATGCAAAAGATATTCAAAGAATGAAAAAAAGGGACAACACGGCGAGGGACACTCGACTTTTATTTTATTTTTTGGGGGATTTTAGGTTTCAGTTTTCGGCTTGTTGTTTTACATATGTAAATTTATGCATATCTAAGTTTTGCCTTATATATAAGCATACAAAAATGTATATATATATATATATTTGTATGTGACAGGCACACGAAACTGTCGTTTCCATATCGCTGCCTTGAAATCTGCATAAATGATGATGATTTTTCTGCCAGTGTTTTGTTGTTTTAGCTTTCGTCATTTGCTGGTGCTGCTGATGTTGATGTTGCTCTGTTGCTGTTGCTGTGTTGGTCTTCAACTTCTTATAAATGTAAAATATTTAGCATACACATGGCTCCAATGGGCTCCAGAGATTGCCGATTGGGTCTGCTGTGAGGTCCCATTGACAGCCCCCAGGGAAGACTCTCGCTCTGACTCTGACTCCGACTCTGACTTTGGCTGTAGCTCAAGCTCTTGCTCTCGCTCGGAATTGAAATTCGGGTAATTTATTTTGGGCAGTTATTGACATACCCTGTGGTAAAAGCAAGCACATTGAAAGGTGTAGTTTGTATATTAGTTGATTTCCCAGTTTGGGATGTGTAGAAAAATAAATATTCTGGATAAATGGAAAGAAACTGAAATTTTGAAAAAATATAAACAACTAAATAATAAATAAAATGATTATAATATTTATTTAGTTAGTTTAAAACCCTTATCGCTACAAATATTATACTTTAAGTCAATGAAGTTGTATACGGAATTCTGCTATTTTGTGTTTATAATTTTGTGCAGAAGTTTTTACATTAATCTATTGAAAATGCGCTTTAAATTATTTATGTTTTTTTCTATATTTTTCTATTCAAATTACTTTTTTCTATTTCATGGAATTTGTTGCTTAGGGAAACATTTAATTTACATAGCATACTTTCTGGCAGGTAAAACAAGAAGTCACAATTTCGGTACAAGCAATAGTAAATTATATTATTATTAAAAAAAAAATTGAATTTAATTTTTAAAATATATGTACATAAAGTATCTGAAAGTCTAGCATTTCAAGTTGCAGCTTTTTTTTACAATTGCAGAGTCAAGGAAAAAGTTTTTGCTGGGAGCGTAAGTTCTTTAACTAGAGTGACGACTGTATTTAGTTGGGATTTTAGCATAAGCAGCGCCGATCTAGAAAATTACCGCGAGTTCAGCCAATGTTTTTTTTTTTGCGAGTAGTGAATTCTGTTTGAGGGGCAACAACAACGTGGCGGCGGCTGTCCAAAGGCATGAAACCATAAAAATGGCAAATTAACCATGCGCTAGTGTGAGTGTCCCTCTCTCTGTGTGTGTGTGTTACAAGTGAAGCCACAAACAAAACAGCTACAGATACACACACACACAAACACACACATCAAGCTGAGGCAGCTTGAAAATGGCACGTTTCGAGGTCCGTCCAAGTCCAATCCCAATCAAGCCGAGCAGAGACAGCAACGCTGCTGCTGCTGAGTGAGTGAGTGACTGCGAGCGTCGTTGTTGCCGCCCCCTTTAACTCGATGTTGTTGTTGTTGTTTCGGTTGTTGTTGTTCGACGGCCCTGGCCTGCTGCTGGCGCTGCGCTGCGCTGCCTCAATCAGCGTCGCAGGCAGCCTAGCAATTTATCCAGCGATGCATATTAAGCCTCACGATTTGTATTTGCCCCACCGTCTGTCCTGTCTGACTGTCTGTCTCTCGGTCTGTCTGTCTGTCTGTGTGAGTCACAGACCCAGCCTGTCACTCGCTGTTGTCGTCACTCTAGCCATCTCTCTCTCTCGCTCATCCTCTCTCTCTTGCTCTCTGTCCCCCTTGTTTTTGCTTGTGTGGGGATATGTGAGAGTTCAATTTCAGTTCAGTTCAGCGCTCACAGTTCACCATTGAGTTGATTCTGTTTTATAAGTTTTCAATTCGGGCTCGTTTGCGGTTGCTCCCCACTCCGCACTCTACACTCTCTCCACACTCTCTGCCTGTCCTGTCTAAATGACTAAATGACTGAATGGCCGCCACTTCCTGTGGGTGCTTTTCACTTATGGAGGTGTCATTGCTTGTTGTTGTCGCATTCAGTTTGCATATTTTAAGCTTTGCATAATTGAGGCTTTGATTTGAAATCGCTGAAAGCATTTAGGGACTCTGCAAGAGAATACATTTACAAGGCAATTTTCCCTTTAAACTCATTTCGAATTGCCTGCTGATGAATAAAAAAAATAAAAGCTGACATCCTTCACCTGGTTTTTTTTTAGTGATACGACAAAAGCTTCCGCTTACCGTTGAGCAACATTTGGTGGAGATTTAAAGTCGACCACCTGCTTGGATCCTTATTTCCTGTGTCCTTTGTCCTTTTTGTCCGACTGCAATGTGGGCGTCGTTGATGCTCAACAAGTGCAGCTCAAGCTAAATTTCAACAAATTCCCTTTTTATCCTCAGCAGCAGCTGCTGCTTGTCCATTTAACAGCTGCTTAACATACTTACACGGCTGTCTCTCCGTGTATGTGTGTGTGTGTGTCTGTGTGTATTTGTGCGAATTTAATCGGCACTTGTGCAACTTCTCAGCTCAGCTGCTGCGCTGCACATGTTGTCTACTCTCTTTTACGTTGTACCGTTTAACCGTTCATGCTGTGCTGTGCTGACAATTTAGCTACATAAATTGATACCCGCTACTTATAGGGTAAAAGGGTATGTCTTCATTTATAAATAATAATTTCTCAAAAAACATAATCCGTCGAAAAACATGGAAGTTATTTAAGAAACAATTAAAATGGTTAAATGCAACTGAACATGAATGGTATTTTTTGGTTTATTTTTCACGTAATATACTTTTTGGTATTTTTAAATACACACCCAAAATGGGTAGCAGGTATTTCCAGCTTTCTTACGTGTTTATGATCGATATCGATAAAATTTGCTGCTGATGAAACTGCTGTATTGATATACTAAGTATTTAGTTGCTTTAAATTTGTGCCTAACTTGCTAAACATGAAATGCAGCTGTCATTATCTTGCCAAAAAATGGGCAGCACTGTTCCAGTGCCAATGTTCCTCGCCTCATTCCTTTGGCTGCGTCTTCCTGGCTTCTTATGTGGCGCGCCGTCGTTTGCTATACATGTATTTTCCTTTGCGCTCTCCGTAGACAAGGCTATAAAAATTGCTTAGTTCTTAAAGCTTTTGCTGCTGCGTCTGCTTGTCTGGCGCGTAGTTGTTATGGCTGCTTGCTTGCTGTGCCTTCGCTCTCACCTTCCCCCCTGCCCCCACCACCGCCTCCACCTCAGCACATCCACTTACGTTTTTATCTCATCTTCTTGCTCTGCTCGCACACGCTTCCCACACGTTATTTGTTTTGTCGACGTCGCTGTCGCTGTCTGTCGCTGCCTCTGCTTTGCTTTTCTGCTTGTATTTTATTATTATTATTTTTCGCGTTATTCTCTGTTTTGCTCGGGTGTTTCTTTTGGAAAAATTCAACTTTTACTTTTTGTTTTCTTTCATGTATTTGCCTTCTGCCGCCGCCGCCGTCGTTGTATGCGTATGTGTGTGTGTGTTTGACTTTGAGCATTTTTTTTATGATTATTTTTTGTTGTCGCTTTTTATATATATTTTTCATTGCGCCTTTTCGCTTTTTGTTTTGCTCGTCGCATTTAACACTCGCTACGCTTTGTGCTCCGGCAACGTGTTCTACGTTTTTCTTGTTTTTTTTGCTGTTTTTGTTGCCGTGTCTATCAATTGAATTGCTTTTATGTTTTATTCTCTTTTTTTTTTTAACTTGCGCGCCCCCATTTCTCGTTTCATATCAAAAGTCGCGCTTTACGTTTTACGTAGCGCTTTTGTTTGCGCTGCGTTGCGTTACGTTCGTACGTCGTACGTTGTAAACTCATGCATATGTTTCATTCATTCATACGTTTTCACTTCTTGTGCGCGCCTCGCAAGTTTTTGCTTGCGTGTGTGCATGTGTGTGAGTGTCTGTGTGCCGGCTTTCAATCTAAAATTGCGTTTTTCCCTTTTTATACATGTGTGTGTGTGTGTATGGCCACCGCTTTCGTTCGTTTGACTTTCTTTATGACTACGCGACTGCGGCTCATGTTTTTGCAAGTGTGTGCGTGAGTGTGTTGATGTTTTTATTACTTCTCATTTTTTATGATTGAAGGTCGTTTGTTGTCGTCGCCCCCTTTTTCCTTTTTTGTGCTGTGTGTTGTGTGTTTCACACCCAATTTGTTTACATCGCCCTGTTAACAGTTTGGCATGTATTGCGGTGACTCCCAAACTGTGCGTACATCTGCGGGCAAATTATGTGTGCTGAATTGCGCAGCTTTGAAAGCTTGCAATTTATTGAGTTGTTTGTTGTTATTGTTGTATTTTTCTTTCTTTCTCTTCGCCCCATACTCTGTTAATTTATTACAGAAATACGCTCTCAACACAGACGCATGCAAAACTCATTAATATGCGTTTGTTGTTGCTGCTTTTTTGTAGTTTTTTTTCGAAAAATGAAAGAAAAAAAACAGCAACAACACCTTTCGTACACCTTTCGAGTCGACGCCAAAGCAAAATCACATAATGAAGCTATAAAAGCAAACGAAACGTCGCAAAAAGTTCAATAAACCTTTTGCAGCTAGCAGAGAGCGGCAGCGACAGCGACAGCTGCTGCTTCTTCTACTTCATTTATTTGTTGTTGCTGCTGGAACAATCGGCATTAGTTTAATTCAACTCTCGCGCCGCTCTCTTTACCTTTTACGATTGATACACCCGCTACAAAAGCTGCTCTCCACTCTTCGCTCTCCGCTCTCTTTAGCTCTTCCCGCTCTCACGCTCACGCTCTGCCAATCGCCATTGGTAAATTCGGCTCGCGTGTAAAACTCAATCAGCACTTGAGTAATTTCGTAATTTACTTTGCGCACCAATTTTTTTCCTTCATTGGGTTTGCAGTATTTTTGTTTTATTTTCGCAATAGATTTTCAGCTGCAAATTGCTGCCTGCAAAAGGGCACAATCTTTAGCTCAATTGTTGCGCGATGTTCGTCGGCTTGTTCTAAGCTCTTTTTCTTATGTTACATTTTACTTTAATTTAATTAACGCTGACAGTCGCATTTTCCCACACTCTGATTGTGCCACAATGTAAACCCTCTAGGTCGTAGCAGTCTACAAAGTAGATAGTTCGTGACTAGTACAATGGAGACTTTTTTTTGGCTTGCTTTGGCTTTGCGACTAGTTCGCTACCAGACACACAGTGTGCACGCTAGTTCGTATCTGTCTACAAAATAGATAGTTCGTGACTAGTACAATGGAGACTTTTTTGTCTTGCTTTGGCAATTACACATCGTTTAAAATTGTTGAGCGCTTCTCTCGCTCACTGTTGTGATTGACATTGTCGATCTCGCTAATGATGCGCCATTCACAAGCTGCCGCTCCAGCAGCAACTGGTTTGGTTCCGCTTTCGAAAAAGCCCCAAAAGCTTACACCGCGTGCACCCCTGGAATTCTTTAAATACATACATACATACATAAATGTACACACGCGTGCACACGCACACACTTACACAGATGAAACATACATAAACATAGCATAGTATATCTGTCTACATCAAAGCGTGTGGCGTTTTGATTGTCTTTAATTAATTATACATTTTTAGCTAATTTGCAAATTTTCTCTTTTCTGTCTCGTTACAGGTAAATACATATCGAAAACAACAACAGCACCATTTTTGTTTTTGTCTAAATGGTTTATGGATTTGCAGCATAATTTAAAAGTTTGCTTTGACTCTCAACAAACTTTAAAGTTTTTTTTCTTTTTGATTTTTAAACGATTTTTTCGTTGGTGCTGACGTAAGTTTGTGTCTGCACGTAAAGTGGGCTCCAAAAATGGCCATCTGATCGAACTTTGTTTGGCTTTAGTAAGTGTAAAAGGTGGTGTGATAGCTTAAGAATTCTCTGACGATAGATACTTATCGATTATCAGAGAATATGGGCATTTCCAGCGGAGAGTCTTACACGATAATGAACAAACAATTATTTTTGTTACAAGCTGAGGTTTTTTTTGTGCTAAAACATTTTCTTTTGAATTGGTTAATGCGCAATATTTAAAATTTGTATTATTTGATATTGATATTTCAAATTTGTATTATTTTTTGTTATCTGATATACTCTTCTAAAGCTTCTTTTTAAAAACTCTTAAAAGACCAGCAAAAATTGAAATTCACATCTACAATCGTATTTCGAAATATATGGATAAATCTTGTCACGTTCGACATGTCACGTTACAAATTTCTTATGAAAAATTTAAAATGCATAAGACACAACAATAAATAATTGAATATCTACATTATTTCATTACTGTTTAAATATATTTTCTTCCAAATAATTCGATACAATTCAAACACTTTTACAAAATTATTAAAGTCTTCATATCCTCCAAGATTGAGTTTTATAACAAAAACAAATGTTATTTTTTATAACTTACAATTTTTTAATGATTTTTTTTTTTTTTTTAACTTGAGGTTAGATATCGATTTGGCAAATTGAAAGTGCCTAGCGAAAGTTGATCGATAACTATTCGAATAGAGTTTCTAAAGTTGGCATTTTTCCCACCGCCTCGGCATTAAGTTGTTAGTAACAAGCTCATGTAGTCGCCAGCTTTGCAATTTGCTAATATGCAAATTTGTAATAGCCTTCGTGGCTGCCCCGCAGGACAGCGTGTGATGTATGCGTGTCTAGCTGCCAATAATCCAAGTGGAAATTCGAGTCTCATCACACAAGAGCCAAAGCAGCAGCAGAAGCAGCAGCAGCTCATTTGCATGCAATTATTTTGCCTTATGATAAAATCCACATCTCCCAACTTCTTCGTCTTCCCACTGCCATTCCATGCTGGGCCACAACTAGCCACCTCCCCTTGAAGATGTGCAGAAAAAAAAAAAACCCCTGTAAATTGATGCTGAAAAAGTGAGAAAAAAAAAGTATACGACATGTACTTGAATTTCAATATTGATGCCCTGTAATTTGCTACAAAAATCAGCATCAATGGACATTTCATCAACTTGCGAAGGGCGGGGGGGGAGTGAAACCTTTGATACAAATGACAAATGCACGCAACAGTAGTAGATGATGAAGAAGAAGAACTCGAGCAACAAAACAGCAGAAAAAATGCTAAATGAAATGAAATGAAATTACGGTACACACGGCACCTTCCCAGTTAGAACATTGTCTTTCTCCCTCTCTCTCTCTCACTTAGTCGATATCGCCTGCTCTCGCTCTCTCTCTCTCTCTTTCGAGATGCAAATGCTGAAATTTTAAACCCTTGAATGTGGCCATTGTCTTTGATAGGACTCTGCACTGGGGCGGAATATAGAACTCGCTTACCAGCTTCCTCCCACATTTACCTCTACACTTCACTACGGTCCACGGTTCCCCATCTCCCATCTCCCATTCCCCCCCCGCCCCTTTGGCTAGCCCACTTCCTCCCCGTTCGTTGTCAATGCCCATTTGCCAACTGGGCTGTAAGTAAGCGCTTTTAACCATCTATTTTTTCATTATACATACATACATACACATATATATTCATTTTTTGTTGCCTTTTTTTTCTCTCTATTTTTTGTTGTTGTTTTGTGTTCCTTCCGCTCATTTGTCTGCCCTCGCGATTTTTTGTCTTTCCGTCGTTCCTCCTTTCCTTTGCCATTTTATTATATTTTTTTAATTGTACTTAGTTACATTGGTAATTATTGATTTTTTTCTATTTAGAGTGCAGTACGGATTTTTCTTATGAGCTGACAACTTATGCACTTTGCTGTGAAAGCGTTATCTTTATCGATTGAAATTAAATGTAGAAAAATCTATACTATTTTATAGAATAGAATTTAATTAAATAGAAAAGTTTAAATCAGGTACTAGAAATATGAGTTATACATCTCATCAAAATTGTACACAAAAAATGTTTATTTTGTATGTAAATTAAGAATTATGAAATTATTGTTTAATTTCAATTTGAATTTTGAAATTGGACCGTTACTCGTGATTTTGAATTAAAAAATAATAATAGACGAATGTATTTAATAAGACAGCTCCGTCACGAAGAATGAATATTAATTTTTTATTTTCAATTTAAAACAACAAACAAAAAATTTGCCAACAACTCTTACTTTTTAATGTTTGTAATGAAAATTGTAGTCGTTTAACAGGCTGCTTTGAATATACATATTTGAAACATTCAATTTGGATATATATTTAATTTCTACAAATAGTCAAAAACTTAAAAAATTAATTGTTATGTTCAACTTGACTATGATCAACATCTATGTTATAAATAACATATTTGTGTTGTTTGTTAGCTTTGTCTTCAAATCAAAACTAATGTTTCAAAGATATGTCTTTTATGTTATCGATATCATTTCCGATAGCTGTGCCAGTTTGCTGGCTGGTTGGTTGCTAGCTTCGAGCTTTCTACTCTGATTTATATTGTTTTTTTCAAGCTACATTTATGGTTTAGACAGATTTCGCCTTTGGTCAATGCTTTGCAATTGCTGCTTCCTCTTTGCAATTGTCCCCCGCGGCCCTCGTCCACTTGCGAGCAGTCATTTTTTGTGCTGTTGTTGCAGCCACTGTGTGTGCTCGGTTTTCAATTATGTGAGTGTGTGAGTAGTGTGTGTGTGTGTGTGTGTGTGGTTGTGCGGTGTGTGTTTTGCCTTTGTCCTGGCCAGGATTTGCTTGTTGCCTGAGACTGGTTTGTGCTTTTTAAGCTATATATCACTCATACGCAGCGTTGGCGCTTCATTTTCATGCACTAATTGCGTTAGAATTTCAATGCGGATATGTGCCAGGCAGGCATCCTCTCCCATTTCTCCCTCTCTCTCTCTCTCTCTCTCCGTGTCTCTTGGCTTATCTTGTGCCCGCTGTGATTTGACTTTGGGTCACATGAAGATTTTTTAATTGGAACTTGTGCTCTCCCATCCCTCTTCATAATCGAAGCCTGTGCAAACATTGGGGCGTGGCCCAAGCACTGATTTTGTTTCATCTTCGTCTGTGTTTTTTTTTGTCCAGAAGAGGGTTGCTAACTGCCATTTGTAACAGTTTTTTTTTTTTTTTTTAAGATTTCTTTGCAACCTTTTTTTTTTGTCGCTCTCCTTTTATTTTTTACATAAGCCCAAGTCCAAGTTACAGTTAAGACCCGGGCCCTTTCTACCTCACTCCTGCTGCTGCTGCTGCTGGCCATTAGAGCATCGTCAGCGTCAGCGTCGACGTTGACGTCGGCAACGTAATTAAAAACAAGAAATGCTCGACAACAACAACAACCACAACAACATCGGGCGTAAATGGAAAAAATGTGCCAAGAAACTGGCCAAAGCCAAAGTTCTTCGTATCCTGTTCCAAAGGGCCCGCAAATTTATTTAAATTTTGTGCGCCGAACTCTTTTTCTTTGCTTTTTATTTTTGCACTCAAACAGGGTTGAATTGCCACTGAATTTACAGAATATTTTGTGTGCTTCTTTAGAGCATGAATTTTATTGAATTGACGGTACAAAAAAATAGCCCCAAATGTCGCTTGACGGAGGTCGAGATACAGTTTTAGTCATGCCTATTGAATCAGGCTTAATTCATTAATTGGTAATTTTTGTTGACAGCAACTAAACTCATTTTTATTACACTTTAAAAGCGCTTCACAACGAAAATAATTGATAATTTAAAAATGAATGAAACTCGTTTTCTGCGTAGCTACATTTTTTGACTACTTTTTTCTACTTTAATAGCGAGTAATTAAAATTTAATTGAATTTCAAAAATTAAGCTCAGCCTTTGTATTATTTAAAGCAATTACCAAGGGTATTTAAACTTCAGCTAGCCGAAGTCTTCTGTCGCTTGGCGTCAATTGTTGTTGTTATTTTTAATAAAGTGCCGTGCGACAGAGGCAAGGAGGCGAAAGGCTGAATTCTGAAGGCAGAGCTTGCAGCAGAAAAAAAAGGCCAAGAAAAGTGCGAGTTGCTGCAAAAAAGTTGCGTAAATTTGTTATGTACTTCTTTATTTATTTTTTTGCTCGCTGCTTTTTGCTTTTCACCAATTTTTTCTCCATTTATTTGTTGTCGTTGTTGTTGTTGTTGTTGTAACTTAAATAAATAAATAAGGCGTTTGGGGGGCGGCCCGTGGGCGACGTCGCGTTGATGAGCCGCAGCAGCAACAACGACAACCACAAAAACCCAACTGAAACCGCACCAGCGCAGGCCCCAAGCTCAAGCTCAAGCTTCCCTCCCTTCTGGCCTGGCCAAAACCCTTCCAAGCAATCATGCATCCTTTACTGACATGCTCCCCTGCCCCTGCCCCTGCCTCCTTGCCACCGCCCGCCACGCGCATCATGCCCCGTAGTTCCGTTTCCGGCGCCAGCCATTTGCATCTACAGCTGACAGAGAGCGCAACAAAAAAAAGCAAGCTGAGAATTTCTTTCATTTATTCGAAGGTTCCGTCTGCCCCACCCCCTTGTCCATTCGTGCATCTTCTCTTGCCACACTCCTTATGTATGTACATATATTTTTGTCGTGTCGAAGAAGAAAAGATTTTTTTTTTCGACTCACAAGTGGAGACTGGACTTTCAATGTGGACGACAAGGGTCAATGAGGGTCGGGGAAACCAAGCAACTGAAGGGGTTGCCAAGGGGGAGGCGAGATGGCGGGGGGGTGGTAACGGGTACACAAATTTTCAACCTACTCAATTTTTCGCCTTAATTTCTTTTTGTTTCTTCGACTGCCGAGGGACACCGCAGCAAGCGCAGGCGGTAATAAGAATTTTTTCTTTAGTTCTTTCTCTCAGCCTTTTTCTCTGCCCCTCCCCATCCCCTTTCAACATCCTTCGCCGCCTTCTGTGCGTGTGCGCCGGAGTGTCTTTTCCGTATTTTTAATTTAAAATGCGAAGCATGAAAAAAAAAAATGCGAAAAAAAATATCAAATGCGCTGGAGGTTGAGGCTGGTGAAAAATACAACAAAAAAATATCCAAGTCAGTTGGTGGAAAGCGGGCGGGCAAGACGAAGGCGAAGGCGGAGGCGGAATGAAAAGAAAAGCATCTCCGTCGCAAGCACTGCTTAAAAGAAAAACTTCTGAAGTAAATATTTGTCTGTCCAATTGCTGCGACGGCTGCCAACTGCAATGTTGCCTCCGCAATTGGAGGCGTGGAACTGGCCAGTCTTCAGCTGCTAACTGGACTCCGACTCGGACTCGGACTCCGACTCGGACGCGTTGCGAACCAATGTTGACCATGCCCAAACCCCCAATCGCAAACCCAATTCCAAAACCCAAGCCCAGCTCCAACTACGATTTCAGTTCCAAGCCCAGACCCCGAAAAAAACTAAGAAAAAAAAAACAGAAACCAAAGTCAAGCGAACGCCATAATGACTGCGAGCCCAACCCAAACCCAGAAAAACAAATTTCTTTTTTTTGTTTTTGGTTTTGTTTTTTGCTGTACAACTGTCTAAGAGTCTCCCTGTCGCCGTTTGTCCCTCCGTCTGTCCCCTAACTATGTGCAAGTGTAGGTGCCAACTAAAAATGGGTGTGGCTTCGGTTTTAAAAGGCCTTTAAGCCACATTGCATAGCCACAACAATTTGCAAAAAAATGCTGGGTAGAAGCGAAGCGCTGCAGCCAGTGCAACGTTTAGGAATAAAGCGATCTGGGGAAACAATTGTGATAAGTGAAATAAACAAAAAGGAAACAGAACTTGAGATAAGCGAAAGGGTAAAAAAATCGGAATATTGAGATACCATTAAATACAATGTAGAATAAAATAAAATAAAATGATATACAACTATTTAGAAAGATTTAAAAAATTCGTTTTTCTAATTTTAGAGCTATTTACTTTCGATGAACCAAAAAAATGATAAAATATGAAAAAAAAAAATTAAAGTGAAGAAAACTTTCAATTGATGAGTTTTTCAAAACAGAATTAATTTGAACAAAATGTAACAACTGAGAAAAAAAATATATACATATATGTATTATTTCTAATTAAATAGCATCATCAAGTAAAAATAAGTTTTTTGATTAATTGAGAGAAAAATAGCTCAAAAGTAAAAGCAACAAATCAAAATGCGTACTAAAGAACATCATTGTAATTAATTGTTAACAGCTGTTGGTTGCGACAAATGCTAGCTGATAAATAATAACAGGAATAAAATAAATGGAATAAATATAGCAACAGATAAACAGGTGAAAAGATTATGTGAAGCTCACTTACACATTGAAAGAGGAAATGAAAAAGATGGAGATGGAAAAATGAATTTTTCAGTGTTCAATTTAAATCACTTAATATGATAACAAAAACCGTATAATCAATATGACTAAAAGAACTGAATCTCAATACTAATTTCGCTGCATTTTTGTTGGACTATTGCAGGGTCTGCTGCGCACCGCGGAACAGTTGAAAATCAAAGGACTCTGCGAGCCGGCTGAGAATGCGGATGATCTGAATGACGCTGCATCGGCGACGATAACCGTGTCGGAGAACATACAACAGACGGTCGCTGGGAACATTGTGAACGCGAGCCTTGTGCCCGGCGCTCCCTCGCCCACCATCGAGCAGCAGCAACAGCATCACCAGCAGCAACAGGCACAGCAGCAGCAACAGCAACAGCAGCAACAACAGCAGCAGCAGCAGGAGCATCAACAGCAGGTGCAACAGCAGCAGCTGGTGAACAGTGCGTTGCTGGCACAGCACAGTCTTGCAACAAACAGTGGCATACAGTTGGCCAGTGGGGCCGGGCAACAGCTGTTGAGCAACTCGAGTGGCACCAGCAGCAGCCTGCAACAGTTGCAACAGCAGCAACAACAGCAGCAGCAGCAACAACAACAGTTGCAGCCAACGCCGCGTAAGTCGCGACTGCGTAAACGTTCCAAGTCGCCAGATTTGCAACTGGGTGGCAACGTCGCAGGGCAACAACCACAACCGGCGCACCATCAACAGCAGCAGCAACAACAGCAGCAGCAACAGCAGCAACATCATCAACAACATCATCCGCAAACGATACTCATTCACGGCCAGAATCAAACATCGATCGTGAGTCTGCAGCAAACAGCCGACGGCAATTATATACCAGTTACGGCTGGCGACGATTCCGATAGCGACAATAAGCCGCAAAAGATCTGCAAGACAGAGCAATCGGTGGCCTCGCCGGCATCCAACTCGTCCACATCGAATAATGCCGCATCTGGCGTGAGCGGCCAAGCGATTGTGACACAAATTGTAGTAGCGCGCGACGGAAAAGATAATAAAATGACTAGTTTAGGCATGGGCATGGTAAGTGTCGCCGCAGCGAATCCCAGCTGCGAGTCGTCTCTCTCACTCTCAGTCTCACTCTCAGTCTCTCTATCTCACTTGTTATAATGCCCCCAATCGAAATCGTTGTCTCTATCTCTCGATCTATGTATCTAACATTTTTACCCATTTCCATTTCCCACAAATTTAATTCAATGCAACTATCTAGAACGGCGGTCTGTTAAGCGTGCCCATGGGATTTCTGGACTTTACACCGGAACCACCAGCACCATCGGCCACACCAGTCACCGTTACGGAACACGTCGATCTATCGTGCAACCCCAGCACCGATACACGCGATCTATCAAGTGAGTTTCGGTAGCGTTAATCCCATCTAATCTAAACTCGTATCGTTTCTGTAAACAAAGCTATGAAGGGAATTTACTAATCAAGAGTTCATTGTAGATGAATTCAATTATTTTTGGAAAGCTGGCAAAAAATGTAGTCTTTAAAACTAAAATAGATTGATTTAAGTATTAGCTAGGGAAATTTTACTACTTTCGATAACTTTTATTGAAGGCATGAAGAAAAATCAATTTGAGCGAAGGCCATTCTAAAAAAATTATACTTAATTCCTTATGAAATGCTTTAGGATAAATGTCTGATAATTTGAATATTATTTATGTTGTTAAGGTGCTTTACTAAATAAAATTAGAAATATACTAAAAACTAATTATTTCATTAAAACAAATTTGCAAAATATTTTATATATTTTGAAGAAATAATTTAATATTATTAGAATAGTTCTTTGGTTGTCCAGATTGATTGTCTGAACTAACAAAGCTCAGCTCAACTGCCGATAAGAAAATTGAAGCTGGAATTCTTATACAAGATAGTTCGATCGTACAACATGGCTGCATTTTTCAAATTCCTACTTTAACCATCTTAAATTGCTCATTAAAGTTAATACGAAAATAGAATGTTAGGCTCATTCAAATTAAAAAAAATATAAACTTAAAAAGTTTTTTAGAGCTTAAAGAATTTGACGATGGCCTAATAAAAAAGTAAATGCAGCTAAAAAACAACTCCATCAAAATATAATATTTAAATTATGTGAAGTAGAGGGTCAAATTGGCTAGCTTATGTAAAAAACATATACACTACAAAAAAGGGAATAATGACATTTATACCATAAATATATTGATGAAAAAATTCAAGTAAATTTATTTACAATTACAATTACTCATTAAATTATGCAGCATTTATCACAAATTGAAATGATAACTAATATATAATCATCAAAATCAGCCTTTGCTTGTGCTTTAAATTTAGAAACAATGAGTTAGAAAGTAAAGTCTGTATTATATCTTGTTTTAAAAGTTAATAATAAATGTTTAAATTGAAATTAATCTTGAAATTTTCTGCAATTGCTTGCAGATCCCACCGAACCGCTCGACATAGACAATCATTTGGCTCAGCAAATCCATCGGCTCGATCAATCTCCCATGCACTCGATAGCGCACCATCATACGACTGGCGACGAGAGCAACTCGAATCTGGTGCAGCATATCAAAAGCGAAGTGATTGAGGCCAAGCACCTGGCGCATGTCCAAGCCCAGCAGCAACAACAGCAACAGCAGCAACAACAGCAGCAACAGCAACAACAGCAGCAGCAACATCAGCAACATGCACATCATCATCAGCATTTGCACGCTCAGCAATTGTTGGCGCAAAGTCAGCAACAGCAACAGCAGCAGCAGCAACAACAACAGCAGCAGCAGCAACAGCAACATCAGCAGCAACAGCAGCAGGCAGCGGTGCATGCACAGCATGCCACGCACGCTGCACATGCGGAAATTAGTGGCGCCACTGTCATGGAGATTGATCCGAGCCAGATCAAGCATGAGCCGGGCATGATAATAACGCCAGAGATTGTCAATATGATGTCCACTGGGCATATGGGTAAGTCGAGCACACACACAATGCGAACTTGCAACTAACTGGGGCAACAACAAATTGTCTCTCTCTCTCTCTCTCAGACATGTACAACTCGGATACGAGCGAGGACTCAATGATGATCGCGAACGGTTCGCCGCACGATCAGAATGAGCCGCATTATACGAATTTGGATCAGCAGCACGGCGGCCTGGGTGGCAGCGTTTGCGGCCCCGGCGCCGGTGGTGTTGGTGGTGGTGGCGGCATTGGTGGTGGTGGTAGTGCTGGCGAGAAAGGTCAGTTTAATGGTCCCAAAGCTTGGACACAAGATGATATGAATTGCGCTTTAGATGCATTAAAGAATCAAAACATGAGCCTGACGAAAGCATCTGCCATTTATGGCATACCATCAACGACCTTATGGCAGCGTGCTCATCGCTTGGGCATCGAAACGCCTAAGAAGGAGGGCGGCACCAAATCGTGGAACGAGGATGCACTGCAGAACGCGCTGGAGGCGCTGCGTTCGGGACAAATATCGGCGAATAAAGCATCGAAAGCGTTTGGTATTCCCTCATCGACGCTCTACAAGATAGCGCGTCGGGAGGGCATACGGCTGGCGGCGCCATTCAATGCCGCACCAACCACGTGGACCCCCGAGGACTTGGAGCGTGCATTGGAGGCGATACGCGCCGGCAATACGTCGGTGCAAAAAGCCAGTGCCGAATTCGGCATACCCACAGGTGAGTTCACTTCGCTATGGAGCGTGTCGATTTGGTTTGTGAATGGTATGGAGACTCGTTGCTAGTTGCCAGAGCTTGTTACTCGCTACTCGGTGTAAAGTAAGAAACGAGTAATTTGTTGGTCCATTTCGTCTTGCACACTTTGAACATTAAGTGAATGCTATTTTGCGATATGGGCAGTAATGTTACTCGCTACTCGGTGTAAAATAAGAACGAGTAATTTGTTGATCCATTCCTCTCATCTTGTAAACTTCGAATTTGTATTCCATTTCATCAAGTGAAGTTCACTTTTGTTACTCGCTACTCGTTGCATTGTAAGAACGAGTATTTTGCTGGTCCATTTCTCTCATATGAAACATGTATTATATCGTGTTGATCACTTCATCAAGTGAAGTCCATTTTGCTATAAAGACCCTTTGCTTTTAAAAATGTAATAAAAGTGTTTACTAAGTTTGTCTTGTTATACGATAAACCTACTTGTTACTCGCTACTCGTTGTAATGTAAGAACCGAGTAATTTGTTGATCCCCCTCAAATACAATCATCAAGTGAAGTCCATTTCGGGTTACAGACCCTTTACGTTACTTACTTTACTTACTCGCTACTCTTTGTAATATAATAACGAGTAATTTGCTGGTCATCCTTTCACATGAAACTGATATTTCCTCAACTTACTGGCTTTGAACATTGTTTTGTTATACGTTATACGTTAAACTAACTCGTTGTTAACTCGCTACCAGCTATTAATCGTCACATTTATGTACATATATTAAATTGTGTGATTACTGCTACTTGTTGCATATTTCTCGATGTCCAAAAAAAGAATGTATCAAACTGTTTCTTGATCGTCTTCATACCTTCACCTTACTCATTGAGTATTATCTCCCTTTTGCTCGCTACTCGTTGCTGATAACAATATGCTTACGCGTTGATTCATCCAACTAATTACTTAATTGTTATCCGTTAAATTAATAAAGTCTGTATCTCGCTGCTCCTGCATCACCTTGGTGAATGGAACTTAATACTTTTCTTACTCCCTTCTCGTTACTCGTTTCCTCAACTCGCTTTTGTGGTCTGTGAATTCTGTCAACTCTTCTCCTCTGTTTGTCCTGTCTCCTGCCCATTTGTGCTAATTCATATACACTTCTTACAATGCCAAAGGAACACTTTATGGACGCTGCAAACGGGAGGGCATCGAACTGTCGCGTTCGAATCCAACACCTTGGTCCGAGGATGCCATGAACGAGGCATTGAACTCAGTGCGGTAAGTATGCTGCATTTAATATTATTAACCAGTTAAACTTCATGTATTTGTCAAATATTTTCAGCGTTGGCCAAATGTCCATCAATCAGGCGGCCATACATTATAACCTGCCCTACAGCTCGCTCTATGGGCGCTTCAAGCGCGGCAAATACGACGTTACGGCCAATACCAGCGGCGTCTCACTGATGAACACTTCGGGCAACACAACAGGCAGCATTGAGATTATTGAACACAGTCAGGAGAATTCGGTACGTATTTGACTAACGCAAGTTAACAACACTTTGAAACGAAGCTAATACAAACACACACATATACACAACAGCATGCAAATACACACATCCGTCGCTCTGTCTGTCCGCTTCAACATTTTTGATACCATAAGTGGTAACCTTACCAAAATTGATCACAGGATTAATATAGCTATTAACCTAATTTCGAAAAGAATTTGAATATTATATTCACACTGATGCTGAAAACTAGATGACAATTTAACACCAAAGCCATTGCAATGTTAAATGCGAAAATTCCAAACACAAAGTTCAGTCCAGGAATAGTTAAATTGGAATTAAATAAATGAAATTAAATTGGAAATTATAATGTAACATATTTGATGTCCATTTAATTATTACAATTTGCAATGACTGTCGGCTTTCTGCCTGTTGGATTTGAACATCCGCACTCCTGACTGACAATTGAGCACTCTATCTTATGACTACTCTTAACATTGAGAGCGTATCATCTCTTTCCTGAAACGAAGTTATGCCTTAGAGTTATTCATTTTAATGTTCATGAATGATTTATGTTAAAATAGTTAGAGAAGGAATTTTAAAAATCCAAACCTCATTGCAAGATCGAATTACAAAAACTATATTGTGTAAAAATAAATTATAACCCCCTAGATCTTTACTATTTCGGCTCTTCGTTGATAGTTCAGTCGGTCAGACAGCCAGGACAAACAATTTTATATATATAGAACATATATTATTTAATTTGATATTAAACGAAAAAATTGTAACCAACTTTAACATGAGAATATATTGTTATCAATCAAGAAAATAATATGTGTGAGAGTATTTAGCTATTTTTATTCAATAATTATGTATAGCTCAATTTAACCTGCAACCATATAAACACACACACACACACACACACAACTGCCAGCTTTGACTAACCGATATTCACAATTTATTTATGCAAAGTTGCATATGTTGCAGCAACAGTTCCCGTACAGTCCGTCGCCGCATCCGCCGACGCCGCAGCATCATAGCACACCGCAACATCATAGCACACCGCAGCACCACAGCTCGCAGCAGGGGCCGCCGACGCCACAGCACATGCAACAGCACGTGGTGCACATGCAGCAGCAGTCGCCGCATCAGGCGCACCATCAACAACAGCAGCAGCAGCAGCAACAACAGCAGCAACAGCAGCAGCAGCACATGCAACAGCAACAGGATGTGGTAACATCGAGCAGCCAAGTGGTGCACAGTCAGCAACAACAACAGCAGCTTCAGCAGATCTATCAGCATCACGGCACGCCCGAGCGTAGTTGAGAATCACTGCACGCTGCGGCAATGTTAGGCGGCGGCAGCAACAGTGGAGCAGCATCGCAAGTGGGCGGTGCAGCCGGTGGTGGAGAGAGAACAATAATAGCAACTGGAGCAACACCCTTTGCCAGCATATCAGCAGCAGCAGCAGCAGCGGCAGCGCCAACCACAGCTGGCACCAGCAAGCGCAAAAAAGCCACCAAGCAAAAGCGTTGAGAAAGCGCCGAAGATGTAGGAGATGTTGCCCAGAATTCTGAGAACTCCGATAAAGCCAACGACACCGCCGCCATTAAATTTCGCTTCAACTCGAAGCATTGGAAGCGCAAGCTGAAGCAGTTTCATTTGTTAATGTCCAAGCCAACTTGAAGAGAGAGCAAGGGGGAGCTGAGAAACACAGAGAGAAAGAGTGAAGAAATCAAAACTATTTTGGCAGAGAAATCAAGAACATGAACTTGGCAAAAACGCCAAAAAAGAAAACATAAAACAAAAGTTAATGAAACCAATCAAAATTACAACAAAAGATGAAACATTAATTACACAATTCGAATGTGTATCAAATGTAAATAATAATTATAATAACAAAATACCATAAAAGAAAAGAAATGCTTAAAGTAAATGTATATGAAATATGCTTTATACACACCACACACACACAACAAACAAACAAACAAACAAATACTTGCGGCAACGGTTTTAGCAGCAGTTGAATTTCCATATCTTTTTTTTTCTGTGAAACGATGACAATTTATTTTCTTTTTTCTTGATTTGCAACTTAAGCATTACATTACAATTAAGCACCAACCACAACAAAAATGAAAATTTTTAGCAGAATTTCGGATACATATTATTATTACAATTATTCTTATTTTTGTTCTGTTTCTAATTAGTTTAGTGTGAGACTGAAAGTGAGCCCACAACTTTGTAAAGGCAAACTGCAACAATATGCGGCAACACACATACACACACACACACACACACACGTATATAAATACACACATACACATATATATTAATCATATATCTATATACGTATATATTTATATGAGAAATGCTTTATAATTTCGTTTAGAAAAGAAAGAGAAAAATACCTTAAAATTAGAATTAAACCAAAATCATCAAGGTCTTAGCAATTAAACTCATTAGCAATTAAAGACTCTAAGCAAATCACAAAACAACAACAAGTTATTTGAATTTTAAAAGAAAGCGTGAAGCGAAATAAAATCTACTTTAACTTTAGCAAATACAAAATGAAAAAATATTGAAGATGAAGAAAAACACACATGAAATGAAATGTATTTTTGATAGAAACAAAAACTAAGAAATGTAAAAAGATTTCAAATGTTGTTAATATGTTAAGTCAAAAAGTCACAGTAGAGGAACATAAACAAACATATGTATGTATGTAATAGTAGTAATACACACACACAGACATACGAAATAAATCCCTCTTAACATTTAGATAAACTTACCCCTGAAATAGTTTTTATTACTTCATAATTGTTTTCTATCACGCCTCACAGACATATATACACACACACACATACGTATACACATAAAAATATATCTCAGTAATAGGAAAAACTATCAAAATCAAATGTAAGAAACTCAAAATGGAAATTGAAAGAAAAAACTTAAAATAATGTAAAAAAATATTTTAATTCTAGAATTTTGATTAAAGAAAAAACGAAAAAAAGAAACTTTATATAGCTTCCATTAGTATATAGAAAGAGTGAAGTATATACTACACACACACTCACACACATATACATAGACAACACACACATACAAATACATACATATGTATATTTTTGAAGCTACTTCAAGTTTTGGTTTCAACATAAAAAACAGGAAACTTTCTTTGAAAAACCTCTGTAAATACATAAATATGTTTAGGGTTTAGATGAATACTATATGAATAAAAACGACAGTTAATACAAAATGAGAAGAGTAAAATTTCGAAATGTTTGCACTTATTGCGCCTAATTTATTTAATGCATAATTTAACCCATAGTGTGTTTACATACCGTAGAACTGAAATGCAATATGCTTACCTTAACTCAACATAATTTAATTCCTATTATTTTTAGTTGCTATTTTTCATAATTTTACACATTTTTCGTTAGGCAAAAAACACAAAACAAAACAAAACCAACAACAACAAATGTATATCATTGTAAATTAATTATCAATTCGATGGATAAATGAACAGCATATGAAGTAAAATCTTTAAGAGTTAATACCAATAAATATACATACATACATATATCATAATAACATTGTTAAAATTGTCGCAAGGAACAATTAAAAAAAAGGAAAACGTATATTAAAGAATTGAAGTAACACTTGATCAATGAAATCTAACAGAACATTTAAAAGGAAATTTCTAGTTTAAGCTTATTACAAGTTTAAGTGTAATCATTAACCACACAATATTATAGCACATTTCGGATTATCAAGTACATATACAGAAAATATATATCGATTATAAACATAAATGTTAGCCCAGACGGAACCATACAGACCTAAAGAATAATAATAATAATAACAATAATAATACTATTATTAATTATAACGCGTATGTCTTAAGACTCTATGCGAATCCAAGTAGTTTTGATGTATGTATATGGCAATTGGAAGGCAGTTTAAACAGCAAACATTTAATGTAATATTGGTATAACGTAATTTTTAAAGTGAGGTACTATAAATAAAAATTATTAAATAATATAAACAACTGCAGTGTTTCCTCTTATGAAGATTCCAGAAATTTCAGATTTCAGATGAGATTGCAGCGTTAACATGATTTCTATAGATTTAAATTGGGGACTTCCCATTAATTTACAGACTGTTAACAGGAGCATAACGACAATTTAGAAAAATTTTGAAGATTGTGTTTAAATTTAAAATGGTCATAAACTGTTTGAATTACAACATTAACATTTCATGCGCACACCAGTGCCCCTCAAACTGTAATGAGTTGCTCCTCACTTAAAAGTTTTGCTCAAATGGTTCTGCTAAAGCATTAAAATTTTATTTAACGATTTCTGTTATAGAGATGTGTGCAAATCGTTTGCCATAGCGGAATATCGTTAATCGTTTGAAAAAGTAGCGTGCGAAATAAAACTTAATTTGACGTAAGTTATTAATTTGATATGGTTTAATCGAGAATGTACAGCAATTCGTTTTCTTAATTGCATCCTCAAGTTATTGTGCTTTTATTTCGCTGTTTGTTCGCATTGGTGAAGTTTAACATTAACATTATTTTTTTGGCAAATAATTCTTAACATTAACATTAACACTCGGTGTCGCATGTTAGTTGGAGTTCTGCTTTTCTCTGGTACGGTTCGGCTTCCGCGAATTGCGCTGCGTTTATGTGTGTGACACTTTTTATACGCAGAATATTACAAGCGAGCAGACTGCAGGAGCAAGCACGGCAACGGCATTTTGGTGTACAAGAAAAAATAGGATATCAATTTTCAGCACAAGGTGTGTGTGTGTGCAAATCAAAATACTTTTACAGGTGTTGCGCGTTAATTGTGAAATGTCATTAAAACTGTAAACAAAAGCGCGCAAATCAGACTGTTTGTGTATGTGTGTGTGTGGGTCAATAGGAATCCAACGTTATCAGTGCGCAATTAATTAATTGATTAATAAATATTATTACGCTACCGAGAACGATTTGTGTGTTCGCTGCAAGTGAAAGTAATTGCGGCAACGGTAAATTGTGCAATTTTTGCCAATTTATGAATGAGAACTCAAAGCGGAAGCGTCAATTGACTTTTATAAATATTCGCACGAGTTTTGATTCAAATATTAAGCACAAATCATGCATATCATATATTAACTATGTTTGTATTAGGTCATCGGGGGTAAGCAGAGGCTGAAATAGAAGCATTGTGGAACAGACAACGCAAAAGCACAAGACGACGCGACGTAAGCCAAGAAAGTAACGATTCTCTGGGTCTGGGTCTGGGTCGCGCAACCCGCACAAATTGAACTGCATAAACAGTTTATTTTTGTAAAGGAGAAACAGCTGCAAGTTCAAAACTTGTAACTCTCACAGACACACACACACACACACACACATATACTGGTTTTAGTAAAAGCGCAAAAAAAGCTATTGCGTTAACACGTTTTAACAAAGCAAAAAAAAAATACATATTCTCAGCATGCACATAATAATAAACGGCGAAGGCGCAATAACAGCAACAAGAACAACGCAAGAACAACAAACAACGTGACGGGTTACATAGCGTGAGAGTGAGATAGGTAGAGAGTGAGAGAGCGGTCATCAGGTATGCTCATTAAAGCTTAAGAGAGCGCCACTAGGAAGAGAGGCTGAGCAAGCTTTTTGGCACAGCTGATTATAAATGTGTGCCGTTATCCTGCTGGCGAGAGCGAGAGAGAACGTTACTTATGTGGGCCAGCGACAACAAGTGCCGAGAGGGTTAATTAAACTCTTAGACGCTTATAATGTTGGCCCCCAACAAAACAGCACTAGACTACAAGGTCTAGGCAACAACGCATGGCAATCACATTGACATACTTATTTCATGCTGTCTGTCAACTTGCCAAAAAAAAAAACCAACAAAAAACGCCAAATATTTCTCATAAGTTATAAATAAAAAACAAAAATGTTTCAAAGCTTCGCTGGTGCGAGGCAAAGTCAATAGGCAATGTTATGCGCACTGTTAATGCTAAGAAAATATTATTGGCACTGTTAATGTTAAGTGAATATGATTCGCACTGTTATTGTTAAGCGTATGCTGGGCTGTTACTGGCTAATGGAAACGTTTATTGATCAAGCTGATCGTCAATAAATAACAACAAATTGCCAAATTGTTGTGTGAACTTATCGCAGTTGTTATAAAATGCTGTCGAGTCATGCTTTCAGAGTTGAAAGCATTTTTTGAAGCTCTGCGACAGCAGCAATTAAAATCTTGATGGAGGGCTTTCTGTTTGTTGTCTTTTGTGCAGCTATTCGAGGAATTTGGCTCATCAAAAACGAAACATGTCAACAGAGATAACTGCGTAAAGCAGAAATTGAATTTATTTTGTTTCCGAGAAGTATCGGTTGTAGCCAGCCATCTCGCACCCCTCGGGGCTTTAATATGGCCAAGTTGGCCCGCATATATGTTAGTCCGTTAGCCCGCCATCCCTTGAAGCAACAGCGCAGCTCCCTCTCACTCCCTCTTGCTCCCTCTTGCTCCTTGGCCATCCGGCCATCAAACTTTCTGCAGAATTTCGAAAGTTGTGCTCTCGGTTTGTGGCCATTACAGCTTCGACCGGCAACAGCAGCGGGTGTGTTTGTGTGTTTGGCCAACAATGCAAGTTGGCTCCAGCATTAATAAGCAATTTAATTAATTCGAGTCTCAAAAGTAATATAAATATTTATGCAATTCCGCTGCGGCTTTAACGAGCAATTTAATTAGAATATTAAAAGTAATATAATTATGTTTGCTTTCAACTATTTACAGCTGGCAAGCATTCAGCGCAGACAACCGTAAGGAGTTGCCCAGGAAACTAACGAAGCACAAGGTCGTCGCTGCATCGTATAACAAATAAACAACAACCGGAGACAAGTCGAGCACGCACGTAAGTTCTCTGTCTTTGGCCGGGTATTTAATTGACTATTGATTTGTGGTGTGGCCCGGCAAGAGCAATTATGGCTTAAGAATGCTCTAAATTTAAGCTGATGTAGATGGCATAAACTGTGGCACTTTGATGAAGGTAAATGCGCCTTCGACTGATTAACTCTAAGCTACTTATGTATGTTTCAATACAGTTCATAAAGGCAGCACAACAACGAAAGACAAGGCGAAAAAAAAGGGTCAGGAATTTTCGGAATTTAATTTGTAAATAATTCAACACTGATTTGTTTTTTTCTTCGCCTTCGCCTTCGCCTCTTGCTACACGTACTTGATCCTTTTTGTTTGGTGCCTTGCTGCCCAGGTGGGGAAGCAAAACAAATTGCACTGCCCGTTACGTATACTTAATATGCTAATCAAATTTTCTTTTCCAATGTGTGCGTGTGCGAGTGTGCGTGTGTTTGTGTTTGTTAACTGCCGCTAACTGTGTGTACATGTCTATAACTGAGCAAATACACACAATACACAGCCCCTTAGTATATATCATCCACCCACGGAGGACACACATATGAGCATGTTTTTTGGCACGCGCCGTTTGCTCACTTTGCTCCCCGGAGGCTTTAGCAAATTTTTCTGACTTGCCGACCTCAATGCTCGGCGCCACAAAAGAACCTTTTACACACACACACTCACATTATGTAGACACCAACATTCCCATCTCTCTCTCTCACATTTTTGCTTTCTGACTTTGGCACAAAAAATAATAATGTTGAAGGCGCATTTCGTCAATTGACCCTTGACTTTCTTCAAAGGTGTCTGTGAAGCTCTCATGCCGAGAGCTGATTTATCGAGCAATGCATGCAATCGTTTTGGCCCCCCGGTTAACTCTGCACTTGCTATATAGTGTAGTATATATTCATATCCTTGGCTTTTACCTTTGGCTGGCTCAACTTTGCCCAGGGCCAACGGAAGTTGGCCAAGTGCAATGCATGTGAATGTCCTTCAATGCTTATTTCGAGTGCTCAACTTTCAGCATTACAATTTAATGCGCATTAAACTTTGATGGGCAATCATCATTCAATATGCGATATTTGCGCAACATAAATTGCAACTCCTTTGTCAGCCACAAATTGCGTATACGCCAGAGAGAGTTAATCAAGTGTTTCCGCATAGATAATTGAGTTGATTGAATATAATTGATAAGAGCCACAAGTCGTGCTCCTCGATGTCGTCGTAGATGTCGCCGATGATTAGCACGTCAAAAGGGCTTTTGGCCTTTTGCAAGCAACCACTCGGGAGCACTCTCATCGCGTCTGTAAGCCAAATAGCTGTCATGTCTTTAGCCATCATTTTGGCCATCGAAATTATCGATTGTCGTCGAATCTGGCAAGAAGGAACCTTTTCAATGGCATCCTCTTCTTGTCGTTGTTAGCTCGTTTCCTCGCCTGCTTCGACTGTACAAAACTCATTTCCTGTCAGTAATTTTGTGGTTCAGCTGCCGTGACGCCGTTAAAAACCACATTTTTTATATGGCTTTATATGCGAACCTTATTCATCTGGGAGCAGCAGAGCACATGTGTGTAGATATATATTCTAAGTGTGTGTGTGTGTGTGTGTGTGTGTCACACATTCCCAGGCACATTGGGATGCTCTAAAACAAGAATGCGACCTTGTTGGACGCATCTCGACGCAAACGTTGCGTATACGTAATGTGCATGTAAATTCATGCGTTTTGTTTGCCCAACTTTCATTATCAATGCCAATGCTGATGTGTGACACAATGTGTGTGTGTGTGTGAGTGTGCGTTGTGTGTGTGTATTTGTACAACTGAAAAAACTAGCACGCACTTTGTCAATCTATCTCGTGCTTAGCAAATGTATCTACAAGTTTGTGACGCTTCAACGGTTCGATACTTCAGCAGTTTACACATGAAGCATATTCATTTCTAGACAATAAATGCCAAAGTTGTACGCATAAAAGTAAAAACAAATGTTAAGGAAAATATGAATCTTACTGCTTCACGCTTGGTTTGCAGACAATCTGTTGATGCTAACTAAAATATGAGGTATCAGACTTTGGGCATTCCCAGAAAAAGATTCACCGATTATAGATAAATAAATTAATATGAAACTTGTATGTATATATGTAAATATATTATGCATTTATTTCAATGTATATAAAATTAAATTTTCTGATAAAAAAAGATAACCAAGTCCCTACAGATTGATATTAAAATTAGTTTAATAAGAAGAGACAACTTTAAATCGACTTTTGATTGTCTTTCATTTTTGCTTATAACTTTGATTCTGTTCGTTAAATTTCTATTATAAATATTTTCAAACAGCACTCCCTTTAAATATCTTATTATTGTGTCCTTCAAAAATGTTAATTTAATTTTTTTCAACAAGTTGTAGCTCTGAGACATTGGTTAATAATTTATCAAAATTGAAATTCACTCAAATCAGAATTTGTAAAGTCTTTCGACTTTTTAAACTGACAATATTCAGACAAATAATAAGAGGTAGGAAACAGCGTGCTCAATTATTTAAATTTAAATGTAAATTTTTAGTAGGCAAAAATGCTGTCAAAATGCTACCTAATGGAATTTATTAAAAATTATAGACATCTGAAGGTCAGTTTGTTAAAATTATATCAGCATAGAAATAGAGTATTAATAAATTGCTAATATTTATTTGACGAATTAACAAAAGAGAGCTAAAAATAGTGATAACGGGTGCTGATTTCGCGATTAAACATATCTAAGATAATGCAGGGCATTGACTAGTCGCTTTTGTTGGATTTTTGAGTCTGGTATTTTTGGCTCTACTTATGCTATTTGTTGACACAATGACAACAATAAACACTGCATTTATATTGTGTGAGTGAGAAAGAGTGTGTGTGTTGTGCTGCAGTTGCTAACTGCTCTCTTCGATCTTTATTTCGATTTCATTATCGTTTCGATTGCCACCTCAAAACACGCTCCGCTCTCTATCGCTGTCTCTTTATCGCTCAGAGTGTCTCTCGTGGCGCTTTATCTCTCTCACTTGCTCTCGCACTATCTCTCTGCGATTGCTTATCTCATTGTTTTTGTTATTTTTTTGATTTTGTTTGCTGCAATGAAATTATTCAATTTGAGTCGGAACATTTTGCATTCAGCAAATCATTTTGGCGCTCGTGCGATTTGCATTTCAATCTCGCAGCGAAACGCGCGACGCTCGCAACAATTTCTACAAAAAAAGTTTAAACAAATTTAAACGAAAGCACAACAAATAAATATAACAACAATATAATTGTGCCTAGTATTAAATTGTCGTTGTTGTTGTTGACGTGTTTTTATTTATTTTGGCGCGCGCGTATTTATTTATTTATTTTTAGTTGCGATTTGTTGTCGCATAAATTTCGCAAGTGCTTTTCAAACGAACATTTTTTGTTGATGTATTGCTGATGAGAAAATAAAATGCGTATACGTAGCTTTAAATATGCCACGAATTGTGTGTTGTAAGTTGTAAGATTTCTCAATGGACTTGCAGCAGAACCAAAAAGAAAGAAACCAAATCCAAACCCAAACAAAACTATTCTTTGCTTCTGTGCAGCGGCGGCCGCAGGATGAGCAGCAGCAACAACAAAAACAGCAACAACGATGGCAGCGGCGGCGGCGGCGGCAGCGGCGTCGGGAATATTGGGAACACTTTCGCAGGACCCTCGCCAACAACGCCAACAGCTGGCGGCACTGTTGGCTCCAGTCGACGTCTGGTCCATTTGACTGGCGGCAGCAGCAGCGTCGGCGGCATCGGCAGCAGCGGCGGCGGCGGCAGCAGCGTCGGCGGCGCCAATCGTGGAGCAGCCATGGGCAATGTTGTTGGCTGGCTGAAGCAGGTTTCTGTTTACCCCATTCACCATTTTGTGTCTCTCTATCTCTGATCTGTGTGTGCGTGTGTGTGCGTTGTGTTTTTGTGGATGTTGTCGTTGTTGTTGTTGTTGCACTTGAGAAAGCCGGAGCAGTTACTCAGCTCTAATTACTACACACCAAATTACGCCCACACCTTTGTTGCTGCACACACACATTACAAAATTTCCTCCTCATCCTGACTGTTGATGTTGTGTGTACTCGTAATGTAATCCCCTGCACAAGCTTTATACCTACTACTTACTGTATATATATATATGTATGTAATGCACCCAACCCAACCCCACCACGCCCCCTTTAGCCCACTTCTGCTTCATTATTTAGTTGCAAGAACGGAAGTGCGCTTTGCCCAAAAGGCACGTCTCCGATAAGGCAAATAACTTTGTCGTCAAAGCATTTTCCTCAGAAAAAAAAAACAATGCCATTGAAAATTAAATCATTTTGTGTTGCAGTATTTTTGTGTACTCGCATTTCTTTTTATTTAATTAACAAATGCAACTAACTGGTCAATCTTTTATTGTATTTATAAATAAAGTTTTATTTTCGTCGGAGTAATCACTGATATTTTTTTTATTTTACTGTCTAATGATATCAATAATTATTGATGATTTTCTACATTTTTTAACATTTTAATATAATATATATATTTTTTTTGAGTTCTTACCATTTTCATATAATTCATATATATTAAAAATATTTTACATTTTTTTAGCACCCATGATTTTTTGCGACGATTCCCAGAGTTTTTTTTTAATGTAATTTGTGTTTCTTTTGGCCATTTTCTAATGAGTTCTTGAATATTTGTTCAGTTATAATTATTCCGTGTATCGTTTTTGAGTTTTAATAGTTTTTTGTGGAGTTTACAAAAATATCTACAAAATTATTGTAGTTCTCAATATTTTCTTTGTAACGATTTACATATATAGTTTTTTTTTGGTTTTAATAATTTTGTTTTTTCCCCATTTTCGTACATTAGTACCCTTTCAAATTTTTTCGAGAAATTCTATGCATAAATAAAATACTTATTCAGAATTTGTATTGTATTTTTTAACTATGTAAATGCAAAAAACTTTGAGATTCCCTCTAAAAATTGCAAAAACTTAAATTTTAATTTCTAGATAAATTTCAGAGACTTTAAATTTGTGAGCTTCTACTGTAATGTTTTTTCCTCATTAGGTTCTCTTTAAGGTTTTTAAATTTATTTTTTGAATTTGTAGTTGCTTTCTTTAAACTAAATGATATTTTGTTTGATAATTCGAATTCCTTGTAGTGGTTTTCTTCTGCCCCTCTAAATTGGAATCCGTAAGAACTATTGCAACAATTTTGATTTGAACTGATCTGTTAGATCAGTTTCTCCCCCGGCTGTCAATGTCTATCGATAGTGTCTTTGTAACTGAATATGCAACACTTTCATTGTTTCGCTGCTAATGTATGAAAATCTGGTCGTCTTGCAGGCTTCCATTGAGGTGCGAGACGCTGGCACCCGGACACTGTCGATGCTGCAGAGCACCAATCCGAATTTCCGCTCCCTCGACCTGTCCCTCGCACCCACAGTCTCCGTGTCCGCCTCGTCCGGCAGCGTGCCGACCACAACCAGTGCTGAGGGCTCGCTGAGCGGCTCGACAATCTCGGCCTGCTGCATTGGAGACGAGGAGACCTGCGACACCAAATTGCTGACACGTACGCGTGCCTACGCATCCGTCAGCCAACCGCAGAGTCCGCGTCATCGAGTGCGCGGCACACCCAACGGCCTGACCGGACGGTCCACATCGATATCGTCACAGCTGGAGAAGACGAAGAAGCTGCTCAAGATGACGGAGGGCGAGGACAAACCCTTGACCATACTGCACTACAACGATGTGTACAACATCGAGTCCATGGCCGAAACAGAGCCAATTGGAGGGGCCGCTCGCTTTGCCACAGCCATCAAGAGCTACGCACACTTGAATCCTCTGGTCCTGTTCAGCGGCGACGCCTTCTCGCCCAGCATGCGTAAGTGTCGCCTTGGCATAGCTAATGAACTCCATTAATTACTGCTCCATCCCACCCACAGTGAGCACCTTCACACAGGGCGAGCAGATGATTCCCGTGCTCAATCAAGTGGGCACACACTGCGCCGTCTTTGGCAACCACGATTTCGGTGAGTCCTTAAAGTCGCTTTAACTTGAAGCAACAGCTGTTGGGAGTGCGGGGGAAGCATTTTCTTGATTTAAAGCAGCGTATTTCCAATGTTGTGTTAAGAAATGTTAATGAAGCAGCTGCTGTAGTACAAATGCATATTTATGGAACCAAAGCAGTTAAAACCTAAACATTATGCTAAGAAATGTTAATGCAGAAGCTGCCATCAAATATATCTATATTTAGCGTCCAAACATTAATATACATATTTTAAGGAACATAAAAAACAAGTAGAATTAGAAAACTGCTCTGAAATAAAGCTGAGCTTTTTTTAATGTTATATTTAGACAAGTACGAAAACTTATATCCAGAGGAGAGACAAGCCAAAATTATTAGTTTTTGACCAACTATCCATACAATTCATGATTTAGAATTAATGTAATGTAAATTAAGAGAATGGTTAGCGATTGACTTGGTAACGTTAGAGAACTTAAAGGAGCAGACGTCGCGAGTGGGCTTCACTAAGTGAAAGCGAATCAACATTTTCTTACTTAAACAATTACTAATTCGTTGGACACTAACAAGTAGAAGAAAGCGAGAATAATCGGCAAATCTTCTGCGTTGTCAAAGATGCCAGTAGCTACACATTCCAGTAAAGGACAACGTGGATCAACCCGTTGGTCGTGCGAGTAATCCCCACGTATTTTCTACTTGGCTAATAACGCAAACTCAAGTTGGACTAACGCTAACTATATAGTAGTGTGTCCACAGTGGGCAGTGGCTCCCGCGAAATTACTTGGAATCCTGATCAGACTGTGCCTGGAAAACATTCTTACAAGCATAGTCATTATTTGTTTTTATCAAAAAATCCAGCCCAAAAATAGATAGTCTTAAAGATTTTTGTACTTCACAATATATGCTTTATGCTTTATTTTTCTTGTTTGATACATTTCTTTGAGGACATAAAAATGAAAATTAATTTATATAAACCTTTCCTTTTGACTCCATCTAGATCACGGCCTAGATGTGCTGGTCAAGCTGATTAAGAAAACTGAATTCCCCTGGCTGATGTCCAATGTGGTTGACAACGAAACTGGTCGTCCGCTGGGCGGTGGCAAAATCTCCTACTTTATATTGCACAATCAAATCTCGATTGGTCTCATTGGCCTCGTGGAGCGGGAATGGCTCGAAACATTGCCCACCATTGATCCCAACGAAGTCACCTACATTGATTATGTGGAGGCTGGCAATAAGCTCGCTGCTGAGCTGCGCAACGAGGGCTGTGATCTGATCATTGCTCTGACTCACATGCGGACACCCAACGATATTAATCTCGCCGAGAAATGCAATGGCATTGACATCATTCTCGGTGGCCACGATCATGTGCGTGAGGTGACGGAAATCAATGGCAAAATGATTGTCAAGTCTGGCACGGATTTCCAGCAGTTCTCCGTCATCACTATCGAGCGCCAGCCCAACAATCGCACACAGTTCACCACGGATGTCCAGTGCGTGGATGTTACGGCCAAAATACCCGAGGATCCGGTGCTCAAAGAGGAGCTGTCCAAATATGCCAGTGAGTAGCAAATTATTGAAATCCCCCGACAATATTTTTCAAAATATTCTTCAACTCTGATAAAATCGGAAGATTTAAATAAGTACAATTTTGAAATAATTAATTAAAGTCAGTTCATAACTTTTATTTTCTATTTGAAAATACATTAATTTTTCAATTTCTATTATAAACATTGAACATGAAAATTGCAATGCCTGAACAGAGAAAGCTATTGCTGCGTGTATTATATATAAACTTATATCGATAATTATTCTAGCTCCAATCTTTATATAATATAAAATATTTGTCATTATCGCTTGCTTGCAGAGTTCATTGAGAGCAAGCTGAAGGATGTGATGGGCGTATTCAGCGTGGAGCTAGACGGACGCTTCTCGCGTGTGCGCACCCAGGAAACCAATCTGGGCAATTGGGTGTGCGATGTTGTGCTGGCAGCAGTTGGCGCCGATGTGGTCATCATCAATGGCGGCACATTCCGCTCGGATCGCATACATCCCGTGGGCCCCTTCACAATGGGTGATCTGGTTAATGTTATACCCATGCGGGATCCATTAATACTGCTGGAGGTGAAGGGCCGTGTGCTGTGGCAGGCGCTGGAGAATGGCGTCTCTGCCTATCCCAAGTTGGAGGGGCGTTTTCCTCAAGTGGCCGGCATCAGCTTTGCTTTTGATCCACAGGCTGCGCCTGGCAAACGCATTGATCCGCAGCTCATCCAGGTGGGCGATGAGTATCTGAATCTCGATCAAATCTACAAGCTGTGCGTCAAGAGTTACATCTTCATGGGATGCGATGGTTACACCATGTTCAAAGATGCCAAAGTGCTGGTGAGTTAAACAAGAAGCTTAACAGCTGAGCAGAGAATTTGATGGTTTCTTTTTCTCATACAGATGGATGACGATGCCTGTCCAGAGTTGGGCATTACCCTGCAGAATCACTTCAAGGCAATCAATTCGCGCAAATGCGGACAGAACACAAAGCATCGGCAATCACTGGTGACGCTCTCTCGCAGACACAGCCTGGTTCAGTGCTTGGACAGCTTGGATCTGGATGGTCCATCTCCGATACGCAAGCTCTCGGTGGGTCATCACAACAAGTCCATGGATCTGTCGCATGGCAATTCGCAGAAGGTAATGAAGCAACGATTGACATTTGAGATTAATTTACTAATGAATCCATCTTTAACAGATGCTGCGCCGTGCATCGCTGGATGATTTGGAGCAATCCACTTGCGATTTGGCGCCGCAGCTGGAGCATCGCATAATTATGATACAGAACGAGGAGGTAGTTGCGCTTTATCTTACAAATATAAACTTTGCAATAACTCTATTGATCATCCATTGCAGCATCATCGACAGCTGGTGTATAAGAAGGAGACGCACATCATGAACTCAACGATCACCGAGGCGGAGGACGAGTAAAGTTCTATTTTATGCTTTTTATAATTGCATTTACTTTTGATTTCCACTTCTCTTTTCCTTCTTCTTTTTTTGTTTGTAGTTACAAAATTAGACAACTTGATACGAATTGTAGGGCAATTACCGATTTGGAAAAACATATATGAGTTAAGTAAAGATTGAATGTGGTACAAGTTTAGTTATTGGATCGCATTGGATATCGATCGACTTGTTTATATATTTAGAAATACATTACGATATGTTATTTATTGCTTAGTTTCTCACTAAGTTTGTTTGTAAACAATTCAAGACTTCTTTAATGGAAACAAACTCAACGCGAACTTGATATACATTGATATTAATATTTTATATGTGTACCTAAAAGTATAACATAAGTTAAGAAAAGTTGATAAATTTAAGTTTACGAAATGATCAAATGTTTTTATTTTTAATTTATCTACTCTTGCAGGGTCGTCCTAGTATTTTCCGAAACAGGGATTAAATTGCCAAATTTATTTGTAGTTAAAAAAACGAATTCAGTTATTAATTGTCTGATTGAGCTGGATCACAAACATATAGCTGCCTTGGGAGCAATTGATCAAAAAATAGATATAAATAAGTTAGACACAGATATGTTGATGGAAATCTATCAATTTAAGCTGCTAAATCAATGATGAATTTATTTTAAGTTAAAAAAAGTAGTGACAACAATCTGCAAGGGTATTTAGGTTTCGGCGTGTCGAATATAACTAAGTTTTGTTGCTTCGATTTGACAGACATTCCGTACATTTCCCCCGCAAAATCCGTCGATCAGCGCAAAGGTTGTAGCAGTATTTTATATATACACACATCCCATATATATATTTGATTTTAGATGTGCCCCTCGGTAAACCTGTAGCTAGTGTAGTGTCTTTTGGGATAGGTTCAGGTTGACGGTAGCTGGTTACCTGTTAGTGAGCTGAGCTGTTGTAACTCAAGAATGTAAGCAATATTTTCGATATTGTAGGGTATTGTGTGAGCGTATATATTTTTATGGGAACTTTTGGGGCGCGACGCTAAAGAATGTTGAACGTGTTTTTGAGAACAATTAATGCAATCAGATGAACTTTGTATAGAACGAGAATGTACAAGTGAAATAATGACAAAAATTGCTTTGGCAGTTTCCTGTGCTCAAAAGCAACAAAGTACGAGTAGCATTCCTTATAGAAAAACAAAATAAAAACTATAAATAAAATGCAGTGCGCAATATTTTAAACGATTAAATAATGCAATCGAATTGCCAACAAAGAAACAAAAAATGAATTAAAGAAATAGTTAATATGTGTATACAGACCAAAAGCAAAGAAATCAATTACGTAAAGGAAAGGTAAACAATAGAAGGACAAAACGAATCGCAAAACCGATGTCAAAGCTAAATAAATGTCCATGCTTTAAATACATACAAAAAGTTAACTAAATGTACAATATAGCGTATATATGTTTAGAGAGTACTACTAACACAGCAGCGGGTGTTGCTTAACTATCCATCGTCTTCGTTTCGTCTACCCCTGTGTAAATCTTTATTCAACTCACTTTTCACTTCTCTTTCGATTTCAACAAACTGACACAAGCTCAACTAATTTACAATTGGTAAAACTACACAGAAAAATTAAAACAAACATATATTCCTTTCGATATGTGTTATATTGAACATGTATTGAACAATCGCTTTATGTAAAACATTTATTAATACAAATATTAAACTGAAAAAATAAACATTTGCTTCATTTGGCAAACAAATTTGATTTCGTTATTCAATTGAAGGAAGCACTTCGTATTAGTGTCAGGGATTAATACTTCTCGACTTAAATGCTTTCGGGGGGGTTATAGCCTAATAACTATTATGTTAATTATGTGTTAAAAACGTTAATAGAACTGCAACACCAGCGTCTTGATGGCGCTGGCTATGTGGAAGGCGCAATCGCGCACCTCCAGCGTATTGTTCTGTATGGCCTGCTTGTCATCCGCCTCAATCGATTTCTGCAGATTCTCGCACTCGTGCTGGATGAGTATATTCTTGCGTGTCAACTGCTTCAGAGTCTCGCGTGTTGTTTCACTTGCATTCGGTGGCTGCGGCAGTTGCAGGAAATACGTTTTGACTAACCAGTTCAATTATTTTTCGATGTTAACTCACCAGATTGGCATAGAGTGCTATTAGATCAGTCACTGCGCTGCGTATGCGTTCGCCATGCGGTGCTATCGATTGCTTCTCGGCCTCGGTGGCCGGGTGCATGGCCTGAATGAGCTCCTTGAGGCAGCGTGTCACCAAATCGGAACGCACCTTCACCTCCTCACCAAATGGCTTGCCATCGCCAGCCATCTGATACATGCTCGTTGTGTTGCGCACATCGGTGTTGCCCTTGGCAAAATTGGATGCCAGGCGACGCTCATACATGCTGGCGGGTCGTTTGATTGTCGACTGTGTCGATGATGCATTCGACGATGCACTGTCTCCAGCTGCAGCAGCGATAGCTGAGTTGCTGCTGCCCTCGGGCAGCGAATGCGGCTCGTGTTCCGAGTCGGGGCTGTTGAGGCTCAAATCAATGCGACTAAATAATCGAAAATTCAAAAAAAATGTAAATAAATAAAAATGAAAAAGCAAATCTCACAGTGGCTCATCGTAGACGCTGTTGTTCGAGGCGCTGCTGAATTTCGATTTGAGTTGCGAGTTCTCGCTGGACAGCTGCTGCACCACGTTCTTCAGCTGACTGATCTCGGATTTGTATTCGTTGATCTGTTTGCGCAACGTTTCCATTTCGATCTGGGACTGCGCATTGCGCGGCGGCGTGTGTACAATGGCCTGAGTGAACAAAAGAGTAAATGAAATAATAATTAAATCATAAAAGTAACTAAAAACTATAACAGAACATTTCAAGTACATTTAAACTACACATTTAAACATTAGCGACTACATTTATTTCGACTGGAAAAGCTTATGACTAAATGGGATTCAGCTACTGGTTCGACTGCTAATGAAGTTGGCGTTTATATAAATATATGTTATGTTGGAGCTAGGTTGGAACACTTGATGGATTGTCTAGCCGAAGCTATTGTTCAGCTTGAGTATCTTTTGGCGCATTAAGTTTACCTGCTGGGCCATCGGCGGCACCGGCGCATAGTCGTCATCGCTGGCCACCGGATCGTAGATGGGCTCATCGTCCGACAGATTCGGATCATGCATGCTCTGCTCAAACGAGCTGCTGTACATGGTCGAATTGTTGCCATACGGCAGCAGTTGCAGCGACTGCGTGGGCAGTGGGGCATCCAAGGGACGCAGATTGGCCATGTTCTGGCGACGCAGCGCATCGATGAGCACATCGGTCAGCAGCCCAGCGAATTCAGCGCGATTGAAGCGTGCCAGCTTCTGACGACCCTGTCAACAGATTTAACTAATTAGCAAACACAGCGAATGATAAACGTTGCAGGTCAAACCTGATTGCGAGTGGCGCTCAAAAATGGATTTGCTGGCAGAAATGGCACTGTGGCATGCTCGGCATTCAGTGTGCTCGTTGACCAAACTGTCGAATTAAATTTAGTAAGCATTTAAACATTAAAGCAATTAATAACTGTGACTTACTGGCTTCGCATTCGCGGCGATCGACTTCGTCATAGAGATCCATGACGAGCTCCTCGAACATTTTGTTGGGCACCAGCTGCAGCTTGCCACGCGCAATCTTCAGCTGCTCGCTAATCTCGGCGCCGTTGGTCTCCGGTATAGTCAAGTGGCGGCCACTCTGCAAGCGAAAGTCAGGATTAGGGTAGTCCTTAAAATAGGCTAGGTTAGATCGACAATGTCAAGAGCACCAAGTGACTTTACATCAAGTCTTGCTTGAAGGGTAGAATGAATATGTATATCCGGTTACACCCAAACAAGCAAGCCTTTGTACGGAGGTTATGTAGATTGGAAATGGTTCGACCTATCTCCCGATAAACTAACTCTCCATAAAACCAATAAATTATATACGGCTGCAATCCCCATTCTTTACCAAACGTCTTTTTGCATGCAAATGCCTTCTCTCTTTGTGATTGAACTTACCGCATGATCGGGTTTCTTGCCGCCCATGAACATAATAAGTCTATCGGTTACATCGTACATGGCATCCAGCAGCCGCTCAGCTATGGTGCTGTGATTGTTCGCCTTGGCCAGCTCCAGCGGCGTCATACCATTGCTGTCCAAGGTGTTCACGTCGGCGCCATAGATCAGCAGCATTTCGATCTGGGAAGCCTGGCCAAACTTGGCTGCCATGTGCAAGGGCGTGGAACACTTCTCCTCGTGATAGTAGTTCGGATCGGCGCCCTGCACAAGGAAACGCAACGATGTCTCCAGATTGCTGGTGCGCACGCTGGCGTGGAGCTGCCGGCTGAGCTCCTGCTCCAGATTGCCGCCACCGCCGCTGCTGGAGTCGTCGTCGTCCTGCAGACTGGGCTTGAGCACAAAGTTCAGATTGACATGTTTGGCCTTGATGAAGTCCGACTTGGTCGGATGTAGTGCATCCTTGGGCGTCGGCTTGCGCCAACGTGGCAAATGCTTGCCGCCCGACGAATTCGAGCCGCCGTCGAGCAGATGATGCTCCCAGACGCTGTTGGCGCCGTGCGCATTCAGTGAGTTCACAAAGTTCAGCACCGACGGCTCCCAGTTGCCCTGACGCAGCGACTTCACAATGGAAATGTGACGCCCCAAGCTGCGATGCACCGAGCAGCAGTCGGCGCACAGCAAGATGCCGCGATTTATGGATGCCCACGAAGGATCTAGCAAAGAGATCATCTTTATTACTGCCCAGTTCATGCTTCACTCATCCCCTCGCACTCACCCGTTGCTCCACAGTCGCCGCAGACTTCGGTTTGCAGGCGGGATTTGCTGCGCGACATTTTGTTGGCCGCTTTACGTCTGCTGCTGCTGCCCAAGGAGGAGTAGGAGGAGGGCGTGGCGCTGTGTCTGACCTCTGCCTCGGGCGCTATAAATAACTTCTTATGCGCTTCGATTATGCTGCTGGCGAAACACATTCATGCATTTTTCCCTAAACAAGATAGCGATAAAAAATCAAAACACCCGAATTATGAGTCAGAGCAGCGAGAAAACTGGCAGCAAATCTTGCGCTCGTATGTGAAAATGTGAGCAATGCTACAATTGAATCAATTATGCAAATTACTTTTAATTAAACGTGACCGCTCCTCGATTCAGCTGCACTTTTAACAGTTGTGGGCTAATTTTCTCCAATGCACGGCACAAGTGAATACACAAACAATGTTTATTTATAAACAGCGCAGAGTTGTCGCACTGCTGCACTAAATATAGACTTTGTTTATGCAGCCTCAATTTAACAGAAAACTCTTAATTCGAGTGGAATTATTAAAACTTAAATTATGCAATTCAGATAATTTAGTATATTAGCATAGATTCATTTGTATTTATCTATTGAGTTTTTATTTATATTTTGACAAACTGCGCTGGGCAACACTGCTAAGGCACCATATAGTTATCTCGCTTGCGCTGCCGCAACAGCTGTTCTGCTAACAGCTGAGCACCGCCACAGTTTAGCAATCACTAAGCGCTGAGTGTACGCACGTGTGGAACAACAATAATATAAATATTAAAAAGTAGCATGCAAATTACAAATTTGTACACTTCGGTGGCCTGCAATCGCACCACAGAGTGCGCTGACTGGGGTCCTAGTGGTCTAATTGCTTACGGCGGCTGCAATGCCGTTGTTGTGTTGGATCCTCGAGTGAGTTAACAGCCGGAATAACATAAAATATACCAGTGGCTTACAAACTGTTGTTTATTGCAGTTCAATGGCAATTCAGCAAAGAATCTGTACACATTGGTGGAGCACACGAAGCGAGTGAACACCGTCAAGTGGCTGGACGAGCAGCATTTGCTTTCGGGCGGCGACGACGGCAACGCAGTTTGGTGGCAACTGGACGCGAGCGGTGCCAAGAAGCGCATTGTGCTCAAGGGACATGCGAGTGGCGTCAATGCTGTGGATGGCGTTCGCCTGTCAACCGGCGTTTGGCTGCTGGCAACTGCGGCTGCTGACAACACCATCAAACTGTGGCATCTGCAGCCCAATGACGAGCTCAGCTGCTTTCAAACTGTACAGTTGAATGACGGTTTCTGCTTCTCGCTGCGTCTCACGTTGCTGCCCCACAGCGACAATGCGCTGCTGGCCACGAGCGGCGACGACGAGACAGTGTCGCTCTGGGCGCAGTCTGGAGGACTCTTTGAGCGGGTGCACACGCTGAGCGGGCATGAGGATTGGGTGCGTGGCCTGGACTTTGTCAAGGATGGCGAAGATCTGCTGCTGGCCAGTGGCTCGCAGGATAACTTCATACGTCTCTGGCGTCTGGCGCCGCGCACTGAGCAGCAGGTGAGTAACAATGCTGTCGACTTGTTGAACTTCAGCGAGACGGATTCGGGCGAAATACGCGTCGAGGAGAATATTGTGCAGCTCGGGCAAGGAACGTGGTATGGTGTCACGTTGGAATCTGTGCTGTACGGGCATGAAGGTTGGGTCTATGGCGTGCACTGGCACAAGAACGCCCAGAATGGTGAGTGAGCTTAAGAATCTAATATTTCCTAATGTTAAACCACACTCTTTATTTGAAGAACTTCGTCTGCTATCTGCGTGCATCGATAAGACCTTGATCATCTGGGCGCCCACAGAGGAAGGCGTCTGGTTGGAGCAGGTGCGCGTTGGTGAGGTTGGCGGCAATTCCATGGGCTTCTTTGGCGGCAAGTTCTCGCACGACGGTCGCTCGATTATGGGCCACAGCTATCAGGGCGGCTTTCACATCTGGAATCAGAGTCAGGAGCAGTCGCAGCTCTGGACCTCCAATGTGATTGTCAGCGGTCATTATGGGCAGGTGCGTGACCTGGCATGGGAACACGACGGCAGCTACCTGATGACAGTATCGGCGGATCAAACGACCCGGTTGCATGCACCCTGGCTGCAGGGCGAACAGACGCCCACCTGGCATGAGTTGGCGCGACCTCAAGTGCATGGCTATGACATGCAGACATTGGCGCTGCTCTCGCGCTACAGATTCGCCAGTGGCGCTGAGGAGAAGATTGTGCGCACATTCCAAGCGCCTGCGAACTTCATAGAGAACTTTCGACACATCAGTCGACTGACGAACGATGCTGCAGGCGATGCTCTACTGGAGTGTAAGTAGCAAGAACTTGAAGTTGCACTCTCGGAGAACTAAATTATTATTTTTCTTGTAGCTTTGCCAAAGGGCGCATCGGTGCCCTCACTGGGTTTGTCCAACAAGGCGGTCTACACAGTGGAAACTCCGGAGGAGAAGACTTCGAAAGGCAAGGATGAGTATCCAGACAACTATTTCGTGCCCATCACATTGCAAACGCCGCCGCAGGAGGAGACGTTGATGCAAAACACTTTGTGGCCAGAGCTGCAGAAGCTCTATGGACACGGCTATGAGCTGTATTCGCTGGCCGCCACACCCGATGGCCAAATCCTGGCGTCCACCTGTCGTGCCAGCACTGCGGAGCATGCACAGATCATACTTTGGTAAGTTGGAGAGACATCATTTCAAGATAAAATTTATTTTTTCGTTTTTAAATTATTTTTGAACTGCATCTAGTTTTTTTTTCTGCCTTCAACAAATTCATAGAACTAATGAAAAGAAAAACAAATTATAAACTGTGATTAAAGATAATTAGAAAAGGTATTTCACGAAAAGGATTCTTAGTGCACGGATTAAATTTTGTATCTAATTTGTGTAAAAGCTGCAGCATCGAAGCATTCATTATTTAGACTGTGTATTGATAGAACAATAGCTAGATCAGTGTCCACGAACTACTCATATTTTTATATATTATATTTTTGTTTAGTTATTAATAAATTTAGTTGAGAATCTTAGGTGTCCGAATAAATTTTGTGTTCCCTACAGATATACATAGCTAATTAAAATCTTAATCGGTTAGAATGCGTATAACTTATTATTGATGTATTCTATATAATGTTTACGATGTGTTTTATATGCTTTGCAGGAACACAGCTAACTGGAAGCAGCTGGAGAAGCTGAGCGGACATCAGCTGACGGTGACACAGCTGCGCTTCTCGCCAGATGCGCGTTACCTGCTGTCCGTGTCCCGCGATCGCCGCTGGTCGCTGTACGAGCGACAGCAGCCCAAGGAGCCGCTCAGCAGCTACGCGCTGGTGGCCAACTCGGACAAGACAAACGGTGTGCATACGCGCATTATTTGGGCATGCGATTGGTCGCATGATGGCAAGTATTTTGCGACAAGCTCCCGCGATGGCAAAGTAGTGCTGTGGAAGAAGTCGGAGCAGGAGCAGCTGGAGACAAGCTCACTGAATGGCTGGGCAGCTGCTGGCTTGCTGGAGCTAAAGAATGAATCTATAACCGCTGTGAGCTTTGCTCAACGTTGCCTTGCCGATGATAGCTATGTGCTGGCTGTGGGCATGGAGAGCGGGCTAATCAAGATTTATCAGTTCAACAATGGCAAATGGCAGCTCAGTTGTGATTTAGACAAGAAGTAAGTGGAGTTAATTGCAATTATAAAACATATCTGATTGTCATATTTATTTTTTGGCAGCTTGGCACATCATTTAACTGTGAAGCGTTTGCAATTCCGGCCAGGTCAACGAACTGGCAACATGCAGTTGGCGAGCTGTGGCGAGGATCATTTGGTGCGCATCTATGACATTACGCTGTCATCGAATTGATACACAAATGAGGGAAAACACAAAATAAAGTAAACCTTTAATTAGAATGTCTGCGAGCTCTTTGTCTGCCACTTATCTAATCACATTGTAATTGGCCATGTTTCGCTGTCAACCAACTTCTGTTTGCTGCCGTATTTGATAACTTATCGATGCCTAATTAACTCAGCGGGAATTTCGCAGATTTGGTTCGACTATTTAAGTTGCAGTTCCGTCAATTGACAATCATAGTCTTATACACAGCCTAGAGAGATGAAGGTCGCAATTTTGATAACTTTGGTTGCTTTGGTGGGCAGCAGCGTCGCTTTGACCCTGTCCCGAAATGAACCGCCGCGTGCCGGCAAACCGGTCGTGAACCAAAAGCCCGACAACTCGCAATACGATCACATTGTGGCCGAGGTGCGTCCCTTGGGCGTGAAGCCAGCTCAGATGCTTGTGGACATTGCTCCCCATCATCCGCAGCCGCAGCACCTGGAGCTGGAGATCAAGCATGAGCAGCCAAAGGCGCAGCATGTGGAGCTGGAGATCAAGCAGCAACAGCCGCATCATGTGGTGGAGATTGTTGCCGAGCAGCAGCAGCAGCCACACCATATGGAGTTGGCCATCCACCGTGAACAGCCACAACATGTGGAGTTGGCTATTCACCGTGAGCAGGAACAGCAGCCACACCATATGGAGTTGGCCATCCACCATGAGCAGCCCAAGCAGCCACAGCACGTCGAGCTGGCCATCCACCATGAGCAGCCCAAGCAGCAACATGTTGAGTTGGCTATTCACCAGCCGCAGGTGGAGCAGCAGCCACATTATGTGGAAGTGGAGTACCAGCCGCGTCCTCATCTTGTCGGTGTGGAGATCAAGCATCAGCAGCCCGAGCCACATCACATCGAGCTGGAGGTGCAGCAGATGCGTCCACTTAACTTTGATATGCTGCCACATCAACTGCAATTGGCGCTTTAAGTGTTGAGCAAGAATAAATAAATATGTCTGCGGCAGGCGAGACAGCCAGCAGCCGCAGTTTGCAATTTCCGCTGTAGAAAACTTGCTGAAAATTGTGAAAATTGTGCAAAAACTAAAAAAAACACAAAAACTGCTGCATACTTAGGGGCGTTCCCTCTGGTTTTAGCCACGTGCTGCCGTGCTACCGTGCTGACCGCAGCTTGCAATTTCCGTGCGGCAAGTGACTTTATGATTGCCATTGCCTTGCCATTGCTTTTGCCATTGCCGTTGTCATTGCCTTTGGTTTTGCGCGGCAGCCATTCATTGTTCTTGTTGCAACGTTTGGCTTTGCGTGACGCGCTTAATTGGCTGTGGCTAAGAGCAATATTGCCATCTTGCGCTGGCACTTTAATTATGCCACTTGAACGCAGCTTAAACCTGGCCAAGTCGTTGAACTGCCAGCCTGCCTGCCTGGCGCATAATCCGCAATAAAGCTGCTCACAGCACACAATAGGGCCAAAAGTGAACTATTGAATTGCATTTAGGCCACTTGTCGGTACAACAATTGTAATCTATTTTTTGCTCCTCTTTGCATTCATCTCTAACTTTTCTCCTCCTTTTTTTTGCTTGGATTTTTTGCTGGCCCCAACAAAAGCTTTGCTGTGGCGCAACATGCGTTTCCGTTTCCGCTGAAAAGTTGCATAAAACTTTTGTTTAACTCTCATTGTATTGCATTCTTTTTGCTGTTGCTGTTATTGTTGTTGCTGTGTGTACATATTTTCTTGATTTCACATTTGTTATTGCTGCCTGTCGTGCTGTTTTCCTTTTGGGGTGTGCACAATTTTTGCATTTCATAAGTTTCAATTGCGCACAAGTTGCTGACAGCAGCAAAAAACCGCACACGGCGCAAGCCGATCCCAGTCGAGCTGTTGCCCATAACATGTGTAAACAGACCAAACCAAACCGAAAAAAAAAAACATAACACACACACACTCACACACAGAGAGAAAGTCCTGGCACGTCTCCTTGCTCCTTGCTCCGCGCTGCTTCCTGCTTCCTGGCGCCTTGGCTTCGCATGCCGTGGCATCCGACAGCATTCATATGTGTGTCAGTAGTCGACTTTGCTTTCGTTTGTTTGCCTGCTCTTTTGCCTTGCTTTGCCTGCCTTTTGTTTGACTCCGCTCCGCATACCCTAGCTTTTATCGGGCCTCTCTCACTCGGCACTCACTTCTCCTCCTCTGGGCGGAATCGGATACTGCATTGATTTATTGTGTTGTGTCGTCCTGTGTTTTTGGCTGCTGCGGCTTAATTTATTTTCTTACAGGGTATCTATTCAATAGGCACTGCTGAACCGAATTATATATCTTTGGACTTTAATTGACAACTTTAATATTGATTAACAAAAGCCGAGGTGTATTTAAATATTAATTAATGTATTAATTTAATTTGTATTTATTTATCATAATATTGCTGCAGGGCATCTATAAGTCGGCCACCAACAGCAGAGTTGTATTTAATTATTTATTTTAAATACATTTTTTAATGGTTTTGTAGCTGTTGTTCTGCATTTAATAATTAATTTCAATTTGCCTTTCATTTTTGCTGCTTTGCTTTCTAGTGTGCCAAATATTAATACAGGGTAGCTGATATTCTAGCAAATCTAGTTGCTCTTATTCTAAAGTCCATAAATATTGAGCGCCCATTTGAGAAGCTGACGGAAGTCAGAACAAAGCATGAAGAGGATATCTACTATTCGACTATTCCCAATTAAATTTGTTTCCTTATTGTAATTGAGTTAGTGAATAACTCAATTCTTTTGTTTATTACAGGGCATCTCCTAGTCGATCGTGGGCCAGGCTTAAGCGTGTATTGGATTCGTTTATTACTGCATTTTTGTTTGCTGACAATCGTCAACGAACTCGCATATGTTGCACGCATATTTCCGTTTCGTTTCGCTGCGTTGCGTTGCGTGCCACAAAGAGCTGCACGTTGCGCGATTCGCGTTGCACGCGTCATGATTTGTGCATTTCCGTTTTTCGGCACAGCCCAGCGGAATGTGTTAGCTCGGAAGCGAAGGAAGCGGTAAAAACTGTTTCAACCACACAAACACACACTCACGCATCATGGCAACATGGGCAAACAGCAGAGGCGACACTCTCTGTAGCACTGTGGCACGAAGGCTGTTGGCCTACTTTGTAGGTAACGGTAACTTAAAGCGTCAATTGATTAAGCCAACACTCGACGCAGGCTTGTTGCAGGCTCACGCACACGCACGCAGACAAATAAGTTGCAATCAAAACTTTTCGAAGAGAGCCAAAAGCGAAGCGTTCAAAGTTTTTCAATTACCTGACCGCTGTGCTGCAACCGATTGCCTTCTTTCTGACCACTTCGCTGCCTGGCCCAAACAAATTTCAAAATTTGCTGCACATTTTGTTTGTTCTTTTAGAACATGGCCAACAGACAACACTAACAACACCACCAACAACAACAACAACAACTAGGCAAAGTCGATGGCTTTTTGCGCGGCTCGCTCAGCGGCAGCAAAATTTCACAAGATAACGAAAGTGGCAAGTGGCAAGCAGTGGCATGCGGCATGTGGCAAGGGGCAACTTTCTTTCTATCTTCTAAGTTTGGAGTATGCATTTTGATGATGAATATAGTTATAAAAGCAATTCGAGTGCACTCGACTACAAGATACTTTGCGACCAGCTGCGATGTGCGCCACTGAGCTGCTGACCTTCAACATTAATAAGCGAGACAGCTTGAAGGTGCAATTTATGGTCGCAATGTAAAGAAATTTACAGAATTTATAGCGTACATTTTGTAATAAATATAGTCTTTTATTTTTCATTGAAAGATGTGTTTATTTTGATAACCGAGTTATCTGCATTAAAGACTTACACTGATTGAATTTATTTTGCTATCCATGCTATGCATTTTCTAGTCAATATTTGCACATAAAAATATAAACAAAGTATTAAGATATAGTCTATAGTCACTGCTTTAACTGATGCTGATTTTAAATGCAAATAGTTGGCCTGCAAAAAACCTAAAGGCTTAAAATCTTGCTGATCATCATTAATCCCCACTTAGACCATAATACTTTCAACAGTTTGCAGGGTATGCAAACTTTAGCCGTCGAGTTTATTAAACTTGAGGCTCGGCTAGTAGACTTCTTGGTTTTTTGCTTCGCTCGCTTCAAACTAAAACTTTCCTTTATATGCTCTTGTATCCATTTAAATCCTTTGACTTTGTGGCCCAGGCATTGTTGCATTGTTGTTGTTGTTTTCCAATTAGCGTGCCCGCAAAAAAAAAAAAAAAACTTTAAAGTTCATTAAGTTGCGCGTTCGGCGAGCTCGCGTTTTTTGTTCTTTCGTTTTTGCCATGTTGTTGTCTCAACGCCAACACCAACACCAGCCAACGCGGCGTATGATGAATTTTTAATTACGCGTGCTCTACAAAAAAATTAAAAAGCAAATAAAAAAAGTGAACTGTTGGCAAATTGTAAAAATCGCGCAAAAACACGTAACGAATCTGAGTTTTGTTTTCTGTTTATTTTTTTTGGTACTGTTTTTGGTGTAGATGTTTTATCTGTCTGTGTGCAGATTCAACAAGAGTCTAAAAAAAATAAATCGTTCTGGAATTGCTGCCACAATTGCACCAACGGGGCTTCAATTGTTGGCCAAATGCCAGTGGCTGTCGACTGAGCCACGTTAATTACACAAACAAAGCGGCAGCGGTTGTTTGTTGGCAAGGGCGCTGACAAGAGGGCGCGAGAACAGCAATTGCAGTTTAGGCTGCAATCCAAATTATAACGCTGCGGCCCTGCACTTGGCCATGAATTGCAAATACTTATGACACTGCTCAATTCCACTAGCTGAAAGCGAGCAAAGTTCTTAAAATTCAACAGATTACGCCGCGCTGATACAGCTCTTAAGAGCTTTTCGAGAAGTTGATACTTTTAAAAGCTTTTCTGGCAAGTCGTTTAGTTCTAGAGTACAATTTCTGTTGCTTTTAAAACCTAAGGAATAAAATAATAAACAGCATCCGTTTTTTACATATAAACATAAAATAAGAAGTTCAACAAATGAACTAGACAGAAAGAAACAAATATTAAATTAACAACAACAAAATTTAAAAATAATATTAATAAATGTATTCCAATTTTTTTTCGTTTAATTCGAGATTATACATTCTTTTGATTTTAAAACCAAGAAATGAAATAATAAATAACATCCGTATTTTTAAATATAAATATACTTAACACCTTCAACAAATGAACTAGACATCAAGAAATAAAAATATTAATAAATGTTTTGTAATTGTATATAATTAAAAATGCTAAAGATTAGTGACTACCGCCCTAATGTATAGCTTCAGCTTGTAGTGCTCGGAATTGGAATAAAAAAATTAATTTTGCCTTAAAATTATTGGAAAGGTTTAATAACAATCTGCAAGTTTATATTTTATTGAGTAAAATGATTTGCACAACGTTGCACCAAAAAATTTTTTTCCTAACATTTTTTATATATTTAAAAATATGTTATTATGTTTTGGAATCTTAATATTAATAGTTTCATTTTTGTTCAACCTTTAAATGTAATTTGAAAAGCTTCAGGTTCAGGTACTTTAAGCAGGCCAGCTTTAAATTTGTTTTTAAATAAAAATTCAGTTTTTAAATGCAGTTATCATTGTTGATATTGTTGTGGTTGTTTTTCGTGTGAATGGACGGCGTTACCATCGAAAACAATTTGATTGTTTTAAGCGTTGAATATTCGCCACCGTCACTCTTTGTTCAATTTTTTGTTCTTGTCCTTTAATATGTTTTTTAATACTATCGTCTGATTGCAGCTGTAAATGTAAATGTCAACAACAACAAACGTGAAAAAATCAGCGTAAAACACGAAAAAACGTCGCGTATTGTCAACAGCATAAGCGTTCAGTTTGAAAATCATTATCAACATCATCATCGTCATCGCCTCATCCTCATCATCGGCATCATAAACAGGCGAGTTGGGCAAGCGGAATGTTGCATTCAACATTTTGCGCCTTCCTACCCAGCATCACAATTGCCACAAGCATTTTTCAGCATTTACAATTTCCCTTATTGGTTGCATATTCGTTGCTTCATTTTATTCTTCGTCTCGTTCGTTTTGCTGTTGACAATTTTCATTTTTATTTTCATTTTCATTTCTGAATGCATTTTCACATCAATATCAAGTGCAGAGTGCGGTGACAATCTGACATCTGTACTCCACTCAATGGCACGTTAACTCTTCCAGCACTTTAAAATGTAATATTCAACATATATATTTTTGTATTCTATCTGTTTATCAGTGCATTGAAATTGAATTGCAACTGTTATTGTCGTGGAAGAGGGCGAAGGCTCAAAAGCTGCTCTTTAAATAATGGCAAGGCAGCAATATATGCTACAATTATTATTATTGCTAGCATTGTCAATACTAACAGCATCACAATAGGTTAATCAAAAGCATTAGAGTCAATATTAACAGTATCATTGAAATTAGCGTTTTAATTAATTTTGCATAATAGGCATTACAATTTATTATTACTTTATTGTTATGTATTTTTTTTTGTATTTAGTTTTTTTATTTTATTATTTATTGATTTCTAGCATTACAAGCTATGGCTTATAGATTAGGGTGTCAGTCACTAACATGAAAATTATTATATTATATATATTATATTATATTCAATTTAATATTACATTTAAAAAAATTGTTGTAATTACGTTATTGATTAAATGAAACTAACTTTATGTCCACTTTTATAGTTCTAAGTTTGCTTACTTGTTGTTTTTCATTATTGGAAATATTTTCCTTTAAATTTGTAGTCGCCGTACATTTTGGCCATTAAGTAGATGCAAATGCAAATGCAGTTCGCTTGGGTTCCAGCCAATAAAGCTTTAGTTGCGTCGTCGCTTTTTATGACAAGCTCGTCGACAAATTTGCTTAAATAGTCCCGCTGTGCGACTCTCAGTGTCCTGTTGGTAATGCTTATTGATGTGGTTAGCCTGTTGCTGGCTGTTGTCAGTTGACGGTTGTCGGTTTGTCGGTTGTCGGTTGTCAGCTGAAAAACTACAAAGCAGCTGCGATAAGCCGTCAGTTCGAATGGGGCCAACGCGTATACGCAATTTCATCAGCCAGCATACAAATCAACTTAAGGCTTGAATGAAATTAATGGCGAGGAAGCGGGACGAACAAGGACGAGCTGAAGCTGAAGCTGTGGTGTAGTTGGTGTGCGCTTTAAATGCCTTTAAGTTAATATTTGTAGCTTCGATTCGCGGGCACGAGAATAATAAATTCCTGTGCTCGACAACTGCACCGACAAGTTCGATAAGGCAACGACTGTGAGCAGCTTCTTCTCTCTGTGTGTTTGTGCTATGCTCTGGGGCAACGAAAAGTTTGAAGCAACAACCGAGCCGCACACCACAACTTTAGCGGCGACATTTCCTCTGGGCCTTGACGCAAATTATGCGCAAGGCGGCACCTGCGACCCCGCCACAAGCCGCCCTGCCACATGCCGCATGCTACATGCCGCCTCATATCTTCCTCTGTGGCGCCTTGAACTGTGCCATCATGAGTGAGCGATGACTGTCGAGAAGGACTTTGCATGGCCTGTCATATTATGCGTGTCATGTAATTTGTACAGACAAGCAGACAGGCGGAGCGATAGATGGAGGGGCAGATGGCGAGGCGGAGAGGGGCAGACAGACATCGTAATTTATGCAATGCCAAACATATCCATCAATCGCACGACCTGCTCCAAATTGTTATATTATATGCATGGGGAAGGGCGACGCATGAGTGCATCTAATAAATGCAATTAGCATTAGTGTTTGCATTAGCATTAGCATGGATTGTCTATTAAACAATTGCCAATGAAATGCAAATTGTTTAGCAATTATTTGTATAAGTGAAAAAGCTGATTCAATTAAAGTAAATATTTTAATTTTCCCCGCTACACTCGCTATCTCCCATTTTCCCTCACTCTCTCCACCATTCCCCCTATTTGCCGTTGTGCGATGTCAAAGTTCAAATTATGAGTTCATCAAATGTCGAGGTGCACACAAAGCGACACTAGAAACAAAGCACAAATACACTCAACGACAGACAGCTCGAGTGCATTGTCTACAGTTGTTTCGTCCCTCTGCCTGCCCCTTGTGCATGTGTGTGAGTGTGTGGCATACACAAATTCAGCACGAGTTGCCCGTCGAGACACCCATAAAGCAGCTGACAATCAAGTTGGGTATCAGGTGGCTGACAGCGTGTTCATTACCAGGTAAGCAATCAATTCAGCTTGTGCTAATTTCCTAAATTCGCCACGCAATAATAGTTTTACAGTGGTGTTCATTACCAGGTAAGCAGTTAATTCAGCAACTGCTAGTTCCGAAAATTTGCAACTTAATAATATTTCAGTAGTGTATTCATTACCTGTTCATTACCTGGTAAGCAGTTAATTCAGCTACAGCTACTTTCCTAAATTAGCAATTTAATAATATTTCAGTAGTCGTGTGCATTATAAGGTAAGCAGCTAATTCAGAAACTCATAATTTCATAAATTCGCCACTCAATAATGTTTCTTCAGTCGTGTTGATTACCTCGTAAACAGTCAACTCATCAGTTGTTAATCTCCCAAATTTACCACTCAATAATATTTCTACAGTTCTTGTTATTACCTGGTAAGCGCTCCCGAAATACCCACTGCTAATTTTTCAAATTTCCACTCCATAATGTTTCCTCTGCAGTTGTTTGTTTTCTTTGCGCACATGACTGGAAGTGAAAAGTTCATGTGCACTTTTCCCGCTGGGATGTCCAGCTATTTTTCAGCGACTTGTTTTGTGTTCGTCGTGAAACTGCCGCTGTCAGCGTGGTTGCCCTGCACTTGATGATGTCTCTATGTCAGGGTTCTCTTGAGGGGTGCAGATGCTGTCGCCCCGTTTGACCATAAACTAGCTTTGTAGCGCCACAATCAGCCCCAACAGTTGCTGCCACAACTGTTTGGAGGCACTGTTGATTGTTGATTGTTCACTCTCGACTGCTGATTGTTGTTTGTTTGTCTGTTTCTGTTGCTGTTGCTGTACCCATTCTGCCTCTGTTGCCGTTGTTTCGAGTCATCTGTCAAATGTTGCCGGGAAGGCTTCAGTTCAAAGTGTTGATGTCCCCGTTGTCATTGCACCTGTTTATAACTCACGCTCTGTGCGATTCTGTGTGTGTGACAGTGTGGAGTGTTAATGGCACCGGAAGTGCACTTAATTTAATTAATATGTTTATAATTGCAAGTGCTCGCTACCAGCAATGAGTTGCCTGACGAATGTGCAAATGCAGCAATCTATTAATGAATCCCCCGATGCAGACAGAAGGAATAGTTTAAATGACTAATTCGAATTCAATCTGTGCAACTACTTTTCTAACTATTACTCTAGACAAAGCATATTCTTTAAATTGACTAACAAACTATTGTTATTACGTATACTTAATATACTTGGCCCTCTCTTAAGATGACCTTTGATCACGCGATTCAGTCAAAATTTGCCACACATCGAAACCCTCTTTCTACTACAATTACAAATATTAATAAATATACAATTGATTTTTATACACGATGCAGACAAGAAGCAATAGTTTAAATGACTAATTGGTATTCAATCTGTGCAACTATTTTACTCCAATTAGTCTAGACAATGCATATTCCTTAAGTTCACTAACAATTTGTAATTATTACGTATACTTAATATACTTGGCCCTCTCTTAATCTTTGTTGACGGGAATTCAGCCAAAATTTGTCACACATTAAAAACCTCTTTCTAGCACGATTAAAAATATTAATAAATATAAAATTGACTTTAATGCGAGTATAAAACAATATGAAAAAATAAAACAAATAAAAAATAAATGCCTGTTGTTGAAAAAAGAAGAAACACCACTACCAAAATTAAATGAATACTCCGAAATATTAGTTAAAATACAGAAATAAGGTTTATGATATTTTAAGTTCATACATTTAGGGTTTCTTTGAATTGTTATATTTTGTATTTAAAATTTGATCAAATGGTTTAATTAATTAGGTTTTCTTTGAATTGTTATATTTTGTATTTAAAATTTTATCAAACAATTTGAAATGCATTTCATTTTTTTTGTTTTTGGCCATAACTTGGAATCCAACTGCTTATTTTGTTTTAGATTCATATCGCGCATAACAAACGATTTTCTTTTATTCGATGTATTTCAAATATTTGCAAATGGAAAGTATTAATATTTTTATTGTAATCAATCAATCATTTGCTCTTATAATAACTCAGCTGTCGGAGCTCATGTTTGTATATTTTATTTTTGGTTGAGTTGAAAATTCTATCAAAAAAGTGTAAACCAAGTAGATATTCAGCTTTTCCCCTTTTCCAATTCCTTCAAGCGATATTAATTGTAGTTTTTAGAAAATAACTTCAAACCGATTCAAATTGTTACACAGAGAACATAGTCTACGTAAGATCCAAGATCCTTATCTTTTGTTGGCTGCATTTCAAGAATACGATTCAAGATGTCGTCTGGATCGTCGAACATTGATCCCGCCGAGTTCAATGAAGACACTCGCAATCAATCTGCGATTGTACCAACATCGGAGGAGCAGCCGGTTCCGGCTCCGGTACCGGCTCCGGTTATAGTCCCTTCAATAGGAAGCGGCATCCAACGTCGTCGTCGTCGTCGACGTCGCAGTTTGATGCCTCCTCCTAATGCCCGATTTCGCATCTGGATCGCGCAATCATTAGGAAATCCACCACCAAGTAGACGAGCTGTTGCCCAGATGATCCACGCCATTTCCCGATGCTTTCGCACCAGCGCCCCTAATGTTGGTCCATTTGGACATCGTGCGGCTGTTACCTATCGCTGGGCGGGAAACACTTTGATCATCGATGTGCCATAAATATGTTTCTGTAAATTTTTGTTACCATGTAAAATCGTTTCATCATATTTGCATAATTTTCTGTGTGTTAAGCAGATTACTTTATTAAATTAATGTCATAGTTCGCTAATTTAATTTTGCTTTATTACTTTACTTCGTTTATTTTGCTTATTTAATGTTGGCATTATTTCAATTCGTTACTTTATCAATTATCTGCAATTGATCGTTATAGTGAAGTGTGCTGCTCTATGTTACTATAATTCGTGGATTTACTTTGATTGTTACTTTATTATTTGAACTTATTCATTTGAACTTATTTATTTGTTATTTAATCCCTACACGTCTTGGTCAAAATATTTATTTTTTACTCGTGTTTTCAACTCGATAGTTTTTATTTTTATTTTTACTTGTAACTTAGAATTTAATTCTAGGGTACAAAGAGCAGAAACTAAGGCTCTCAGACTCTAGTTACATTTAGAGAATTTTTATGATTTTTAAATATAAATTTCCCAATCTTTGCTTGGAACAGTCCATGACGAATCGTATGCTAATTACAGAATCTGTATGGCACTCTGGAGCTGTAATTTGATTCAATGATGTCAAACTAATTGGCATCACAAAGGGCTTCAACTATTCCTCAATCATTTGACGCATGTGTGTCAGATGCGATTACAACAAATTGTTGCATAATGAATGCTCATTTCGAGGCTTCTCGTCTCGTCGTATTGTTTAATCGAGTTAATTAGTTGCCACACGAGGCTAAGTAGCTCAAATCAAACGAGTAGTCATAACTTTTGCCTCATGTGCTCCACACTCTCACACATAATATCAATTATTTAATTAGAACGACGGGGGGTGAGGGTGAAACACAGTTTATTGGAGGGGCATGATAGGGAGACGGAGAAGGGGAAGTAACCATGACAATAAACATAATTTTCATGTACTTAATTTTTAATTCGAAAAGCAGCTTTCTGTGCGTTGTTTCACAAATGCGCTCGCATTTTATTAACAAAAACAAGAGGGAAAGAGAGAGAGAGAAGGTAATGGAGAGCAGAAGTTCATTTGAAGCCATTAAAAGTTAAAAGTTATTGCAAGTAATAACCAATTATAGGGCAAAAATAAACATCAATTATGTGGCAGCCATAAAGGAGCAAGCCTTGTGCATGTGGCACATTACTTTGAGTTGGCAACTTTTTGTGGCAAGCAGCCACTTGCAGTATATTTAAGTGCAAGCAACATATAAGTAATATCGACGTATGCGCTTGCAATTTACTTACATTGTTGTCGATACACAGTGGGAAAAGTACAAAGAATATGAATCTTCGATTTTTTGACAGCCTGACAGCCTATTGAGATGACAGCTAAAAAATTGCAATCTATACCAAATTATTATATCAATATTAATTAAATATGGATGATACTAAAAATTGAAACATGAGCGCTGACTTAAAAGTCGTTTATTGCAGACTCCATAAATGTAAACCTTTTGATGATGTTTTATCAGTTTTTATTTGCCACTAAGACTTATAATATTTGCATTTTTAGCACATAAGTTTGTAAATAATAAAAATAAAATATAGTCTTTCATTCCGGTAAAAAACTAAAACCAAGTGCTTGCTTTGAAGGCAATTAAGGTAACGTGCCAGTTCAGTTCCAGCAATGGCGAAAGGGCTTCTCGAGAAGGGAAACCTACAGGTGACACAACCCTGAAAAGCAAGGCGATTAATTAAGTGATTTCTGCAGATTTCTGTCGAGTGCACATGTCTTTTATCCCATGCCAGCCCTTATAAAACCACAATGTCCAGGTCGTGGTTCAATTCAGTTACGAATTAACAGAATGTCGCTGCGACCAAGTGAAAGTTTCACCAGGATTATTGGCGTTGTGCGCTTTGTGGCAGCCTGTTTGGGCATCGATACCTACAATGAGAATTATCGGGTCAACAAGAACACGGCAATGACTGTGTCAGCCATAGTCATTTATTCTGGATTCACGATCAGCACTGTGATCCGTGAGCGGAGTTGGATGTTCACCCTGCAGGCATTGGTATTGGCTGCTTTTGTGATACAGAGCGTCAACAAGTTGTATGTGGGCATCCGCTGGTCAAAAAAGATATACGTGATGAATCATAGTGTGCGAATGGTCTACGAAGAATTCGAGAAGCACGAGGATCCCCGATATTCCAGGGATTTAATGCAGAATTGTAAAAGACTACGCAGGGGTCTGATCATCGCTGGCATCATGTATGCGGTTGGAGTCGCTGGAATGATAATTTTGCCAATTTACGTGTCTTTGTTCACCAACGAATTTCTCCTGATTCTTCACTTCCACATCCCCTTCATCGACGTGACGACCAAAACGGGAGCTTGGATCACCCAAGCAGTGCATGCAGTCAGCATGACCATTGCAGGACTCGGATTGCTGGCTGGAGATACGACCATCATCGTGCATCTGATGCAACCCTATATATACGTGGATATTCTGCGCCTCAAAATTGATGCATTCAACAAGTTCGTGGAGGAGCCACAATCCGAATCGGAGATTCAGGAACTACTTGTCGATATTATGCAATTCCATCAGAAGTACTTAAAGTAGGTATAAATCATAAGATCATGTAATGAAAACCTATTTAAATATTATTATTATAAACGCATTTATTTTATTAATTTATGACATTGAATCAGGTATAACTTTAGGTGCAACGAACTGTGCTCCTCGATTGTCTCCACACAAGTTTTCAGTGCAGGAGTTTGCATTGTTATGACAATATTTGTTGTCCTTACCAGTGACTGGATCAGTGGATATTGCTTTGCAATTGTTCTGGTTCCCAATTTGTACACGTACTGCATCCTCGGAACACTTGTGGAGAATTGTGTAAGTTGAATTTCACCTGTATTTATATAAAAATTGTAATTGAACATCTACAGAATGATCAGATCATGTACGAGGTCTACAACATTGCCTTCTATAATTTGAATGCTCGTCTGCAGCGTGAAGTCTGTTTTATGTTGACCAAAACGCAGAGCAATGACATGATGCAGGTTATTGGAGTGATGCCTTTGGATGTGAGCACAGCTTTGCAGGTCGGATATTCTCAATAGAATAACTACACAAATTTACAATTACGAATTCCTTAATCTTCATTTTCACAAACCCATAGGTTACAAAAAGTATTTACAGCGTAACTATGATGATGAATAACTTTTTGATGGATACATAAACACGAAAATAGAAAACTTAACTTAGCAATGTCAACTTTTAGCCAAATTTAATTTTGATATTTATCCGGAATTATTTACACATTTATCTATGTATATGTGGGATGTGAACACATAGTATCTACGTGATACGATAGTCCTAATAATGTCAATGATTGTGTATGTTATTCAAATTTACTTATTTTAAATAAAACTTCACATTCGAATAAAAATCTTAATATGTGTTTATACTAAAATAATGTGTTGTTATTTTGTAAATACATCATTCAATATTATGAGTAACGGCTATAAAATGCAATGATATCAAGTTGGTTGAAATGCGAAGATTCTAGCAATATTATACAAAATATTCACGATTTGCTTTGATAAGCGTGTAATGTATTAATACAATACAATAGAAAACAATTGAAAAAGCTAACGTAGAGTGTGATCGTCTGTAAAATACCTGCTACGCATTTAGAAAGCTTGTAAAATTTGACAATAAAAAATTAAAAAATGAATGTCAAAAATGTTAGAAGCGGTGGAATTTTTTTAAAATTTTTATTTTTGTTTTACTATTTGTCAATTTATAAAAGTGTACTGAACTATAATATAATATATCACAAAATTGTTGGGAGCGGGACTTGAACCCCTGTTGCCTGCTTTGCTGCAAATAAATATTTACATACGTTTAAACCTAGCAAGTGGTTATTAAATAATGTTTTTTGAAGGTTGTAGCGGGCGTGGCTAAACTATTAAACAAACTTAATTTACGTGCATACCACAAACTAAGAAATAAAATTAGCTCTTCTAGCTTTTGTAGATTCTTAGATCTAGTTCATACGGTCAGACGGACAGTCTGCATTAAGTTAGAATACCTTTCTATCCTATGTAAATAAAATATAACTTTTATTCCGGTATAAAACTAATGCCAAGTGCTTTGAAGGTAATTAAGGAAACTTGAAACGAATCTCACATGCGTATAACAGGTGACACAACCCTGAAAAGCAAGTCGATTAATTAAGTGATTTCTGCAGATTTCTGTCAAGTGCACATGTCTTTTATCCCATGCAAGACTCTATAAAACCTCAATGTCCAGGTCGAGGTTCAATTCAGTCACGAATTAACAGAATGTCGCTCCGACCAAGTGAGAGCTTCACGCGAATTATTGCTGTTGTGCGCTTTGTGGCTTCCTGTTTGGGAGTCGGTCTAATAAGAACACGGTAATGACTGTGTCAGCCATTGTCATTTATTGTGGGTTCACGATGAGTACTGTGATCCGACAAAGGGATTGGATGTTTACACTTCAGGCATTGGTGATGACAGGCTTTGTGATACAGAGCATCAACAAATTATATGTAGGCATCCGATGGGGTCGAAAGATATACGTGTTGAATCATAGTGTGCGAATGGTCTACGAAGAATTCGAGAAGCACGAGGATCCCCGATATTCCAGGGATTTATTGCAGAATTGTAAAAGACTACGCAGGGGTCTGATCAACGCTGGCATTATGTATGCGGTTGGAGTCGCCGGGATGATCATTTTGCCAATTTACGTGTCCTTGTTCACCAACGAATTTCTCCTGATTCTTCACTTCCACATCCCCTTCATCGACGTGACGACCAAAACGGGAGCTTGGATCACCCAAGCTGTGCATGCAGTCAGCATGACCATTGCAGGACTCGGATTGTTGGCTGGAGATACGACCATCATCGTGCATCTGATGCAACCCTATATATACGTGGATATTCTGCGCCTCAAAATTGATGCATTCAACAAGTTCGTGGAGGAGCCACAATCCGAATCGGAGATTCAGGAACTGCTTGTCGATATTATGCAATTCCATCAGGAGTACTTAAAGTAGGTATAAATCATAAGATCATGTAATGAAATATTATTTAAAATGTTTTAAAAGTTTTGAGTTTATAATATTACTATTATCATGCATTTATTTTATTAATTTATGATATTGAATCAGGTATAACTTTAGGTGCAACGAACTGTGCTCCTCGATTGTCTCCACACAAGTTTTCAGTGCAGGAGTTTGCATTGTTATGACAATATTTGTCGTCCTTACCAGTGACTGGATCAGTGGATATTGCTTTGCAATTGTTCTGGTTCCCAATTTGTACACGTACTGCATTCTCGGAACACTTGTGGAGAATTGTGTAAGTATCGTTTAAACTGCATTTAAGCAAATTATAATTGAACATCTACAGAATGATCAGATCATGTATGAGGTCTACAACATTGCCTTCTACAATCTGAATGCTCGTCTGCAGCGTGAAGTCTGTTTTATGTTGAGCAAAACGCAGAGCAATGACATGATGCAGGTTATTGGAGTGATGCCTTTGGCTGTGAGCCCAGTTTTTCAGGTCAGATGTTTACCGCATTAATTTACAACTACGGATTCCTTAATCTTCATTTTCACATAGGTTACAAAAAGTATTTACAGCGTAACTATGATGATGATTAACTTCTTGATGGATACATAAACACGAAAATAGAAAACTTAACTTCAACTTTTTAGAAAATATATATTTTGTTCTTAGATTAGGCATTAATTTTAAATACAAAGTTTTGGTGTAATTTATATTTTGGCAACTAAGAAATGTTGATTAATTTTTCCCTTTTTTGTCAGAGTTAAAAAAAACGTAAAAATCAATTTGTTGGTAAATATATAATTCTGCATTATTTTTAATTATTTTCCTAAAATAAAAAGGAAAAACATATAAGAAAGCTACAGCTTTAAACATTTATATATAATTTAAATATTTTATTCGTATTGTTTGAAATACATATATACCTTAGATATTATAACAAAATTGGTAGCTCTCTTTTGTATAATTTCCGAGTCTAGATCGTCCTACAAACATTGTACTTTTTGTCTACATCTCTATTCAGCCTAAGTAGCGGTTATAAAAATGATTTCATTCGCACAAAGACATGCACTAATGAAACTAATAACCCTCTTTTCAATATAGAGGACATTTAAATGTCCTGCGACATGCGTAGGCAGGTGATATTGCTCTCAGCTCTCGAAACCTGGAAATGCAAAGGCGACTAATTAAGCAATTTAGCGATGTCAATTGCAGCCGTTATACATTCCACGCTAATACTTCAGATATGTGCTATATAAGCTGTTCGAGTCGCTCATAAAATCAGTCGAGAATTAGGAGAATGTTGCTGCTGCCAAGCGAAAGCTTTTCGCGAATTATGCGCTTTGTGCGCGTTGTAACGAGTTCAGTAGGTTGCGATCCCTACGATAAGTTTTATCGCCTTGTTTGCCATTGTGGTATATTCTGGGTTCTGAGCGACGAACAGTCGGACATGGCTATATCGTCTCTGCTGTTGACACTGATCAATAATATATATACTATATGGGGCCGGAGATGGCTCCTTCTGCCTGTTACATGCATTTTCTGTTGGCACCAAGTTATAATACCCTTCTACCCTATGGGTAGCATTACCTTCAGACGGAGCGCACAAATTTATGGATGAAATGTCGCAGGCCACGTCATGTGAAAACATTGTCAAGCTTTTATCAGACACATTATCATTACTGGGTCAAAAACTGTCAACTGCCTGTTGCCTGTGGCTTGTGGCCTGTGTCATAAAACACAAATTGTAATCCATATTGACAACAGACAGGATTTTAAATGTCATTCAAAGATTACAAGCTCAAAATGCTCTAAAAAATATATATGATGAAAATTATTAATCAGAATTAAATTTTAATTATAAATTTGTTAATTTTATAATAATCTTTCCATATGTTATGACCTAAATTTTGATTTCACTCTGTGAGCCTTGCCTTGCATAGCATCATTATTACGTTACTCATTGTGGTTGAATTATATGCATACATACAATATTACTTACTTAAATTAAATTTATTTATATCATATAGCAACACATTTATTTCATTATTAAATGTGACATTTTACGCACGTCATTCATTAGTTTAATTTGACCAATTTAATATGGAGAATATTGTGATTCGTTCACCTGGCCGGCAAGTTATTAATTTCTAATGAATTCAATCGAAATCAATTAAATAATTATCTGCTTCCGATATCACAGCTTTAGGATCTATTCGTTTACTTTCTATATAGGAGAGAAAAAATGCAATATTAGAAGGTAATTCCAATCAATGAACAATATGTACAAATAAACTGATTATTACTAACATTATATGATTATTTTGAATAAAGCTTCAGAAACCATTATAGCTTAAAGGTCAGAAATGTGATTGATTGAGTTTATTTCTACCGTAACTATTGCTTTGTGAAATTAAAACACAATACCGACTTAAAAATTTTAGATAAAAACTTTTTGACGATCCACGACAAACTTAAGCTTAATGCTCTAATATTATTTATTGATATGCACATAATTCGAAAAAATTTATAAAAAACCTTACATAAAAATGCAAATTAAATAGAACATTAATATTACTTATTCTCGTATTTCAGAAGTAAAATGTAAGTGCATATATTTGTTAATACAAATATTAAAAAATAAACAAATTAATTTATCTTAAATAAAACTCGTTATTATACGAAATTCCTTCCCAAAAACCACTTGGAGCTGCTGAAGTACCAGGCGAACATAATCGAGTAGCAAGTAGATTTGCCAAAAATTTAAATTTTCAGAAGCTGGGCGGGATTTTCAAATTTGAATTTGAAAATTATACGTTAATATTAACGAAGAAATTCCTTCCCAAAAATAACGTCGATCTGCTGAAGTACCAGGCGAACATAATCGAGTAGCAAGTAGATTAGCCAAAAATTTAAATTTTCAAAAGCTGGGCGGGATTTTCAAATTTGAATTTGAATAATATACGTTAATATTAACGATGAAATTCCTTCCCAAAAATAACGTCGATCTGCTGAAGTACCAGGCGAACATAATCGAGTAGCAAGTAGATTAGCCAAAAATTTAAATTTTTAAAAGTTGGGCGGGTTTTTCAAATTTGAATTTGACTAGAATACGTTAATATTAACGACGAAATCCCTTCCCAAAAATAACGTCGATCTGCTGAAGTACCAGGCGAACATAATCGAGTAGCAAGTAGATTAGCCAAAAATTTAAATTTTTAAAAGTTGGGCGGGTTTTTTAAATTTGAATTTGAATAAAATACGTTAATATTAACGACGAAATTCCATCCCAAAAATAACGTCGATCTACTGAAGTACCAGGCGAACATAATCGAATAGCAAGTAGATTAGCCAAAAATGTAAATTTTTAAAAGTTGGGCGGGTTTTTCAAATTTGAATTTGAATAATATACGTTAATATTAACGACGAAATTCCTTCCCAAAAATAACGTCGATCTGCTGAAGTACCAGGCGAACATAATCGAGTAGCAAGTAGATTAGCCAAAAATTTAAATTTTTAAAAGTTGGGCGGGTTTTTCAAATTTGAATTTGACTAGAATACGTTAATATTAACGACGAAATTCCTTCCCAAAATCCACTTGGAGCTGCTGAAGTACCAGGCGAATATAATCGAGTAGCAAGTAGATTAGCCAAAAATATAAATTTTCAGAAGATGGGCGGGTTTTTTAAATTTCAATTTGAATAAAATACGTTAATATTAACGACGAAATCCCTTCCCAAAAATAACGTTGATCTGCTGAAGTACCAGGCGAACATAATCGAGTAGCAAGTAGATTAGCCAAAAATTTAAATTTTCAAAAGTTGGGCGGGTTTTTTAAATTTGAATTTGAATAAAATACGTTAATATTAACGACGAAATTCCATCCCAAAAATAACGTCGATCTACTGAAGTACCAGGCGAACATAATCGAGTAGCAAGTAGATTAGCCAAAAATTTAAATGTTCAGAAGCTGGGCGGGATTTTCGAATTTGAATTTGAATAATATACGTTAATATTAACGACGAAATTCCTTCCCAAAAATAACGTCGATCTGCTGAAGTACCAGGCGAACATAATCGAGTAGCAAGTAGATTAGCCAAAAATTTAAATTTTTAAAAGTTGGGCGGGTTTTTCAAATTTGAATTTGACTAGAATACGTTAATATTAACGACGAAATTCCTTCCCAAAATCCACTTGGAGCTGCTGAAGTACCAGGCGAACATAATCGAGTAGCAAGTAGATTAGCCAAAAATTTTAAATTTTCAGAAGATGGGCGGGTTTTTCAAATTTGAATTTGAATAAAAATACGTTAATATTAACGACGAAATTCCTTCCCAAAACCAACGTCGATCTGCTGAAGTACCAGGCGAACATAATCGAGTAGCAAGTAGATTAGCCAAAAATTTAAATTTTTAAATTTTGGGCGGGTTTTTCAAATTTGAATTTGAATAAAATACGTTAATATTAACGACGAAATTCCTTCCCAAAATCCACTTGGAGCTGCTGAAGTACCAGGCGAACATAATCGAGTAGCAAGTAGATTAGCCAAAAATTTAAATTTTCAGAAGATGGGCGGGTTTTTCAAATTTGAATTTAAATAAAATACGTTAATATTAACGACGAAATTTCTTCCCAAAAATAACGTCGATCTGCTGAAGTACCAGGCGAACATAATCGAGTAGCAAGTAGATTAGCCAAAAATTTAAATTTTTAAAAGTTGGGCTGGTTTTTCAAATTTGAATTTGAATAAAATACGTTAATATTAACGACGAAATTCCTTCCCAAAAATAACGTCGATCTGATGAAGTACCAGGCGAACATAATCGAGTAGCAAGTAGATTTGCCAAAAATTTAAATTTTCAGAAGCTTGGCGGGATTTTCAAATTTGAATTTGAAAATAATACGTTAATATTAACGACATAATTCCATCCCAAAAATAACGTCGATCTGCTGAAGTACCAGGCGAACATAATCGAGTAGCAAGTAGATTAGCCAAAAATTTAAATTTTCAAAAGCTGGGCGGGATTTTCAAATTTGAATTTGAATAATATACGTTAATATTAACGACGAAATTACTTCCCAAAAATAACGTCGATCTGCTGAAGTACCAGGTGAACATAATCGAGTAGCAAGTAGATTAGCCAAAAATTTAAATTTTCAGAAGATGGGCGGGTTTTTTAAATTTGAATTTGAATAAAATACGTTAATATTAACGACGAAATCCCTTCCCAAAAATAACGTCGATCTGCTGAAGTACCAGGCGAACATAATCGAGTAGCAAGTAGATTAGCCCAAAATTTAAATTTTTAAAAGTTGGGCGGGTTTTTCAAATTTGAATTTGAATAAAATACGTTAATATTAACGACGAAATTCCTTCCCAAAAATAACGTCGATCTGCTGAAGTACCAGGCGAACATAATCGAGTAGCAAGTAGATTAGCCAAAAATTTAAATTTTCAGAAGATGGGCGGGTTTTTTAAATTTGAATTTGAATAAAATACGTTAATATTAACGACGAAATCCCTTCCCAAAAATAACGTCGATCTGCTGAAGTACCAGGCGAACATAATCGAGTAGCAAGTAGATTAGCCAAAAATTTAAATTTTTAAAAGTTGGGCGGGTTTTTCAAATTTGAATTTGAATAAAATACGTTAATATTAACGACATAATTCCATCCCAAAAATAACGTCGATCTGCTGAAATACCAGGCGAACATAATCGAGTAGCAAGTAGATTAGCCAAAAATTTTAAATTTTCAGAAGATGGGCGGGTTTTTCAAATTTGAATTTGAATAAAATACGTTAATATTAAAGACTTAATTCCTTCCCAAAACCAACGTCGATCTGCTGAAGCACCAGGCGAACATAATCGAGTAGCAAGTAGATTAGCCAAAAATTTAAATTTTTAAAAGTTGGGCGGGTTTTTCAAATTTGAATTTGAAAAAAATACGTTAATATTAACGACGAAATTCCTTCCCAAAATCCACTTGGAGCTGCTGAAGTACCAGGCGAACATAATCGAGTAGCAAGTAGATTTGCCAAAAATTTAAATTTTCCAATTTTGGGCGGGTTTTTCAAATTTGAATTTGAATAAAATACGTTAATATTAACGACGAAATTCCTTCCCAAAATCCACTTGGAGCTGCTGAAGTACCAGGCGAACATAATCGAGTAGCAAGTAGATTAGCCAAAAATTTAAATTTTCAGAAGATGGGCGGGTTTTTCAAATTTGAATTTGAATAAAATACGTTAATATTAACGACGAAATCCCTTCCCAAAAATAACGTTGATCTGCTGAAGTACCAGGCGAACATAATCGAGTAGCAAGTAGATTAGCCAAAAATTTAAATTTTTAAAAGTTGGGCGGGTTTTTCAAATTTGAATTTGAAAAAAATACGTTAATATTAACGACGAAATTCCTTCCCAAAATCCACTTGGAGCTGCTGAAGTACCAGGCGAACATAATCAAGTAGCAAGTAGATTAGCCAAAAATTTTAAATTTTCAGAAGCTGGGCGGGATTTTCAAATTTGAATTTGAATAAAATACGTTAATATTAAAGACTTAATTCCTTCCCAAAACCAACGTCGATCTGCTGAAGTACCAGGCGAACATAATCGAGTAGCAAGTAGATTAGCCAAAAATTTAAATTTTCAGAAGATGGGCGGGTTTTTTAAATTTGAATTTGAATAAAATACGTTAATATTAACGACGAAATTCCTTCCCAAAAATAACGTCGATCTGCTGAAGTACCAGGCGAACATAATCGAGTAGCAAGTAGATTAGCCAAAAATTTAAATTTTCAAAAGCTGGGCGGGATTTTCAAATTTGAATTTGAATAATATACGTTAATATTAACGACGAAATTCCTTCCCAAAAATAACGTCGATCTGCTGAAGTACCAGGCGAACATAATCGAGTAGCAAGTAGATTAGCCAAAAATTTAAATTTTCAGAAGATGGGCGTGTTTTTTAAATTTGAATTTGACTAGAATACGTTAATATTAACGACGAAATCCCTTCCCAAAAATAACGTCGATCTGCTGAAGTACCAGGCGAACATAATCGAGTAGCAAGTAGATTAGCCAAAAATTTAAATTTTTAAAAGTTGGGCGGGTTTTTTAAATTTGAATTTGAATAAAATACGTTAATATTAACGACGAAATTCCATCCCAAAAATAACGTCGATCTACTGAAGTACCAGGCGAACATAATCGAATAGCAAGTAGATTAGCCAAAAATTTAAATTTTTAAAAGTTGGGCGGGTTTTTCAAATTTGAATTTGAATAATATACGTTAATATTAACGACGAAATTCCTTCCCAAAAATAACGTCGATCTGCTGAAGTACCAGGCGAACATAATCGAGTAGCAAGTAGATTAGCCAAAAATTTAAATTTTTAAAAGTTGGGCGGGTTTTTCAAATTTGAATTTGACTAGAATACGTTAATATTAACGACGAAATTCCTTCCCAAAATCCACTTGGAGCTGCTGAAGTACCAGGCGAATATAATCGAGTAGCAAGTAGATTAGCCAAAAATATAAATTTTCAGAAGATGGGCGGGTTTTTTAAATTTCAATTTGAATAAAATACGTTAATATTAACGACGAAATCCCTTCCCAAAAATAACGTTGATCTGCTGAAGTACCAGGCGAACATAATCGAGTAGCAAGTAGATTAGCCAAAAATTTAAATTTTCAAAAGTTGGGCGGGTTTTTTAAATTTGAATTTGAATAAAATACGTTAATATTAACGACGAAATTCCATCCCAAAAATAACGTCGATCTACTGAAGTACCAGGCGAACATAATCGAGTAGCAAGTAGATTAGCCAAAAATTTAAATGTTCAGAAGCTGGGCGGGATTTTCAAATTTGAATTTGAATAATATACGTTAATATTAACGACGAAATTCCTTCCCAAAAATAACGTCGATCTGCTGAAGTACCAGGCGAACATAATCGAGTAGCAAGTAGATTAGCCAAAAATTTAAATTTTTAAAAGTTGGGCGGGTTTTTCAAATTTGAATTTGACTAGAATACGTTAATATTAACGACGAAATTCCTTCCCAAAAATAACGTCGATCTGCTGAAGTACCAGGCGAACATAATCGAGTAGCAAGTAGACTAGTCAAAAATATAAATTTTGAATAATATACGTTAATATTAACGACTAAATTCCTTCCCAAAATCCACTTGGAGCTGCTGAAGTACCAGGCAAACATAATCGAGTAGCAAGTAGATTTGCCAAAAATTTAAATTTTCAGGAGAATGGCGGGTAATTCAAATTTGAATTTGACTAGAATACGTTAATATTAACGACGAAATCCCTTCCCAAAAATAACGTCGATCTGCTGAAGTACCAGGCGAACATAATCGAGTAGCAAGTAGATTAGCCAAAAATTTTAAATTTTCAAAAGTTGGGCGGGTTTTTCAAATTTGAATTTAAATAAAATACGTTAATATTAACGACGAAATTTCTTCCCAAAAATAACGTCGATCTGCTGAAGTACCAGGCGAACATAATCGAGTAGCAAGTAGATTAGCCAAAAATTTAAATTTTTAAAAGTTGGGCTGGTTTTTCAAATTTGAATTTGAATAAAATACGTTAATATTAACGACGAAATTCCTTCCCAAAAATAACGTCGATCTGATGAAGTACCAGGCGAACATAATCGAGTAGCAAGTAGATTAGCCAAAAATTTAAATTTTCAAATTTTGGGCGGGTTTTTCAAATTTGAATTTGAATAAAATACGTTAATATTAACGACGAAATTCCTTCCCAAAATCCACTTGGAGCTGCTGAAGTACCAGGCGAACATAATCGAGTAGCAAGTAGATTAGCCAAAAATTTAAATTTTCAGAAGATGGGCGGGTTTTTCAAATTTGAATTTAAATAAAATACGTTAATATTAACGACGAAATTTCTTCCCAAAAATAACGTCGATCTGCTGAAGTACCAGGCGAACATAATCGAGTAGCAAGTAGATTAGCCAAAAATTAAAATTTTTAAAAGTTGGGCTGGTTTTTCAAATTTGAATTTGAATAAAATACGTTAATATTAACGACGAAATTCCTTCCCAAAAATAACGTCGATCTGATGAAGTACCAGGCGAACATAATCGAGTAGCAAGTAGATTTGCCAAAAATTTAAATTTTCAGAAGCTTGGCGGGATTTTCAAATTTGAATTTGAAAATAATACGTTAATATTAACGACATAATTCCATCCCAAAAATAACGTCGATCTGCTGAAGTACCAGGCGAACATAATCGAGTAGCAAGTAGATTAGCCAAAAATTTAAATTTTCAAAAGCTGGGCGGGATTTTCAAATTTGAATTTGAATAATATACGTTAATATTAACGACGAAATTCCTTCCCAAAAATAACGTCGATCTGCTGAAGTACCAGGTGAACATAATCGAGTAGCAAGTAGATTAGCCAAAAATTTAAATTTTCAGAAGATGGGCGGGTTTTTTATATTTGAATTTGAATAAAATACGTTAATATTAACGACGAAATCCCTTCCCAAAAATAACGTCGATCTGCTGAAGTACCAGGCGAACATAATCGAGTAGCAAGTAGATTAGCCAAAAATTTAAATTTTTAAAAGTTGCGCGGGTTTTTCAAATTTGAATTTGAATAAAATACGTTAATATTAACGACGAAATTCCTTCCCAAAAATAACGTCGATCTGCTGAAGTACCAGGCGAACATAATCGAGTAGCAAGTAGATTAGCCAAAAATTTAAATTTTCAGAAGATGGGCGGGTTTTTTAAATTTGAATTTGAATAAAATACGTTAATATTAACGACGAAATCCCTTCCCAAAACCAACGTCGATCTGCTGAAGTACCAGGCGAACATAATCGAGTAGCAAGTAGATTAGCCAAAAATTTAAATTTTTAAAAGTTGGGCGGGTTTTTCAAATTTGAATTTGAATAAAATACGTTAATATTAACGACATAATTCCATCCCAAAAATAACGTCGATCTGCTGAAATACCAGGCGAACATAATCGAGTAGCAAGTAGATTAGCCAAAAATTTTAAATTTTCAGAAGATGGGCGGGTTTTTCAAATTTGAATTTGAATAAAATACGTTAATATTAAAGACTTAATTCCTTCCCAAAACCAACGTCGATCTGCTGAAGCACCAGGCGAACATAATCGAGTAGCAAGTAGATTAGCCAAAAATTAAAATTTTTAAAAGTTGGGCGGGTTTTTCAAATTTGAATTTGAAAAAAATACGTTAATATTAACGACGAAATTCCTTCCCAAAATCCACTTGGAGCTGCTGAAGTACCAGGCGAACATAATCGAGTAGCAAGTAGATTTGCCAAAAATTTAAATTTTCAAATTTTGGGCGGGTTTTTCAAATTTGAATTTGAATAAAATACGTTAATATTAACGACGAAATCCCTTCCCAAAAATAACGTTGATCTGCTGAAGTACCAGGCGAACATAATCGAGTAGCAAGTAGATAAGCCAAAAATTTAAATTTTTAAAAGTTGGGCGGGTTTTTCAAATTTGAATTTGAAAAAAATACGTTAATATTAACGACGAAATTCCTTCCCAAAAATAACGTCGATCTGCTGAAGTACCAGGCGAACATAATCGAGTAGCAAGTAGATTAGCCAAAAATTTAAATTTTTAGAAGATGGGCGGGTTTTTTAAATTTGAATTTGAATAAAATACGTTAATATTAACGACGAAATTCCTTCCCAAAAATAACGTCGATCTGCTGAAGTACCAGGCGAACATAATCGAGTAGCAAGTAGATTAGCCAAAAATTTAAATTTTTAAAAGTTGGGCTGGTTTTTCAAATTTGAATTTGAATAAAATACGTTAATATTAACGACATAATTCCATCCCAAAAATAACGTCGATCTGCTGAAATACCAGGCGAACATAATCGAGTAGCAAGTAGATTAGCCAAAAATTTTAAATTTTCAAATTTTGGGCGGGTTTTTCAAATTTGAATTTGAATAAAATACGTTAATATTAACGACGAAATTCCTTCCCAAAATCCACTTGGAGCTGCTGAAGTACCAGGCGAACATAATCGAGTAGCAAGTAGATTAGCCCAAAATTTAAATTTTCAGAAGATGGGCGGGTTTTTCAAATTTGAATTTGAATAAAATACGTTAATATTAACGACGAAATCCCTTCCCAAAACCAACGTCGATCTGCTGAAGTACCAGGCGAACATAATCGAGTAGCAAGTAGATTTGCCAAAAATTTAAATTTTCAAATTTTGGGCGGGTTTTTCAAATTTGAATTTGAATAAAATACGTTAATATTAACGACGAAATTCCTTCCCAAAATCCACTTGGAGCTGCTGAAGTACCAGGCGAACATAATCGAGTAGCAAGTAGATTAGCCAAAAATTTTAAATTTTCAGAAGCTGGGCGGGATTTTCAAATTTGAATTTGAATAAAATACGTTAATATTAAAGACTTAATTCCTTCCCAAAACCAACGTCGATCTGCTGAAGTACCAGGCGAACATAATCGAGTAGCAAGTAGATTAGCCAAAAATTTAAATTTTTAAAGGTTGGGCGGGTTTTTCAAATTTGAATTTGAAAAAAATACGTTAATATTAACGACGAAATTCCTTCCCAAAATCCACTTGGAGCTGCTGAAATACCAGGCGAACATAATCGAGTAGCAAGTAGATTTGCCAAAAATTTAAATTTTCAAATTTTGGGCGGGTTTTTCAAATTTGAATTTGAATAAAATACGTTAATATTAACGACGAAATTCCTTCCCAAAATCCACTTGAAGCTGCTGAAGTACCAAGCGAACATAATCGAGTAGCAAGTAGATTAGCCAAAAATTTAAATTTTCAGAAGCTGGGCGGGATTTTCAAATTTGAATTTGAATAATATACGTTAATATTAACGACGAAATTCCTTCCCAAAATTCACTTGGAGCTGCTGAAGTACCAGGCGAACATAATCGAGTAGCAAGTAGATTTGCCAAAAATTTTAAATTTTCAGAAGCTGGGCGGGTTTTTCAAATTTGAATTTGAATAATATACGTTAATATTAACGACGAAATTCCTTCCCAAAAATAACGTCGATCTGCTGAAGTACCAGGCGAACATAATCGAGTAGCTAGTAGATTAGCCAAAAATTTAAATTTTCAGAAGTTGGGCGGGATTTTCAAATTTGAATTTGAATAATATACGTTAATATTAACGACGAAATTCCTTCCCAAAATCCACTTGGAGCTGCTGAAGTACCAGACGAACATAATCGAGTAGCAAGTAGATTAGCCCAAAATTTAAATTTTTAAAAGTTGGGCGGGTTTTTTAAATTTGAATTTGAAAATTATACGTTAATATTAACGACGAAATTCCATCCCAAAAATAACGTCGATCTACTGAAGTACCAGGCGAACATAATCGAGTAGCAAGTAGATTAGCCAAAAATTTAAATTTTCAGAAGCTGGGCGGGATTTTCAAATTTGAATTTGAATAATATACGTTAATATTAACGACGAAATTCCTTCCCAAAAATAACGTCGAACTGCTGAAGTACCAGGCGAACATAATCGAGTAGCAAGTAGATTAGCCAAAAATTTAAATTTTCAGAAGCTGGGCGGGATTTTCAAATTTGAATTTGAATAAAATACGTTAATATTAACGACGAAATTCCTTCCAAAAATTCACTTGGAGCTGCTGAAGTACCAGGCGAACATAATCGAGTAGCAAGTAGATTATCCAAAAATTTAAATTTTTAAAAGTTGGGCGGGTTTTTCAAATTTGAATTTGAACAATATACATTAATATTAACGACGAAATTCCTTCCCAAAATCCATTTGGAGCTCCTGAAGTACCAGGCGAACATAATCGAGTAGCATGTAGATTAGCCAAAAATTTAAATTTTCAGAAGCTGGGCGGGATTTTCAAATTTGAATTTGAATAAAATACGTTAATATTAACGACGAAATTCCTTCCAAAAATTCACTTGGAGCTGCTGAAGTACCAGGCGAACATAATCGAGTAGCAAGTAGATTTGCCAAAAATTTAAATTTTCAGAAGCTGGGCGGGATTTTCAAATTTGAATTTGAAAATTATACGTTAATATTAACGAAGAAATTCCTTCCCAAAAATAACGTCGATCTGCTGAAGTACCAGGCGAACATAATCGAGTAGCAAGTAGATTAGCCAAAAATTTAAATTTTCAAAAGCTGGGCGGGATTTTCAAATTTGAATTTGAATAATATACGTTAATATTAACGACGAAATCCCTTCCCAAAAATAACGTCGATCTGCTGAAGCACCAGGCGAACATAATCGAGTAGCAAGTAGATTAGCCCAAAATTTAAATTTTTAAAAGTTGGGCGGGTTTTTCAAATTTGAATTTGAATAAAATACGTTAATATTAACGACGAAATTCCTTCCCAAAAATAACGTCGATCTGCTGAAGTACCAGGCGAACATAATCGAGTAGCAAGTAGATTAGCCAAAAATTTAAATTTTCAGAAGATGGGCGGGTTTTTTAAATTTGAATTTGAATAAAATACGTTAATATTAACGACGAAATCCCTTCCCAAAAATAACGTCGATCTGCTGAAGTACCAGGCGAACATAATCGAGTAGCAAGTAGATTAGCCAAAAATTTAAATTTTTAAAAGTTGGGCGGGTTTTTCAAATTTGAATTTGAATAAAATACGTTAATATTAACGACATAATTCCATCCCAAAAATAACGTCGATCTGCTGAAATACCAGGCGAACATAATCGAGTAGCAAGTAGATTAGCCAAAAATTTTAAATTTTCAGAAGATGGGCGGGTTTTTCAAATTTGAATTTGAATAAAATACGTTAATATTAAAGACTTAATTCCTTCCCAAAACCAACGTCGATCTGCTGAAGCACCAGGCGAACATAATCGAGTAGCAAGTAGATTAGCCAAAAATTTAAATTTTTAAAAGTTGGGCGGGTTTTTCAAATTTGAATTTGAAAAAAATACGTTAATATTAACGACGAAATTCCTTCCCAAAATCCACTTGGAGCTGCTGAAGTACCAGGCGAACATAATCGAGTAGCAAGTAGATTTGCCAAAAATTTAAATTTTCCAATTTTGGGCGGGTTTTTCAAATTTGAATTTGAATAAAATACGTTAATATTAACGACGAAATTCCTTCCCAAAATCCACTTGGAGCTGCTGAAGTACCAGGCGAACATAATCGAGTAGCAAGTAGATTAGCCAAAAATTTAAATTTTCAGAAGATGGGCGGGTTTTTCAAATTTGAATTTGAATAAAATACGTTAATATTAACGACGAAATCCCTTCCCAAAAATAACGTTGATCTGCTGAAGTACCAGGCGAACATAATCGAGTAGCAAGTAGATTAGCCAAAAATTTAAATTTTTAAAAGTTGGGCGGGTTTTTCAAATTTGAATTTGAAAAAAATACGTTAATATTAACGACGAAATTCCTTCCCAAAATCCACTTGGAGCTGCTGAAGTACCAGGCGAACATAATCAAGTAGCAAGTAGATTAGCCAAAAATTTTAAATTTTCAGAAGCTGGGCGGGATTTTCAAATTTGAATTTGAATAAAATACGTTAATATTAAAGACTTAATTCCTTCCCAAAACCAACGTCGATCTGCTGAAGTACCAGGCGAACATAATCGAGTAGCAAGTAGATTAGCCAAAAATTTAAATTTTCAGAAGATGGGCGGGTTTTTTAAATTTGAATTTGAATAAAATACGTTAATATTAACGACGAAATTCCTTCCCAAAAATAACGTCGATCTGCTGAAGTACCAGGCGAACATAATCGAGTAGCAAGTAGATTAGCCAAAAATTTAAATTTTCAAAAGCTGGGCGGGATTTTCAAATTTGAATTTGAATAATATACGTTAATATTAACGACGAAATTCCTTCCCAAAAATAACGTCGATCTGCTGAAGTACCAGGCGAACATAATCGAGTAGCAAGTAGATTAGCCAAAAATTTAAATTTTCAGAAGATGGGCGTGTTTTTTAAATTTGAATTTGACTAGAATACGTTAATATTAACGACGAAATCCCTTCCCAAAAATAACGTCGATCTGCTGAAGTACCAGGCGAACATAATCGAGTAGCAAGTAGATTAGCCAAAAATTTAAATTTTTAAAAGTTGGGCGGGTTTTTTAAATTTGAATTTGAATAAAATACGTTAATATTAACGACGAAATTCCATCCCAAAAATAACGTCGATCTACTGAAGTACCAGGCGAACATAATCGAATAGCAAGTAGATTAGCCAAAAATTTAAATTTTTAAAAGTTGGGCGGGTTTTTCAAATTTGAATTTGAATAATATACGTTAATATTAACGACGAAATTCCTTCCCAAAAATAACGTCGATCTGCTGAAGTACCAGGCGAACATAATCGAGTAGCAAGTAGATTAGCCAAAAATTTAAATTTTTAAAAGTTGGGCGGGTTTTTCAAATTTGAATTTGACTAGAATACGTTAATATTAACGACGAAATTCCTTCCCAAAATCCACTTGGAGCTGCTGAAGTACCAGGCGAATATAATCGAGTAGCAAGTAGATTAGCCAAAAATATAAATTTTCAGAAGATGGGCGGGTTTTTTAAATTTCAATTTGAATAAAATACGTTAATATTAACGACGAAATCCCTTCCCAAAAATAACGTTGATCTGCTGAAGTACCAGGCGAACATAATCGAGTAGCAAGTAGATTAGCCAAAAATTTAAATTTTCAAAAGTTGGGCGGGTTTTTTAAATTTGAATTTGAATAAAATACGTTAATATTAACGACGAAATTCCATCCCAAAAATAACGTCGATCTACTGAAGTACCAGGCGAACATAATCGAGTAGCAAGTAGATTAGCCAAAAATTTAAATGTTCAGAAGCTGGGCGGGATTTTCAAATTTGAATTTGAATAATATACGTTAATATTAACGACGAAATTCCTTCCCAAAAATAACGTCGATCTGCTGAAGTACCAGGCGAACATAATCGAGTAGCAAGTAGATTAGCCAAAAATTTAAATTTTTAAAAGTTGGGCGGGTTTTTCAAATTTGAATTTGACTAGAATACGTTAATATTAACGACGAAATTCCTTCCCAAAAATAACGTCGATCTGCTGAAGTACCAGGCGAACATAATCGAGTAGCAAGTAGACTAGTCAAAAATATAAATTTTGAATAATATACGTTAATATTAACGACTAAATTCCTTCCCAAAATCCACTTGGAGCTGCTGAAGTACCAGGCAAACATAATCGAGTAGCAAGTAGATTTGCCAAAAATTTAAATTTTCAGGAGAATGGCGGGTAATTCAAATTTGAATTTGACTAGAATACGTTAATATTAACGACGAAATCCCTTCCCAAAAATAACGTCGATCTGCTGAAGTACCAGGCGAACATAATCGAGTAGCAAGTAGATTAGCCAAAAATTTTAAATTTTCAAAAGTTGGGCGGGTTTTTCAAATTTGAATTTAAATAAAATACGTTAATATTAACGACGAAATTTCTTCCCAAAAATAACGTCGATCTGCTGAAGTACCAGGCGAACATAATCGAGTAGCAAGTAGATTAGCCAAAAATTTAAATTTTTAAAAGTTGGGCTGGTTTTTCAAATTTGAATTTGAATAAAATACGTTAATATTAACGACGAAATTCCTTCCCAAAAATAACGTCGATCTGATGAAGTACCAGGCGAACATAATCGAGTAGCAAGTAGATTAGCCAAAAATTTAAATTTTCAAATTTTGGGCGGGTTTTTCAAATTTGAATTTGAATAAAATACGTTAATATTAACGACGAAATTCCTTCCCAAAATCCACTTGGAGCTGCTGAAGTACCAGGCGAACATAATCGAGTAGCAAGTAGATTAGCCAAAAATTTAAATTTTCAGAAGATGGGCGGGTTTTTCAAATTTGAATTTAAATAAAATACGTTAATATTAACGACGAAATTTCTTCCCAAAAATAACGTCGATCTGCTGAAGTACCAGGCGAACATAATCGAGTAGCAAGTAGATTAGCCAAAAATTAAAATTTTTAAAAGTTGGGCTGGTTTTTCAAATTTGAATTTGAATAAAATACGTTAATATTAACGACGAAATTCCTTCCCAAAAATAACGTCGATCTGATGAAGTACCAGGCGAACATAATCGAGTAGCAAGTAGATTTGCCAAAAATTTAAATTTTCAGAAGCTTGGCGGGATTTTCAAATTTGAATTTGAAAATAATACGTTAATATTAACGACATAATTCCATCCCAAAAATAACGTCGATCTGCTGAAGTACCAGGCGAACATAATCGAGTAGCAAGTAGATTAGCCAAAAATTTAAATTTTCAAAAGCTGGGCGGGATTTTCAAATTTGAATTTGAATAATATACGTTAATATTAACGACGAAATTCCTTCCCAAAAATAACGTCGATCTGCTGAAGTACCAGGTGAACATAATCGAGTAGCAAGTAGATTAGCCAAAAATTTAAATTTTCAGAAGATGGGCGGGTTTTTTATATTTGAATTTGAATAAAATACGTTAATATTAACGACGAAATCCCTTCCCAAAAATAACGTCGATCTGCTGAAGTACCAGGCGAACATAATCGAGTAGCAAGTAGATTAGCCAAAAATTTAAATTTTTAAAAGTTGCGCGGGTTTTTCAAATTTGAATTTGAATAAAATACGTTAATATTAACGACGAAATTCCTTCCCAAAAATAACGTCGATCTGCTGAAGTACCAGGCGAACATAATCGAGTAGCAAGTAGATTAGCCAAAAATTTAAATTTTCAGAAGATGGGCGGGTTTTTTAAATTTGAATTTGAATAAAATACGTTAATATTAACGACGAAATCCCTTCCCAAAACCAACGTCGATCTGCTGAAGTACCAGGCGAACATAATCGAGTAGCAAGTAGATTAGCCAAAAATTTAAATTTTTAAAAGTTGGGCGGGTTTTTCAAATTTGAATTTGAATAAAATACGTTAATATTAACGACATAATTCCATCCCAAAAATAACGTCGATCTGCTGAAATACCAGGCGAACATAATCGAGTAGCAAGTAGATTAGCCAAAAATTTTAAATTTTCAGAAGATGGGCGGGTTTTTCAAATTTGAATTTGAATAAAATACGTTAATATTAAAGACTTAATTCCTTCCCAAAACCAACGTCGATCTGCTGAAGCACCAGGCGAACATAATCGAGTAGCAAGTAGATTAGCCAAAAATTAAAATTTTTAAAAGTTGGGCGGGTTTTTCAAATTTGAATTTGAAAAAAATACGTTAATATTAACGACGAAATTCCTTCCCAAAATCCACTTGGAGCTGCTGAAGTACCAGGCGAACATAATCGAGTAGCAAGTAGATTTGCCAAAAATTTAAATTTTCAAATTTTGGGCGGGTTTTTCAAATTTGAATTTGAATAAAATACGTTAATATTAACGACGAAATCCCTTCCCAAAAATAACGTTGATCTGCTGAAGTACCAGGCGAACATAATCGAGTAGCAAGTAGATAAGCCAAAAATTTAAATTTTTAAAAGTTGGGCGGGTTTTTCAAATTTGAATTTGAAAAAAATACGTTAATATTAACGACGAAATTCCTTCCCAAAAATAACGTCGATCTGCTGAAGTACCAGGCGAACATAATCGAGTAGCAAGTAGATTAGCCAAAAATTTAAATTTTTAGAAGATGGGCGGGTTTTTTAAATTTGAATTTGAATAAAATACGTTAATATTAACGACGAAATTCCTTCCCAAAAATAACGTCGATCTGCTGAAGTACCAGGCGAACATAATCGAGTAGCAAGTAGATTAGCCAAAAATTTAAATTTTTAAAAGTTGGGCTGGTTTTTCAAATTTGAATTTGAATAAAATACGTTAATATTAACGACATAATTCCATCCCAAAAATAACGTCGATCTGCTGAAATACCAGGCGAACATAATCGAGTAGCAAGTAGATTAGCCAAAAATTTTAAATTTTCAAATTTTGGGCGGGTTTTTCAAATTTGAATTTGAATAAAATACGTTAATATTAACGACGAAATTCCTTCCCAAAATCCACTTGGAGCTGCTGAAGTACCAGGCGAACATAATCGAGTAGCAAGTAGATTAGCCCAAAATTTAAATTTTCAGAAGATGGGCGGGTTTTTCAAATTTGAATTTGAATAAAATACGTTAATATTAACGACGAAATCCCTTCCCAAAACCAACGTCGATCTGCTGAAGTACCAGGCGAACATAATCGAGTAGCAAGTAGATTTGCCAAAAATTTAAATTTTCAAATTTTGGGCGGGTTTTTCAAATTTGAATTTGAATAAAATACGTTAATATTAACGACGAAATTCCTTCCCAAAATCCACTTGGAGCTGCTGAAGTACCAGGCGAACATAATCGAGTAGCAAGTAGATTAGCCAAAAATTTTAAATTTTCAGAAGCTGGGCGGGATTTTCAAATTTGAATTTGAATAAAATACGTTAATATTAAAGACTTAATTCCTTCCCAAAACCAACGTCGATCTGCTGAAGTACCAGGCGAACATAATCGAGTAGCAAGTAGATTAGCCAAAAATTTAAATTTTTAAAGGTTGGGCGGGTTTTTCAAATTTGAATTTGAAAAAAATACGTTAATATTAACGACGAAATTCCTTCCCAAAATCCACTTGGAGCTGCTGAAATACCAGGCGAACATAATCGAGTAGCAAGTAGATTTGCCAAAAATTTAAATTTTCAAATTTTGGGCGGGTTTTTCAAATTTGAATTTGAATAAAATACGTTAATATTAACGACGAAATTCCTTCCCAAAATCCACTTGAAGCTGCTGAAGTACCAAGCGAACATAATCGAGTAGCAAGTAGATTAGCCAAAAATTTAAATTTTCAGAAGCTGGGCGGGATTTTCAAATTTGAATTTGAATAATATACGTTAATATTAACGACGAAATTCCTTCCCAAAATTCACTTGGAGCTGCTGAAGTACCAGGCGAACATAATCGAGTAGCAAGTAGATTTGCCAAAAATTTTAAATTTTCAGAAGCTGGGCGGGTTTTTCAAATTTGAATTTGAATAATATACGTTAATATTAACGACGAAATTCCTTCCCAAAAATAACGTCGATCTGCTGAAGTACCAGGCGAACATAATCGAGTAGCTAGTAGATTAGCCAAAAATTTAAATTTTCAGAAGTTGGGCGGGATTTTCAAATTTGAATTTGAATAATATACGTTAATATTAACGACGAAATTCCTTCCCAAAATCCACTTGGAGCTGCTGAAGTACCAGACGAACATAATCGAGTAGCAAGTAGATTAGCCCAAAATTTAAATTTTTAAAAGTTGGGCGGGTTTTTTAAATTTGAATTTGAAAATTATACGTTAATATTAACGACGAAATTCCATCCCAAAAATAACGTCGATCTACTGAAGTACCAGGCGAACATAATCGAGTAGCAAGTAGATTAGCCAAAAATTTAAATTTTCAGAAGCTGGGCGGGATTTTCAAATTTGAATTTGAATAATATACGTTAATATTAACGACGAAATTCCTTCCCAAAAATAACGTCGAACTGCTGAAGTACCAGGCGAACATAATCGAGTAGCAAGTAGATTAGCCAAAAATTTAAATTTTCAGAAGCTGGGCGGGATTTTCAAATTTGAATTTGAATAAAATACGTTAATATTAACGACGAAATTCCTTCCAAAAATTCACTTGGAGCTGCTGAAGTACCAGGCGAACATAATCGAGTAGCAAGTAGATTATCCAAAAATTTAAATTTTTAAAAGTTGGGCGGGTTTTTCAAATTTGAATTTGAACAATATACATTAATATTAACGACGAAATTCCTTCCCAAAATCCATTTGGAGCTCCTGAAGTACCAGGCGAACATAATCGAGTAGCATGTAGATTAGCCAAAAATTTAAATTTTCAGAAGCTGGGCGGGATTTTCAAATTTGAATTTGAATAAAATACGTTAATATTAACGACGAAATTCCTTCCAAAAATTCACTTGGAGCTGCTGAAGTACCAGGCGAACATAATCGAGTAGCAAGTAGATTATCCAAAAATTTAAATTTTCAGAAGCTGGGCGGGTTTTTCAAATTTGAATTTGAATAAAATACGTTAATATTAACGACGAAATTCCTTCCCAAAATCCACTTGGAGCTGCTGAAGTACCAGGCGAACATAATCGAGTAGCAAGTAGATTAGCCAAAAATTTAAATTTTCAAAAGTTGGGCGGGTTTTTCAAATGTGAATTTGAATAATATACGTTAATATTAACGACGAAATTCCTTCCCAAAAATAACGTCGATCTGCTGAAGTACCAGGCGAACATAATCGAGTAGCAGGTAGATTAGCCAAAAATTTAAATTTTCAGAAGATGGGCGGGTTTTTTAAATTTGAATTTGAATAAAATACGTTAATATTAACGACGAAATCCCTTCCCAAAAGTAACGTCGATCTGCTGAAGTACCAGGCGAACATAATCGAGTAGCAAGTAGATTAGCCAAAAATTTAAATTTTTAAAAGTTGGGCGGGTTTTTCAAATTTGAATTTGAATAAAATACGTTAATATTAACGACATAATTCCATCCCAAAAATAACGTCGATCTGCTGAAATACCAGGCGAACATAATCGAGTAGCAAGTAGATTAGCCAAAAATTTTAAATTTTCAGAAGATGGGCGGGTTTTTCAAATTTGAATTTGAATAAAATACGTTAATATTAAAGACTTAATTCCTTCCCAAAACCAACGTCGATCTGCTGAAGCACCAGGCGAACATAATCGAGTAGCAAGTAGATTAGCCAAAAATTAAAATTTTTAAAAGTTGGGCGGGTTTTTCAAATTTGAATTTGAAAAAAATACGTTAATATTAACGACGAAATTCCTTCCCAAAATCCACTTGGAGCTGCTGAAGTACCAGGCGAACATAATCGAGTAGCAAGTAGATTTGCCAAAAATTTAAATTTTCAAATTTTGGGCGGGTTTTTCAAATTTGAATTTGAATAAAATACGTTAATATTAACGACGAAATTCCTTCCCAAAATCCACTTGGAGCTGCTGAAGTACCAGGCGAACATAATCGAGTAGCAAGTAGATTAGCCAAAAATTTAAATTTTCAGAAGATGGGCGGGTTTTTCAAATTTGAATTTGAATAAAATACGTTAATATTAACGACGAAATCCCTTCCCAAAAATAACGTTGATCTGCTGAAGTACCAGGCGAACATAATCGAGTAGCAAGTAGATAAGCCAAAAATTTAAATTTTTAAAAGTTGGGCGGGTTTTTCAAATTTGAATTTGAAAAAAATACGTTAATATTAACGACGAAATTCCTTCCCAAAATCCACTTGGAGCTGCTGAAGTACCAGGCGAACATAATCAAGTAGCAAGTAGATTAGCCAAAAATTTTAAATTTTCAGAAGCTGGGCGGGATTTTCAAATTTGAATTTGAATAAAATACGTTAATATTAAAGAGTTAATTCCTTCCCAAAACCAACGTCGATCTGCTGAAGTACCAGGCGAACATAATCGAGTAGCAAGTAGATTAGCCAAAAATTTAAATTTTTAGAAGATGGGCGGGTTTTTTAAATTTGAATTTGAATAAAATACGTTAATATTAACGACGAAATTCCTTCCCAAAAATAACGTCGATCTGCTGAAGTACCAGGCGAACATAATCGAGTAGCAAGTAGATTAGCCAAAAATTTAAATTTTCAAAAGCTGGGCGGGATTTTCAAATTTGAATTTGAATAATATACGTTAATATTAACGACGAAATTCCTTCCCAAAAATAACGTCGATCTGCTGAAGTACCAGGCGAACATAATCGAGTAGCAAGTAGATTAGCCAAAAATTTAAATTTTCAGAAGATGGGCGGGTTTTTTAAATTTGAATTTGAATAAAATACGTTAATATTAACGACGAAATCCCTTCCCAAAAATAACGTCGATCTGCTGAAGTACCAGGCGAACATAATCGAGTAGCAAGTAGATTAGCCAAAAATTTAAATTTTTAAAAGTTGGGCTGGTTTTTCAAATTTGAATTTGAATAAAATACGTTAATATTAACGACATAATTCCATCCCAAAAATAACGTCGATCTGCTGAAATACCAGGCGAACATAATCGAGTAGCAAGTAGATTAGCCAAAAATTTTAAATTTTCAAATTTTGGGCGGGTTTTTCAAATTTGAATTTGAATAAAATACGTTAATATTAACGACGAAATTCCTTCCCAAAATCCACTTGGAGCTGCTGAAGTACCAGGCGAACATAATCGAGTAGCAAGTAGATTAGCCCAAAATTTAAATTTTCAGAAGATGGGCGGGTTTTTCAAATTTGAATTTGAATAAAATACGTTAATATTAACGACGAAATCCCTTCCCAAAACCAACGTCGATCTGCTGAAGTACCAGGCGAACATAATCGAGTAGCAAGTAGATTTGCCAAAAATTTAAATTTTCAAATTTTGGGCGGGTTTTTCAAATTTGAATTTGAATAAAATACGTTAATATTAACGACGAAATTCCTTCCCAAAATCCACTTGGAGCTGCTGAAGTACCAGGCGAACATAATCGAGTAGCAAGTAGATTAGCCAAAAATTTTAAATTTTCAGAAGCTGGGCGGGATTTTCAAATTTGAATTTGAATAAAATACGTTAATATTAAAGACTTAATTCCTTCCCAAAACCAACGTCGATCTGCTGAAGTACCAGGCGAACATAATCGAGTAGCAAGTAGATTAGCCAAAAATTTAAATTTTTAAAGGTTGGGCGGGTTTTTCAAATTTGAATTTGAAAAAAATACGTTAATATTAACGACGAAATTCCTTCCCAAAATCCACTTGGAGCTGCTGAAATACCAGGCGAACATAATCGAGTAGCAAGTAGATTTGCCAAAAATTTAAATTTTCAAATTTTGGGCGGGTTTTTCAAATTTGAATTTGAATAAAATACGTTAATATTAACGACGAAATTCCTTCCCAAAATCCACTTGAAGCTGCTGAAGTACCAAGCGAACATAATCGAGTAGCAAGTAGATTAGCCAAAAATTTAAATTTTCAGAAGCTGGGCGGGATTTTCAAATTTGAATTTGAATAATATACGTTAATATTAACGACGAAATTCCTTCCCAAAATTCACTTGGAGCTGCTGAAGTACCAGGCGAACATAATCGAGTAGCAAGTAGATTTGCCAAAAATTTTAAATTTTCAGAAGCTGGGCGGGTTTTTCAAATTTGAATTTGAATAATATACGTTAATATTAACGACGAAATTCCTTCCCAAAAATAACGTCGATCTGCTGAAGTACCAGGCGAACATAATCGAGTAGCTAGTAGATTAGCCAAAAATTTAAATTTTCAGAAGTTGGGCGGGATTTTCAAATTTGAATTTGAATAATATACGTTAATATTAACGACGAAATTCCTTCCCAAAATCCACTTGGAGCTGCTGAAGTACCAGACGAACATAATCGAGTAGCAAGTAGATTAGCCCAAAATTTAAATTTTTAAAAGTTGGGCGGGTTTTTTAAATTTGAATTTGAAAATTATACGTTAATATTAACGACGAAATTCCATCCCAAAAATAACGTCGATCTGCTGAAGTACCAGGCGAACATAATCGAGTAGCAAGTAGATTAGCCAAAAATTTAAATTTTCAGAAGCTGGGCGGGATTTTCAAATTTGAATTTGAATAATATACGTTAATATTAACGACGAAATTCCTTCCCAAAAATAACGTCGAACTGCTGAAGTACCAGGCGAACATAATCGAGTAGCAAGTAGTTTAGCCAAAAATTTAAATTTTCAGAAGCTGGGCGGGATTTTCAAATTTGAATTTGAATAAAATACGTTAATATTAACGACGAAATTCCTTCCAAAAATTCACTTGGAGCTGCTGAAGTACCAGGCGAACATAATCGAGTAGCAAGTAGATTATCCAAAAATTTAAATTTTTAAAAGTTGGGCGGGTTTTTCAAATTTGAATTTGAACAATATACGTTAATATTAACGACGAAATTCCTTCCCAAAATCCATTTGGAGCTCCTGAAGTACCAGGCGAACATAATCGAGTAGCATGTAGATTAGCCAAAAATTTAAATTTTCAGAAGCTGGGCGGGATTTTCAAATTTGAATTTGAATAAAATACGTTAATATTAACGACGAAATTCCTTCCAAAAATTCACTTGGAGCTGCTGAAGTACCAGGCGAACATAATCGAGTAGCAAGTAGATTATCCAAAAATTTAAATTTTCAGAAGCTGGGCGGGTTTTTCAAATTTGAATTTGAATAAAATACGTTAATATTAACGACGAAATTCCTTCCCAAAATCCACTTGGAGCTGCTGAAGTACCAGGCGAACATAATCGAGTAGCAAGTAGATTAGCCAAAAATTTAAATTTTCAAAAGTTGGGCGGGTTTTTCAAATGTGAATTTGAATAATATACGTTAATATTAACGACGAAATTCCTTCCCAAAAATAACGTCGATCTGCTGAAGTACCAGGCGAACATAATCGAGTAGCAGGTAGATTAGCCAAAAATTTAAATTTTCAGAAGCTGGGCGGGATTTTCAAATTTGAATTTGAATAAAATACGTTAATATTAACGACGAAATTCCTTCCAAAAATTCACTTGGAGCTGCTGAAGTACCAGGCGAACATAATCGAGTAGCAAGTAGATTATCCAAAAATTTAAATTTTCAAAAGTTGGGAGGGTTTTTCAAATTTGAATTTGAATAAAATACGTTAATATTAACGATGAAATTCCTTCCCAAAATCCACTTGGAGCTGCTGAAGTACCAGGCGAACATAATCGAGTAGCAAGTAGATTAGCCAAAAATTTTAAATTTTCAAATTTTGGGCGGGTTTTTCAAATTTGAATTTGAATAAAATACGTTAATATTAACGACGAAATTCCTTCCCAAAATCCACTTGGAGCTGCTGAAGTACCAGGCGAACATAATCGAGTAGCAAGTAGATTAGCCCAAAATTTAAATTTTCAGAAGATGGGCGGGTTTTTCAAATTTGAATTTGAATAAAATACGTTAATATTAACGACGAAATCCCTTCCCAAAACCAACGTCGATCTGCTGAAGTACCAGGCGAACATAATCGAGTAGCAAGTAGATTTGCCAAAAATTTAAATTTTCAAATTTTGGGCGGGTTTTTCAAATTTGAATTTGAATAAAATACGTTAATATTAACGACGAAATTCCTTCCCAAAATCCACTTGGAGCTGCTGAAGTACCAGGCGAACATAATCGAGTAGCAAGTAGATTAGCCAAAAATTTTAAATTTTCAGAAGCTGGGCGGGATTTTCAAATTTGAATTTGAATAAAATACGTTAATATTAAAGACTTAATTCCTTCCCAAAACCAACGTCGATCTGCTGAAGTACCAGGCGAACATAATCGAGTAGCAAGTAGATTAGCCAAAAATTTAAATTTTTAAAGGTTGGGCGGGTTTTTCAAATTTGAATTTGAAAAAAATACGTTAATATTAACGACGAAATTCCTTCCCAAAATCCACTTGGAGCTGCTGAAATACCAGGCGAACATAATCGAGTAGCAAGTAGATTTGCCAAAAATTTAAATTTTCAAATTTTGGGCGGGTTTTTCAAATTTGAATTTGAATAAAATACGTTAATATTAACGACGAAATTCCTTCCCAAAATCCACTTGAAGCTGCTGAAGTACCAAGCGAACATAATCGAGTAGCAAGTAGATTAGCCAAAAATTTAAATTTTCAGAAGCTGGGCGGGATTTTCAAATTTGAATTTGAATAATATACGTTAATATTAACGACGAAATTCCTTCCCAAAATTCACTTGGAGCTGCTGAAGTACCAGGCGAACATAATCGAGTAGCAAGTAGATTTGCCAAAAATTTTAAATTTTCAGAAGCTGGG